>JAEOAD010000009.1:13202500-13560000 GCA_036365145.1 Orientallactaga sibirica
GCAGTTGTGGTGGGAAACCGCTCCCCTCCCTGGGGTTGGGGAACAAAGGGAGGAAAGGATCACTAGAACATGCTACGCTGGATGAAGGATCCTACAGAACCAAGCGCTAGACAATGAGGGACGTGGCTGGTACTGGTGTCTCTGAATGAGATTGGGCATAGGAGTTTAGGAAAAAAGAACCCGGAACGCAGCCCTGTCACAGTCTGAGGAACAAACCGCTGAGACAACACTGGCAGGAAGAAGAAACAAACAGCAAAGGGCAAATCCTCTCTCCTTCCTGTAGCCCTGCTGCCCTCCTTCTGACCCCTGTTACTGGAAGCCAGAGGGCTAAGGGGAAACTCTCATCTGTGGACGAGTTTGGCCTTTGAATCAGCAGAGAAACCGAAGAGCAGGTGGTGCTGTAAGACCATGGCTTACTGACCACCCCCCACCTCCAAGTAGTCCATCTCTGCCTGTCCAGGGTTTGGATGACTCAGGATGTCCTTCCTCCTTCCAAAGGCTAGAACAGTGGTAAATATCTACATGCCATTTTTTTCTTTTCCTTAGACAGCAGAGGATGCCCATGTGAGCAAAGAAATTTGTAGTTTTGATTACATGTCTCTTTTAATTCCTAAAGGCTTAAATAAAGAAAAGAGGCATTTTTGGCAAAGAGCAGAGCGACCTGGTAGCTTGTTCTGAAGGGATTTTTCAGCATCCCTAGCCTCATCTGTTCCTAATCCTGTGATTATGTGCTTCCATTTTCCGTTTTAAATAGCAAGGACTAAAGAGAGACTTTCTCCATTTTTGGTAGCATGCTTCCCAGACACTGTGGACACACTACTCTAGTTCAATCCAAATGACAGGTTTTCATGTTTATTATGTCTGAACAATAGCCTCGTCTAGATGGTCTCCTTTTCCGTTACCCATAAATCAGGTAATGGGTACAGGTAGTCTTCAATATTTTTCGCTGTTGAGAATAGTGCTTTTTAATGAGCATATGAATACGGATGTACTGTTGACATAAATAATTCTGTTCCCTTTGGATCCATACCCAGTAGATGGATTTCTGGATATAAGGTAGATTTTAAAAAAATTTTTCTTTTGAAGCAGATTCACATTACCTTCCAAAATGGCTGTGCTAATTAACATTTGCACCAACAGCGAGGTGTGATTCCCTTTCTCCACATCTTCGCTGGCCCTTGTTATCTTTGGTGATTTTGATAATAGCTTTTCTCATTGAGGTGAGGTGAGAGCTCATTTTGATTTTAATTAGTATTTTCCTGAGGATTAGTGAGATCAAACATTTTTCCTATGTCTCTTGGCCATCTATGTATGCTTCTTTTGAGAATGTCTGTTTAGGCCTATGATCCATTTTTAATTATTATTTCTTTGCTATTGAGTTCTGTGAGTTCTCTCTGCACGCTGGTTACTCAACCCTGTGTCTGATGCACAGTGTGTAAACATCTCCACCCATTCGGTAATTGATCTCTTCAGTCTGACGATGACCTGCTTTGCAGGGGGATCATTTCTTCTGTTCACTTCATTAGACATTTTTTTGATTGCTTTGGTTTTTTATTGTTTAGTTTTTTTTGGGGGGGTGGTTCTTTGTATATTTTAGATATTAGTGCTCAGTCAGATATGCCAATTGTGAGGATCTTCTCTCATTATATAGGCTACCTCTTCCTTCAATTATTTTCCTTGTTTTAAACAAGCCTCCTCATTCCATGAGGTCCCATTTACAAATTTCATGAGCTACTGGAGTCTTACTCAGCAAATCCTTGAGTTTGTATCTTCAAGCGTTTTCCCTCTGATAGTTTTAGAGTTTTAAGTCTTACATTAAGCTCTTTGATTCCTTTGGATTTGATTTTTTTTTTTTTTTGAGGTAGGGTCTCTCTCTTTCTAGCCTAGGCTGACATGAAATTCACTATATAGTCTCAGGGTGGCCTCGAACTCATGGTAATCTTACTACTACCTCCCAAGTGCTGGGACTAAAGGTGTGTCTCACCATACCCAACTGGAGTGATTTTTTAAAAAATAAATTTATTTCTTATTTATTTGCAGGAGAAAAGAGAGAGAGAGAGAGAGAGAGAGAGAGAGAGACCTTCCAGGGTCTCATGCCTCTGCAACTGAACTCCAGATGCATGAGCCACTCTGTGCATCTGGTTTTATGTGTGTACTAGGGAATCAAACCCTTGCTAAGCCATCTCCCCAGCCCTCATTTGGAACTGAGTTTTGCACAGGCTGTGAGATAGGGGTCCAGTTTTGTTCTTCTCCCTGTGGATATCCAGTTTTCCCAGCCAGCACCATTTTTCTGAACAGGCTTTCTTTTCTCCTAAGAGTATTTTTGATATCTTTGTCAAAAACCAGATGGCTGTAGCTGTGTGTGTTGATGTTCGGGCCCTCTATTCTACTACGTTGGGCTGTTTTTGTGATGGTACCACGGTGTTTTTGTCACTATGGCACTACAGCGGAACTGGAAGTCAGCTATTGCGATACCTCGAGCATTACTGCTTTGTGTGGAGGATGTCCTAGGCAAATCATTTGTAGCTAGCGTAAGTAGGGTTGCCTTTTTGATCTCTTATTTCAGACGATTTGCTAATGGAGTATAGCAGCACTGCCAATTTTTGTATCCTGTCTATTTATGTGTGTGTTTATATGCATGTACATGTGTGTTCATGAGAGCCCCAGCATGTGTGTTCCACAGCACACTTGTGGAGAAGAGAGGACAATTTTCGGGTTGGTATTCGCCTGCCTAACTCATGTGAGACAAAGTTTCTTGCTCTGCCTTTATTTGATGTACTCACCATGAGCTTCCAGAAAATTCTCTTGCCTCTTATCTTGCCATCAGTCTCAGCATGCTGAGATTATGGAAACCTGCCATGGCTTCTGGTTTTTTACATGGGGGTCTAAGGAGCAAGTTCAGCTACTTTAGTTTGAGCGGTGAGTGCTTTATCCACTGAACCGTCTCCCCAGCCCTGTATTCTACTTTGTATCTTGAAACTTCAACATAACACAGGATTTTATCTTTGAAGGTCTAACTGAGACCTGAGGTGTACTCATTCATTGATTTACTTAACATTTAATTTGATCTCATTTTAGCTAATGATGGCCCCCGGTTTGAGCAGCACCCATGCAAATGAAATGAAAGAAACCAGGGCCCCAAACCTTGAGAGTCTCACTGGTCCATTTTCATTTTTCTTTGAAGACTCTTTCCACGGGCCTTCCTTGGCTTTGTGTGTTTCTTAGTCAGCTGAACTCGACCTCAAAGTGTTTTACTGGAAAAGACAGAGAGAGCTAATTATGAATTATCCAAGAAGGTACTGGGTAGAATGTGAGAGCAAGGGCAGAATAAGTGAGTCAGAATGGGCACCTTTCTGGGCCACTGAGCTGACATTTAAGGCACAGCATTCCTGAGCTCAGGACAGCAATGGCTAGCAAACACTATCTCGCCCGTTTACTTTGAATATTCAAATTCCTCTTGTGGCATCACTTGAAGGATAAAATTGTAACTAGAGAGGCTCATTGGATCCCAGCCAAGTGTACAGGTGTATGATCAAGGCCAGTTTGCTGAAGTCTGATACCTACATATTATCTAAGTGGGTTGTTCCATCCGTGCATCCATCTATCCTTGTATGCATCCATCTGTTCATCCATTGTCTAAGAGAATTATAGGTACTGACTCAGGAAACAAACCTATCACCGTATTTATGGAAATGAAATCAAAATTTAATTTCCTAACATGGCAAAGGATGCTCCAGAAATGGCATAAAGCCTAAGTAAACTATGCATTCATTTAAAACAAACAGTTATTAAAATAGTCCTATATGCCAGGAGAAGTAAGAGTTAGGGCAGATATAAAGGCAGATAAAACACTGATCTTGTGTGTGTGTTTTTTTACCAGGAATTTTAATAATATATTTTCCATAGATAATATTTTTAGATGTTAAGAGCACATGTCACTGATTTTTCACACACACACACACACACGACACAGAATATTCTGTTATCCTGGGACACCCTTGCCCATCTTCCTATTTCCATTTCTTCTTATCTCCTGCCTCAGTGGCAAGTTGCTGTTGAGATTTCCTTACACCAATGTCATCAGAAAGCGTGAATGCCTCAGTGTCTGGCTTGTCTTACTTGACATCATTTTTTTAAAAGACAGTCAGGTTCCTGAGGTGTAGGGTTACAGATATACCACGGACTCCCATTGCCCCTTCCCATCTCCTTGCACCTGGGCTGCACCCTTCATCCCCTGGGCACTCTGGAGGGGTCACCCTTACCCACTCTTTATGCAAGTGAGCTTGGGAGGATAGTGGGACTAGAGAGGGGCCGTGCCTGTCAGAGTCGGCTGAGCCTTCCTTCTGAGCGGTTAGAAGGCAGGTTCCAACGTAAAGCATTTACATACGTCTCTCTGACTTCATGCCCTAGCCTCTTCCCTTCACTCTAAGAGACATTGCCCTCCTTTCTTCTAGAACATACCAAGAGTCTCTCACCTCAGGGCTATTGCACTGACATTGCCTCCTATCGAGAATGTTTTTTCTCCAGATTGCTGCACCATTCATTTTTACACCTCTTTCAGATCTCTGCCCAAACTAGAACTCCCAAGCAGCTAAATAAAACCCATTGAAGTGCCTTTTTTTTTTTTTCGTTTCTGTGTCATTTCAACCAAGAATTATTTATTGAATGTCTGTTCTGTGAATCAGCTTAGATGGTTCTCTGCCAGATAACCACCTCCTCTCTCCACTGGAACTCTATATCTCCATCATTTTGAAATTTCTCCCTAATCACCATTTACATGCATATATCATATGTGGCACGAATCTCGTGTATTTACTTCTTCTTTTGTTTGTTGATATGTCTTCCTTCAAGCACTGGATAGAAGATATGTTCCACGGAGCTGGAGGACCCTGGCTTACTACTTTATCTCCACATCCAGAAGGAGCTTGGCAGCTGCTTAAAACTGTTGTCAAAGGGTTGATACAAAGGTGACAAAAATGATGCTGAGAGAAAGAAATGGATTACAATGTGGAAGGAAGAATTACTTTGGATAGGGGCATGGCTTGTGAATCATTGTTTATAAAGTTGTTACTTTGACAAATAAAGTTCACATATATTGAAGAAGCACATGGCTAACATCCAAGGCAGATTTATCTAGCATTTTAGGAATCAAGTTGCTGGTTAGATATGATGAATGACCATATGATGTCTGAAAAAATTTTTCATTACCCTTTGTGGGTTTTTTTTTTGGTGGGGTGCTGTCTGGGACCATCTGGAAACAAATGGGTTTGACCTCATTTCCAAAACGACTTGTGAGGTCTGTTCCTACAAACCAGGAGCTAAATCTTCACCAGTGGCCTGTCTGTACGTGACGCTGTGTTCCTTTCCTTATAATTCTCCCTACTGATGGGACTCAGGAGAACTCTGAGCATTTTTCCCTGTCACAAAAGCCATCACTCATTAGAGCTGGGAGCAGGGAATAACTCTAATATCCACTGAAATAGCTCTGTGGAAGTAGAGTTGCCAAAGCAAACAGGTGTTCAATGACTATGAAATGTGCCTGAGCAGAGAATCCAAGCTGGGCATGAGCATCCAAAAGCCATTGTTTTCTGTGGCTGTGGATACCAGTCAGGTAAATGAGGACATTCAAGCAGCCACAGAAGACCCTTGGAAGCACAATGTCATTTCTACACCGATCCAGTAGTTATTCATTGAGCGTTTGCTTTACACCAGACTCAATGACCCAGGCTTGACCTAACTAGAGACTGTGTCCACGTAGTCTGTGAGCACCCCAGTGGTTTCAGGAAGCCCTCTCTTGTTGATTGGTGTGTGTGTGTGTGTGTGTGTGTGCGCACATGTGTATATGGGTGCATGTGTGTGGGTGCATGTGTTCATGTGTCTGGAGGTGAGAACATCCTTGGGTGTCATTTCTCAGGTGTCATCCACTTCTAAAAATTTTTATGTGATATGAGGTCTCTCACCGGCTTGGAACTTGCTTCATTAGGCTCAACTGGCTGACTAGCAAGCCCCAGGGATCTGCCCATCTCTGCTTGCCCATTGCTGGGATTTTAAGTACTTGCCAACATGCCCAGAATTTTTCAAATTCTCTTCCGCATGGGAATATATTTATTTATCTTGAAATACATTTTTGACACCCTCCATACATATAAACAATGTACCTTGATCATAATTCTCTCCCACCCACCCCCTCTTTTGTTCCACTCTCTCTTGTGCCCCTCACTGAACCCCCTATTCTTTCCATCTAGTCCCTCTTCAAATTTGATATCTTTTTTTGCTATCATCTAGGACATGTTAGTGGAACCCAATTACGTAGATCTTGTTCATGTAACAAAAGCATTTTTTAAATTATTTTATTTATTTTTGGAGAGAGACACAGAGAGAGACAGACAGAGAGAGGGGGAGAGGGAGACAGAGATGGGTGCGCCAGCAGTCTCTCAGCTGCTGTGAATGAAATCCAGATGTGTGCGCCCCCTTGTGGTCAAGTGCAGCATTGCGCCCTTGCATCACTTTGCATCTGGCTAAACGTGGGACCTGGAGATTGGAACTGCTGGAGATTGGAACCAGCGTTCTTAGGCTTAGGAGGCAGGCGCCTTAACCCCTAAGCCATCTCTCCAGCCCCCAAAGCATTTTTTTAAAATGTGGATTCTCAGGATCAAACTCAGGTCCTCACCTTTGCAAGGCAAGAACTTTACTAACTGAGCCATCTTCCCAGCCCCTTGCAGATTGTCTTCATCAAGCTTTTCTCCTTGAGGGCTGGAGAGATGGCTTAGTGGTTAAGGCACTTGCATGCAAAGCCAAAGGACCTAGGTTCAATCCCCAGGACCCACATAAGCCAGATGCACAAGGTAGCACTTGATTCTGGAGTTTATTTGCAGTGGTTGGAGGCCCTGGCACACCTATTCTCTCTCTATCTGCCTCTGCTTCTTTTCTTTCTTTCTCTTTCTCTCTCAAATAAATGAATGGAAAAAATATTTTAAAAACCTTCTACTTGCAGAACAACAACAACAAAAAAAACCCCAAAGACATTGAAACAAGATTCTTTACAAGAGGCAGAAGCAGAGGAGGCATTTTCCAGGACACAATGTCAGGAGGCATGAAGACAGACCTGCTCATTACCTGTTTCTGAGCCAGGTGCTGGGTTCTCTAGGCACCTACTTCACGCTTCTCACTTTCCTTGGATGTAATTTCTCCAACCTTTGCTATACAAGGCTGAGAAAGACCATTTCAGTCCTGGCTAGAAAGTCCTCCCTCCCAGGGATCTATACCTCAAGAGGTAAGCCTCATTTGAAAAGCAAGACAGAATGAAAATATCAAGCCCAGAGATCCAATGAGAAGGCAGGTGGACCACTCACCTGAGGAAGGCGCTGGGCATGGGTCACTCCTCAGGGTGATGTTGGGAGGCAGAGACAGTTGCCAGATGGGGCAACTTTGTAAATTTATGGAGCATCAAGGACGACAGGGGAGGGCTTGAATATCTGAGAGGCCAAGTGATTCTGCAGAGCCTTGCATTGTGAGGTTCCCGATCATACTTAGGACAGTTAAGAATCGTGCTTGATAGCAGCAAGAGGAGAAAGGCTGGGTAGTAGCTAAATACCAGTGCTATGAATACAGGCTGGAAGGGGACAACCCAGGTGACCCTTTCCAGCAGCGCTGGGTATTGGCATTGGCTTTGTAGTGTAGTGCTGAGCAGTTTGGCTAACAGGCTACATACTTCATAGTATGGCCTGTAGGGGGAGGTTCTAGGGTCTTGAGTGGAAATGAATCTGAAACAGAAGACCTAAGCCAAATGGGGCAGTGGGGCAGGGGGGGAGTTTCTTGGGAGGCAGATCCTGTTGACACGCTTAGGGTGGGCAACACCCCAGTAAGAAGAGACTGAACATAAAAGGGTTATGGAACAATGATAGTTCTAGAGAGGAGACCCAAAATGGCACTGTGCTCCTTTACTCTCTCTCTCTCTCTCTCTCTCTCTCTGTGTGTGTGTGAGAGAGAGAGAGAGAGAGAGAGAGAGAGAGAGAGAGAGAGAGAGAGAGCACGTGCTGTGGCACATGAGCGGAGGTTAGAGAACAACCTCAGAGGCTTGGTCCTCTTCTGCCACCTCGTTTGAGACAGGGTCTCTCTTGTCATTTGCTGCTGGCACGACCAGGCAAGCTGGCCCACCAGCTTCCGGATTTTCCCTGATTCTGCCCTCCCATTGCCATTGTCGGGCTGGGATTGAAGACATGTGTGCCACCTTGTGTCTGACTTTCTGTGGGTGATGAGGATCTAAACTCTGGTTGGCAGGCTTGTGGAGCAAGTGCCTTTAACCACTGAGCAATCTTCCCAGCCTCCCCGATTTTATTTATTATTACTTATTGTTTGAGAGGGAAAGAGGGAAAGGGAAGAGAGAAGAGAGAGAGAGAGAGAGAGAGAGAGAGAGAGAGAGAGAGAGAAGAGAATATGGGCATGCCAGGGCCTACCAGCCACTGCAAATGAACTTCAGATGCATGTGCCATTTGTGCATCTGGCTTACGTGGTACTGTGGAATTGAACCTGGGTCCTTAGGCTTCTCAGGCATGTGCCTTAACCATTAATCCATCCTTCCAGCCCCAACTTATTTTCATTTGGACAAGGTCCTACTCTGTGCCTCAAGCAGGCCTGGAGCTCCCTGTGTAGACCATGGTAGAACTTTGATCTTGTAGTAATCCTCCTGCCTCAGTCTCTCATGTGCTGAAAGTTTAGGCACGTGCCTGCCACGGTGCTGAAATTTCTTATTTTTTCAGGTCCATCTCTTCTTTTGTCTTTATGATATTTTTGGACTTATTTTTAGTTTTTATATGTATGTGGTATGCACTCACGGATGCAGGCATGTTGGTGCGCATGTCTGTGCATGTGTGTGGAGGTCGATGGTGAGTATTTTCTTCAGTTACTATCCACCGTATGTGTCAAGACAGGGTCTCTCGCTGACCCTGAAGCTCACTTATTGAGTAGACTAGCTCTTTAGCAAGAATTAAGGATCTAGGGGTGGAGAGATGGCTTAGGGGTTAAGGCACCTGCCTCCTAAGCCTAAGAACGCTGGTTCCAATCTCCAGAGGTTCCAATCTCCAGGTCCCACGTTTAGCCAGATGCAAAGTGACGCAAGGGCGCAATGCCGCACTTGACCACAAGGGGGCGCACGCATCTGGATTTCATTCTCAGCAGCTGAGTCACTGCTGGCGCGCCCATCTCTGTCTTCCTCTCCCTCTGTCTCTCTCTCTCTCTGTCTCTCTCTCTCTGTGTCTCTCTCCAAAAATAAATAAATAAATAAATAAATAAATAAATAAATAAATAAATAAATAAAATAAGAATTAAGGATCTGCCTGCTCAGTACTGGGATTACATGTCACATGGCCACACCTGACTTAAAAAAATTGTTTATTTATTTGAGAGAGAGAGAGAGAGAGAGAGAGAGGAAGAGGCAGAGGGAAAGAGAGAATGGGCATGTCAGGCCTCCAGCCACTGCAAACGAACTCCGGACACATGTGCCCCCTTGTGCATCTGGCTTACGTGGGTTCTGGGAAATCAAACTGGGGTTCTTAGGCTTTGCAGGCAAACGCTTTAACCGCTAAGCCATTTTCCCAGCCCCACACCCGACTTTCATGTTGTGCTGAGGATCCAAATGCAGGTCGCATACTCGCCCAGTTAACACTTTTCCCACTGAACCCTCTCCTCGCTCCTCATTCCCTCTGTTTTTTTCAATCTTTTCACTCAAACGTCCAAAAATTTAATGTATTACCTAATGATTGAATGATCTCTTAGTTTTCTTGTCTTTCCAAGGATAAAGCTTTTGGGATTTCAACTTCCTCATCTGTAAGGGCCACCAAAGTATTTTTGTTAAACAAAAACGATATCTTCCCAAGATGATGATAGTTCCTAGCTATTAAGTTTGTTAAAATCCCCAATAGGTATGGTGGACCACATCAAATTCTCTCTCTCTTTTTATTTATTTGAGAGTGAGACAGAGAAAGAGGCAGGAGAGTGAGACAGAGAAAGAGGCAGGAGAGTGAGACAGAGAAAGAGGCAGGAGAGTGAGACAGAGAAAGAGGCAGGAGAGTGAGACAGAGAAAGAGGCAGGAGAGAGAGGGAATGCACACGCCAGGACCTCCAGCCATTGCAAACGAGCTACAACTGCATGAGCCACCTTGTACATCTGGCTTATGTGGGTTCTGGGGAATCAAACCCGGGTTCCTTGGCTTTGCAGGCAAGCATCTTCACCACTGAGCCATTTCTCTAGCCCCTAGATTCTCTTTAGATTTCCCCGGGTGCCTGGAATGTCCTGAGCCTTCTCTTTCCTTCTTGTTGAAGGAAAGGGCTCCTTTAAACTGCATGTGAGGTTAAGCCAAGTGTATCTTTTAAAATTGCATGCCATTTATTCATTTATTTATCCATTCATTTGTGTGTGTGTGTGTGTGTGTGTGTGTGTACGTGGGCATGAGTCTGTGAGTGTGAGAGCCTATATCAGTGTGTGTGTGTGTGTGTACGTGGGCATGAGTCTGTGAGTGTGAGAGCCTATATCAGTGTGTGTGTGTGTGTGTGTGTGTGTGTGTGTGTATGTGGGCGTGTGTGTGGAGGTTACAGGACCATGTTTGAATCTGTTCTCACTGTTCCACCTCATTCTGAGGCAGGGTTTCTCCTGAGCTCTGTCTGTTATTGTACTTTTTTGCTGAGCTTACTGAGAGACTCGGAAAATTTTCTGACTCCACCTCCATCTCACCATCATCATGGTGGGATTACAAAAGCCTGCATGGCTTCTGGCTTTGGACACGGGGTCTGAGGATTGAATTCAGGTACTCAGCTTGAGCAGTGAGTGCTTTGTCCACTGAAACATCTCCCCAGCCAGCCAGGTGTATTTTTAATATATTTTATTTATTTTAGAGAAAGAAGCAGAGAGAGAGAGAGAGCGAGAGAGAGAGAGAGCGAGAGAGAGAGAGAGAGAGAGAATGGTCATGCCAGGGTACCAGCCACTGCAAACAAACTCCAGACACATGTGCCCCCTTGTGCATCTGGCTTATGTGGGTCTTAGAGAATTGAACCAGGATCCTTTGGCTTTGCAAACAAATGCCTTAACTGCTAAGCCATCTCCCCAGCCCCAGACAGGTGTATTTTAAAGGTATCTTTTGCTTAGGACCCAACTCCTCCCAAGGTATGACAGCTTGTAGTGGTGAGGATGCTCCTATTGGCATGGGACTGGCTGCTGCCCCTAGACTGGAAGACAAAGGCATCTCTAGGACTGGAAGCCTTATCCCTGTAGTAAGCTGGTCCCAAATCCACCATCTCCTACTGGAGAGAGGAAGTGCTGAGGGCTTGGCATGTGGCCAACACATCCCACCTGGTCCCACTTCAGCTTCTAGTTGCAGGTATGCAGTCCTTACTACACGGATCTTTCTCCTGCTGTAACATGATTCTGAGATGCAAGTGAGAGAAATTCCAAGGGCTTCATTTGACTATAATGCATGAAAGGCTGGGATGTGTCTCCCTTCTAAGGAGGAGGGAGGCCTACTTATTAATTACTTTGTGTTTAACATTATAGATTGGGGTACTTCACTAAAGTCCTCTGGGGTCTTTTACTAGCCTTCCCTTCTTCCCCTAGCTTCAAGGAGCATTTGGTCCCTAACAGCTGGATGCTCACAGCTGTTTTCTGGAGACTCTCATGTTCTGGTTATTGGAGTTGCTTTGCCCACATGTGCACAGAATTCCAAGTGCATATGAGTTTACATTTCCCTTCCCTCGTAGCCCCATGGAAGCTCCTAGCTGGAGCTTATGAGGCAGGAACACGACCTTCTAGATGCCTTGACCCGGCAGGAACAGGCTGACTCTCCTTTCCAGTCTCAGGCTGAGGCCACTTGGGTATGAGACTCTTCCCCTAGGCATATTTGCTGGACCTCCTCTCTCTCCTCTTGCCTTGAAATTCCAGGGAAGCTTTTTTTGTTGTTGTTGTTGTTGTTGTTAATTCATCACTTGTATGTGAACCGTGAATCTTGGTTTTTGAGTTCTGCATTTCTGAAGATGTATTTATCCTGCCCTCCCTTGCGTTTCACAAAAGCCATGGACAATAAATGTTTCTGTTTTTACAGAGGCAGAAACAGAGGCTCAAATGATAGCAAGGTACCCATAGTGCCATAGCGTTTGATTCCAGGACAGGTCTGTCTGGCTCCAGTGTACGTAAACCACAAAGCTCCATTAGCATTTGGGTGAGGATGACCAGCGGTTTCCTTCAAAGCTCAGGCGTTTTAAGGTTATACAGAAAAGTTGTCTCCTGAGCTGAATCTCAGGGATTGAGTAAACCTGGGGTCTCAGGGCAAATAAACAATTGTTTCCGCTTTCAGTGACTTTTTTTTTCTGACTGTTGTCTCCTCCTTTATACTTCATCGTGTGCTCATCCTTCAAGAGTCCGACTGCTACGTAAGCGGGTAAGCTCTGTGAGGAACAGAACCACGTGCTGCTTAATGGGAAATGCCAGGATAGATCCCGGTGCTTGACACATAACAGGTACTCAGCCCAGTAGATGGTCAGTTGAAGGACAAGCTGCAGGGAAGTTTCCTTTATGAAAAGTCTCCTCTGGAGAAATCAATTAAGTCATAATGCAGGGATTTTTTTCCGAGCCCTTAAAAAGAATTGCCATATTCCACAAGTCCATTTCTTACTCTTTAGCACCTATAACATGACTAGTAGCGAAGGCAGCAGACTGCTGTTCTCTGTCCATTGTCACTTCTCTGCAGTGTGCTGTCCGGTAGCATTAGCCAATTCTGTCCAAAGTTTTTATTTTAACCCTTGATATATTTTCAGATGATATGCATTATTATTATTTTTTTTTGGAGAGAGACAGAGAGAGAGAGAGAGAGAGAGAATGGATGCGCCAGCAGCCTCTCAGCCACTGTGACTGAACTCCAGACACATGCGCCTCCTTGTGGGCAAGTGTGGCATTGCTCCCTTGCATCACTTTTGTGTCTGGCTAAATGTGGGATCTGGAGAATCGAATGGGCGTTCTTAGGCTTGGCAGGCAGGTGCCTTAAGTGCTAAGCCATCTCTCCTGCCCCAATATGCATATTTTAAGAGCCAGTGACATCAACTCTAATTCTAAAGAATTATGTATGAATTCCTTTTCTTAATTTCCCATGCAGAAATCTTCCATGAAAATCAAGCCTAGTCATTATATAAGACATCAACCATGAGTAACGGGTGGGATATGATTTAACCACTTTGGGGGGGGGTGTCAAATGATGGCATTATTATTTTTAAATGGTGAATCAATATTATATAACCTTTTGCATTTTCCTGCCAATATTGTGTGTATATTTTTCCTTGCCGAGCTTTTATCAACCCTCCCTGGAGTGTACAAACACAGAGAATAATTCAGAAGGGTATTATACCCACAGTTCCTGGAATTATTTTTTTTTTCTGTTGAAAGCGATGTGGGTGGACATTGTGATTATGTCAGCACAAAGCAAACAGGATTGGCAGGAGCCCCTGCGGAACCCGGGCAGCTGCTGGACAATCATCTCTCAGCCTGGCTCTGCTAATGTCTCTCTGGGAGTGGGCTGGCCCCATGCTGCTTCTGTTAGGCAGCAGTGTGAGATAACTGCCTGCAGAGCCAAGCCCTGCAATGTGGCTGGAATTATTGGTACTGACTCTTGGACTCCAGCAGCCTTTAAAGTCAAAACTGCATAGGAAGCTATGTAGATTCAGACCTTGTGAGGTGGGGTTGGGTGCATAGTCATAACTGGATTGAACTCAATGCTTATTGACACTGCCCCTAAATGTTATGGAAATGATGCTAGGGCCTGTCAGTTGTCTATGGTTGCACTGTAAACCCCTACAAGATGTAAGCAAAGAGTGTATTATTCATTTCTCATGATTCTAAGGGAGTGAGATTGTGTAATAGCTACCTTTCTTGTTGCTGGGACAAAAATCAGTTTAGGGCTGGAGGGATGGCTTAGCAGTTCAGGTGCTTGCCTGCAAAGCCATAGGACCCAGGTTCGATTCCCCAGAACCCATGTTAGCCAGATGCACAAGGGGGGGCGCATGCATCTGGAATTTGTTTGCAGTGGCTGGAGGCCTTGGTGCGCCCGTTCTCTCTCTCTCTTTCTCCCCCAACATTGGCAACATTGGTGACAATAGTGTGGGTGTTGAAGCTGATGCGGAGGAGTGGGGGAGAGGCACGGGGGATCTAACATTCCCAGAGTGCCTGCCAGGCTGTGTGTCAGGGTTTCCATTCTCCATCCCTCTCAATCTCCATGTCTTGGGAGGTCCAGCAACTCAGGTTTCGAGATGAATGAATCCTTTGGGGGAATTAGTGAATTTGCACAAACGAGGGGCTGGGAAGATGGTAGAGAGGGTACAGCGCTTGCATACAAACATGAGGACCTGAGTCCCGATCGCCAGCATCTGCATCAATGACAAGTGTGGTGGTCCAGGCTTGTAATCCCAGTGCTTTGGAGGCAAAGGCAGGCAGAGTTTTTGAAGCAATCTGGTTAGCTAGCCTAACTGAATCACTGAGTCCTGGGTTCCATGTGGGAGGTGGAGAGCAACAGAGGAAGATACTAATGTTCACCCTTGTCCTCTGTACATGTGCACACACATGCATGTGCCTTCACACGTATGAACATGCATACACATGCAAAACATTACATGAATGACAATGAGGTCTCTACAACCTTTTGGACTGGAGAGATGGCTTAGTGGTTAAGGCACCTGCCTGCCAAGCCTAAGAACCCTGGTTCCAATCTCCAGGTCCCATGTTTAGCCAGATGCAAACAGTGCTGCAAGGGCGCAATGCCACACCTGCCCACAAGGGGGCGCATGCGTCTGGAGTTCATTCACAGTGGCTGAGAGGCCACTGGTGTGCCCATTCTCTCTCTTTCTCTGCCTCTTCCTCTCTGTCTCTGGCTCTCTCTCTCTTTGTCTTTCCCAAATAAATTAAAAAAATTAAGAAAAGATCTCTACAACCTTTCATCACTCCTCCCCCTCATAGAAAGGCAAGATTTGTAGTTCATCCAAGAGGACCTTAATTGGGGTCCTGTATGTAGTTAGTGTCTTGCTATCTATCAGGCCTTCACTCTGACCTTAGCCCCTGCTGGTTTGAATGCAGCATGTTCCCACAGGCTCATGTTCTGAATTCCTCATTCCAAGCAGGTGGCGCTGTTTTTGGGAGATCATGACTACTCCAGAAGGTGGAGCGTAGCTGTAGAAACAGGGCACTCGAGGTGGGCCTTTGAAGATGAAAGTCTTGCCCTGGGCTCCCACGTGCTCTTGTACTTTCTGGCCTGGGATGATGTGACGATCCTCTGCCACACACATGAGCTGAAACTAATCTGTGTTGTGTTCACAACACTGTGAAAGTAACAGAGTACCGGGCGTGGTGGCGCACGCTTTTAATCCCAGCACTTGGGAGGCAGAGGTAGGAGGATCACTGTGAGCTCAAGGCCACCCTGAGACTACATAGTGAATTCCAGGTCAGCCTGAGCTAGAGTGAGACCCTACCTCAAAAAAAAAAAAAAGAAAATAGTTACAGAGTAAGTGTTGCAGTCAGGTTTGCATTGCTGGCAGAAAACAGCCGGCCAAGACCAGCTTGTGGGATAAAGGTTTATTTTGGTTTACAGACGCGAGGGCACGCTCCATGATGACGGGAAAACTATGGCATGAGCACAGGGTGGACATCATGTCCTGGCCAACATCAGATGGACAACAGCAACAGGAGAGTGTGCCAAACACTGGCAAGAGGAAGCTGGCTATAACACCCATCAGCCCGCCCCCAACACTACACTGCCTCCAGGAGGATTTAATTCCCAAATCACCATCAGCTGGGAACCCTGAATCAAACCACCACAGTACACAATGCAGTAAGTCATGTTGTCTTCATGCCGAGGGTCCCCTCCTCCACCATGTAATGGGTAACTCCAATAATGCTGCTGTTCCAGAGCCGAGGGGGAGACATTCTGTGTTGATGGGCGGGAAGACGCTTGCAAACTCTGAAGCACCTCATGGATGTTGATATTGTTTTATTATAAACCTAGACCCCAACCCCCAAGTGCTAGTGGAGTTGGATAACTTAAGCCTATGTTCTACTCACCGGATACCAGGGCAGGGTAAGGAATTCTGGCACTCCAAAAGGCCCTGGAGAGGTAGATGGAGGGCTGGGGAGATGGGTCAGTGGTTAAAAATGCTTGCTTGCCAAGCCTATCAGCCTAGATTCAATTTCCCAGTACTCATGTTACACCAGACACACAAAGTAGCTCATACATCTGGAACGATTTGTTGTAGCAAGATGCCCCGGAGCACCCATACTCTCTTTTTCCTTCTCGCTCAAATAAATCAATAAAAATATGTAAGTGACCATGCTGGAACTGAGGGAGAATCCAGCCCCCCTCCCCCGCAGCTATCCCTCATAGTGCTGGAAAGTGCTATGAGAGTGGCTTGAGAATAACAATTGCCAACTGGTTGATTAAGTAGGAGATCCTGCCAGCTACAAAACCAACCAGCCAAACAAGAAGTACGCACTTGTGAAATACTCGTACACAGCCGATCTAGGTGACCAACTGCTCACAGATTGGACATGATACCTGTCCAGTGAGGGTGAACTCGTATCTGGCTCTGGGAACCAAGCCAGATTCCCTAGAACAGGAAGGCAGTAGGCTTCAGAGAGACCATCCTCTGCTCTCTAACTAAGAAGAGTGGATGTACACATCAATCCATCTTTCTAATGACTAGGCTTATCCCCTGTTATTCAAACTGGTCTCACTTTTGGTTGGCGAATCTGGCTCTATTTTTACAGATGGAGGAGAATGCTGGGGAGAACAAAGGAACATCATTACATCAAGAGGAGTTAGCCAACTGTCTACCAGGAGACAGGTCAGCTCCATGTCATCGGCCCAAGCCCAGAAGTCATTATAGAGGAAGTAGTTTACACAAATAATGCTCTCATGGCTAGCCCAAAAACCAGTTCCAGGGAAGTGGTGACAGACACTGTGTTCATTCAAACCTCATACAAACAGAGATCCAGAGTCTACAGAGAAAGCAACACTAAATCAGATCTCTATCTTGCCCACCAAGGATCAAGGAGCATCATGGAAGAGGGGATGGAAAGATTTTAAGAGCCTAAGGGTGGGTGGGAATAGCCTGAGACAGCATGTTTCCCCATCCCTGCAGAGACTGACCGAGGCCCCTTGGTCCCCACAATGAATACCAATGACACCACTGAAGACCGGCAGCAGAATTGGGTCAGAGGTCTATGTGTGCAACCTTTTTATAAACAAATCAATAAATTAATATATATCAAACAAAAAAAATAGAGGTAAATGGGGATGTCGGAATGGAAGATGCCTGTCTGGGTGCGGCATGGTGTACCATTGGGATATCTTTCCTGTGGAATATCTCAAAACAGATGACAGAGGTACAGCTTTCCCGAAGACGCTTCGAACAGGATTTAAGGACAAAAGAGTGGAGGAGGTCTGGAGCATACCTGTTTGGGTACAGAACGCTCTCTCTGGCACCTTGCTTTTGTTTTGTTTTGCAAACATCCCCTGTCTGTGGCAGAGGGACACCAGCCCATTGATCATAGATAAAATGTGGTTCCAGGTTGCTTTCATTGTCTGATAAAGACTTGGTAGGTGTTCACAAAGACACGATGAACTTTTAGACTTCCCTGGAGAGTCACGCCTCAGAAACACATGTGGAAATATTGTCATTATCTGTTTTATGGGCAGTCGTCATGTAGGCAGTGACTGAGGGAGCTTGAGTGAGCCGGGTCGTGCCTCTTGCTCGGCTTTTCCCTTCCTCTAATTTACCCTGGGTCTGAATCTCTAAACTCGTCACATACCAGCCGTGCAGCTGCATTCATTATTCTCAGCAGCTCGGCCCAAATCTTCCACACAAGGAATAAAACAGTCTGTAGCCACAGGCTCATTTCCGGAGCAGCAAATTGTAATGACATGACAAGATAAGGTTCCAGTTCTGACACATATTTTCTAAGTTGACCAGAGGTAACAGCAGAGCTGGTGTGTGTGTGTGTGTGTGTGTGTGTGTGTGTGTGTGTTGGGTAGGTGTGAGTGTAACTGAGTGTGTGAGCTGAAATGTGTCTCATGAATGCCACCCATGGGTGGGGGCGACAGCATTGGCTGCTTGATAATGAGATTCAGTGTTATGGGGCTGTTATTTTTAGGGTACAAGCTATGAAAATCACAGTCTCTCCCGAGAGGCCTCCTTTCTGCCATTCTTGAGCACGTCAGGTGAGAAATTGAGTGTCATCTTTTGAAAATGATAACAGATCCCAAGTTAGCTTATAAAAATGCTGCTTTCCTTAACTCTGTTTGGTCTGCTAAGAGAGAGAGCTTATAAAATAGAATTTTGATTTGCGACGAGCAGGGAAGGGGCATATTAAGAGAGTGGGGTTGAAAGTCTCGAGTTAAATAAGGAGACTAGAGACAGAAAATTGTAAAATTGTAAAAAAAAAATTGCTGGAACTTGATTATATTTTGTACATGTGTGGGTGCAGGTGCATGTAGGTGTGTGCATGTGTGTGTGTGTGTGTGCGTGCGTGTGTGTGCGTGTGTGCGTGTGTGTGTGTGCGTGTGCGCGTGTGTGTTGATACTAGAGCTTGATGTTCTTCTCCCCAGTTGTTTTCTACCTTAGTTTTTTCTTTGAGACAGGGTCTCTCACCGAACCCGGAATTCGCTGGTTCAGCTAGATTAGCTACCCAGAAAGTCCAGTGGATTCTTTTGTCCTCTCCCCAGAACTGGGACATGCGTGTCCTGCTGCACTGGGCTTTTATGCCTGGATGCTGAGCAGATGAGCTGAGGTCCTCAAGCTTATGTGGCAAGCACTTTACTGGCTGAGCTGTCTGCCAACCCCACGGAGTATATTTTACATGGAAAATTAACACTAATGTCCACTTCAAGACTGCTGCCTACTTATATTATCATCTCTCTCTCTTTCTCTATCTATCTATCTTTCATCTATCTATCTATCTATCTATCATCTATCTATCTATCTATCTATCTATCTATCTATCATCTATCTATCTATCTATCATCTATCTATCTATCTATCTATCATATATCTGTCGATTATATCTACTGGCCTCTATCATCTATCTTCTACCTACATTCTCTTGTCTATCATCTAGCCATCTGTCATTAATGTATACATCCATTACCTGTTTCTCTATTTTTTCTCACCTATCATTTCTCTCCCTTTCTTGCCTTTTACATGTCTCTCTGTGTATATGAGATGTCCTTTTGATGTAGTTTGATGGTGATCTTTGTCTAGAGTCTGCTATATTTTCTCTTCACACATGTTTGATTCTCATCAGATTCCTTGTGTAGAGCTAGCGTAGGTCCAGAGGCCTTTCTCATTGGATGTATGAACTCCAAAGGGAGAGGTTTCCTTTGCTCAATTTTTTTGATGCTGTCTACCCTTGTTTTAACCAACCACTTACTAAAACCCAAAGGGTTGAGCATGAATGTGCTGATGGGCTTCAACTTCCAGCTACATTACAGTGACTTCTACATAGGAATATCAGGCAGCAGCTTTTTCTAGGAAGGCCCAACCTGCAAGTCAACAGGCTGCCGTCACCTCCATCTGCACCAGCAACACACACCTCAAACAGAATATGCATCCTTAGTCAGAATTCTCAGTTTGTTCACACGCAGATTGATTTGCTCTGGTCATAGCCTTCTACTTCACCTGCCTCCCTTTGCTTGTGTCAAAAGTTGTGGAGGAGACAGCCTTCACTCCTGTTTCCTCTTCCAACTCTTTAGTTCAATCCATGAGCAAAGCCTGTCACTTGACCTTTAGGTATTTTCCAAGATGTGGTCCTTTC
Organism: Orientallactaga sibirica; assembly: GCA_036365145.1. Classification (NCBI taxonomy): domain Eukaryota; kingdom Metazoa; phylum Chordata; class Mammalia; order Rodentia; family Dipodidae; genus Orientallactaga; species Orientallactaga sibirica. The sequence continues at coordinate 13,222,332 of JAEOAD010000009.1, forward strand.
TTACATCTTTTGGCCACCATGACAATATTATCCCAAGTGTTAATGGCCTCCTGACCATTTGCCCTGTCAGCAGCCTTGACTCTGGCAGCAGTACCCATGGGGCGTCAAGATCCCTGATCCAATCATGTGGGTCTCTGGCTGGGACCTCTCCAAAGACTTTTCCTATCCGGTGAAGTGGAAGCCAGTCCTCACGCTGGACCTCTGGGCTCTGGGCTGCTCCCCAGCAGTGTGGGAGGCTCTCTAATCATACTTGCCTCCTCACTCTCCATGACCCCCAAGCCCCATCCTTTCCTCTAACTGATTTTCTTCTCCATAAGTGCATACTTCTCTTGAATTCTATTTTATTTCTATAAGATGTCACCTCCTTTTGTATGTCTTCTTCAGAGAACTCTCTGTTTGGTTCCATGGCCCATTTTTTTTTAAAGTTGGGTTGTTTGTTTTTTTATTTAGTTTTTGAGTTCTTTCTATATTCTAGATATTTGTCCTCTGCCAGATGTACAGCTGGTGAAGAGTTTCTCCCCCTCTTGAGTTCGTTCTTGACTTGTTTGACAGTTCCCTTTGATGTGCAGTAGCCTTTTAATTTCATGAGGTCCCATTTGCTAATGATGATTTGCCTTATTTCCTGTTCAGAAAGTTCTTCCTGATGCCTGTATCCAGAAGTGTTCTCCCTACTTTCCTTTTTTGAACTAAAGGTTTTATTTTTATTTATTTATTAGAGACGGAGAGAGAAAGAGAGAGAGGGAGAGTGAGAATGGGCATGCCAGAGCCTCCAGCCACTGCAAATGAACTCCAGATGCATGTGCCACCTTGTACTTACATGGGACCTGGAGAATCGAACCTGGGTCTTTAGGCTTCACAGGCATGTACTTTAACCACTAAGCCATCTCTCCAGCCCCCTACTTTTTCCTCTATCTGTTGTTTCAGTGTTTTAAGTCTTACATTCACATCCTTGGTCCACTTGGAGTTGAAACTGCTGAGCAGAATTGACAGTTGAATGCTCAGCACTAAATGAGAAAGCCCCGTATTACCCTCTGGGTTTAGATGCTTGGAAACTATATATATTCTTTTTTTTTTAAAATCTTTATTAGTTATGTGCATACTCAGTGTGTAAACAGCACATGTTGGTACCATCCTTAGCCTCCTCCCTGTCCTCCCCTCTCCGAAGGGACCCTCTTTGTTGGGGACTGTGGGTTGTGCATTGTGGGGGTAGCCATCAGTTATGGGGAAGAGACAATGTCTCTGTGCATAATGTCCCAACTTGTGGCTCTAACAATCTTTCCACCCCCTCTTCCGTGAATTTCCCTGAGCCAAGTTGGGTGTGTTTTAGGTCTAGTTCAGTGATGAGGTCTTGGGAGCCTCTGTGTTTCTGGATCTCTGGTTTGAAAGGAGCTGAGTGTTCTCTGTGTCTATCTCCTTCACCCTTGTGTTGGTACCAGGTTCACCAAGAAAGCAGCACTCTTGCTCATTTCCCCATTTACTCTGTGGTTTCAGCTGGGACCCTGGTGAAGAACAACTCCATGATTCTGATTCAAGACTTTTTATGAAAAATTATAGAGTTCATCTGTCCCTGGCCCTACGCTAAGAAGAGGCTGACATGCTAAGCTATGTTTTCAGGCAGAGGATAAGGATCAGATAGGACAAATCAGATGTCCCCAAGGGGAGGTACAGTCATGTGGTTGTGGTCACCAAGAAGAGAACACCAGTAAGGGAGACAGGCAGGGCAGAAGCTTTCCTCTGGGGAGGCAAGCTGACAGAATTTCTATAGGTGCATGTGGAATGGAAGCCCAGCTCCCACCAGGAGGAGGTGGGGAGGTGCTGTCCGTCATAATCAATTCCAAGCTTGGTTTTTTTAAATTATTTGTTTGAGACACACACACACACACACACACACACACACACACACAGACACGCGTGGGAAGAGAGAGAGAGAATGGGCGTGCCAGCCCTCTGTACTCATTACCACTTAACTTCTTGGCTTACTTGAGTGTTAGGGTCTCTTTTGCACGTTGGCTTGTCTGAATCCCTTCTTTATAACCCTCTTATGTCCTTAGAAAGCAGTGTTCTCATAAGCTACTTTGGGAGGCGTGGGGTCTTTTGACTCCTTCCCACACAGAAGGTGAAATATTGATGACCTTCTGTCAATCCATGAGTGTAATGACCATATTATATCCAGAAATGAGCATTTTTAATTTTAATTTTTTATTTTTTAAATATATTTTTATTAGTTATGTATATATACAGCCATGATGGTACCCCCACCCTCCTTGCCTCACATGCTTCCTGCCTCCTCTTCTACAAGGGTCCCTGAGCCTTGGAGGGTTGGCTTGGATATCCTGTTTGAAGCTGAGCCCATAATGGTCACTTATTCCTAGCAACTTTGCAGTACTCACCTATGGGAACAAATGTACCTATTTAGAAGGCAGTTTTACATGCTTCCAGTTAGCATAACCACACTGATAGATTTCCCCCAAGGGCCTATGTCCCTAGTCATAGACTTTTGGCCAGGTGTACAGTACTAAGGCATGAATTTTATCCTATGGAACCAGCCTCAAATCCATTCAGAAAGTGGTTGTTTACTCCCATAACGTGCATACCACTACTGCACCAGTGGGACCATCTTGTCCAGCAGGTCACTTATGGAGCATCAAGGGTCCACAGCTGCTGGGAATGTTGATGACTGTCCTCCCCAGCAGCTAGTATGGCACTGTCTGGGATGCAGAAGGATAGCTGGCAGGAAGGAAGCATCCTGCTCACTTCCAGCTTAGTGTCTTTATGTCATGCAACTGAAATGTGTGTGAATCACCTATCTCTATAAGGACCATGCACTAAGTGATGGAGAAACTATGCAGAGATCTATTCTCCATAGAGTTAAAGCTTTGTAATTACTAAACCAAGTTTGTTAATTATCTAGGTCGAATCCTTGTGTCTAGTGTTTTTGAACCATAGGGGGGACAAAAAGAAGTTTACAAATGACCTTCAGGACCTCTGACTTGCATTCAACAAGTGTGCCCATGACTCTGAGTCAGGAGAACACTCTCATGAGATTCTTGAAGGGCCCACCGCTCTAAAAAGATCAGAAAACACAGGATCATCATCAGTTTTGTCTGTATTTTGGGTGGGGGGCAATTCCATCACTATAAGAACTCTTAACAACTTTTCTTGCTTTTTGCTACTTTCAATTTTTTTCTATATTGAAGCAATGTTTTGGTTGATGCATATTCATGGAAATTTACTTTATTTATTATAAAGTGATAATTATAAACTCACTTAAAAATCCCTTTTTATATATTTGCCTTGGATTCAGCTTTGTCTTATTTTATTGCTCCAATTGTAGCTTTCTGTTTTATTTGTATTTTGCCTGACATATTTTTTTTCAATGAAAGGCTTTTTGCTTAATTGGATTGTTTTTATATCAATCATGTTTAATGTAAAATTTTATCCCTTTTATGTTCATCACAATAAATGATGTATTTGTTCCCACTTCTATCATTTTGATTTGATTTAGCTGTTGATGCTCATGTACTTGGTTGTGTCTGTCTTTTGCTATTTAGATTTCGGGTTCATTGCTTCCCCCCTGCCCTGTGGTTTGCATATTTTGGCCGCTGTCTATTTTTGTGTTTTTTGTGTGTGAGGATGTGTGAACTCAGGTGCACATGGGCTGCAGCATGAGTGTGGAGGTCAGAGGACAACGTTTGGATTATTCCTCACCTTCAACCTCTGACTTTCCATCTCTGCTTAAGGGTTAAGGTTTCTTCCTTTCTTTTTTTTTTTTTTTTTTTTAATTTGAGAGAGAGAGAGAGAGAGAGGAGAGAGAGGAAGAGGTAGAGAATGGGCACGCCAGGGCCTCTCAGCTGCTGTGAACCAACTCCAGATGCATGTGCCCCCTTGTGCACATGTGCGATGTTGCGCGCTTGGGTCACTTTTGTGTCTGGCTATACCTGGGACCTGGAGATTTGAACAAGCATTCTTAGGCTTTTATGCAGGTGCCTTAACCGCTAAGCCATGTCTCCAGCCCTAAGGTTTCTTTTATTGTCACTGTTGTTGCTGGCTGCTGCTCTCACAGCCGGCCTCCAGGAAAATTCCCTTATCTCCGCCTTGCGTCTTGCTGTCAGTGAGCTGAGATTACGGAAGCCTTTTTTTTTTAAATTGATTCTGAAGTTTCCTGTATGAACACATTGCATATTGGTCATATTCCTAACAGGTTATACTCTGGTGTTCCCTCCCTCCCACCCCTCTTCCCCTGAGGAGCCTCCTCTGTGACGCTATCACTATTCCCTGGCAGCCAGTCTCTGTTGGGAGAGCAATGCCTAAAGATGGCTTCTGGCTTTTTTAAAAAAATATTTTATTTATATTTATTTATTTATTTATTTGTGAGATAAAGAGGCAGAGAGAAAGAGAGAGAGAGAGAGAGAGAGAGAGAGAGAGAATAGCCTTGCCAGGGCCTCCAGCCACTGCAAACGAATTCCAGATGCTTGCGCTGCCCTGTGCATCTGGCTTACGTGGGTCCTGGGAAATCAAACCTGGATCCTTTGGCTTTGTAGGCAAATGCCTTAACTACTAAGCCATCTCTCCAGACGCCCCTCCCCGCACTGTATTTTAACACTACATTTTTTAATCCTTTACAATTTTTTCCCAAACTTGCCCTAACACACATCTGATATATCAATGTCACCTTTATATTTTAAAATAAGAATTTTCCATTCTTTTGCTTATTCACCTTTCATTTCCATTGATTTATAAAACTTTAATTAATGCTTTGAAATCTCATTATTAGTTTTATATCCTATGTGTTCTTTAGCACATTGTTATCATTTGTATTACTGAGATGAGGTCAAGCACATTCAGGTAGGTATGGCCATAGACTGTATTATTGAAATCAAATATGATTTTAACAAATTATATTAGTTGCTATCAATAATCTTTACTAGGTTTTATACTGTGATGTCTTCTGTCTTGATGCAAAGTTTTACTGGATCTTTTCCATTGTTTCATGTCTATCTTCAAATGATTTCTTAAAGGGAATAATGTATTTTCAAACTCCCTTTATCCCTATAATTTTTTTTTGGAGAGAGACAGAGAGAGAGAGAGGGAGAGGAAGACAGGTAGAGATGGGCAGACTCTCAGCTGCTGAGAAGGAAATCCAGATGCGTGCGCCCCCTTGTGGTCAAGTGCGGCATTGCGCCCTTGCGTCACTTTACATCTGGCTAAACTGGGGACCTGGAGATTGGAACCGCTGGAGATTGGAACCGGCATTCTTAGGCTTAGGAGGCAGGCGCCTTAACCGCTAAGCCATCTCTCCAGCCCTGATTGCTATTTTTTGCTTGCCCCATGAATGACAGGCAGGATGGATGGGAACGTATTCATTAGCATTTGCTTACAAAGCCACACTCAAAGTTAGTGACTTACTGGCCTCTGGAGAGTGGAGGGATGGAGAAGATGTTGGTCCACAAGACCCATGTTTTGAGTTAAGACATTAAAAATGATTTCAGTACATCGAATACGCATCATGGTCAGTATAGTTAACACATGTCATAGTTGAACATTTCTGAGAGTAGATTTAATGTACTCTAAGCAAAAGAAGTATATTTGAGATTATGCATATGCTAAATGGCTTGATTCAGTTGTTTTATGAGATTCTTGTATATGAAAATATTTTGTGGTGATCTTAAATACATATAACGTTCTGGAGAAACTCTGGGGGTGCAGGAAACGGCTCGGAGGCTAAGAATTCGTACTGTGAAAGCATGAAGACCTGCGTTTCATCCCCAACACTCAAATAAAAAGCCAGGCGTGGCTGCGCACGTCTGTAATCTCAAAGCTGTGGGGTATGGAGACAGGGGAATCACTGGGACTCCCTGGCTAGCCAGTCTAAGAAAAAAAATGATGAATTTCATTTTCAGAGAGAGACTCTGTCCCTGGGAAATAAGATGGGAAAGCACTCTTCCTTTGGCTTTTGTACATGTGCATGGATTTCATGATCTGTACACACACATGTGCATACACCACATACATGCACACACACACACACACACACACACACACACACACACACACACACACAAAGAAAACATTACAGAACTCTCTTTTTGAGGTAGGGACATAGCATTGGTCAGTTAGCTTTCAATTCTGCAGTTTAGCCCTCTTGGTTGAGCCTTGCTTCCAGGTTCTTTTGGCCTGAGGTTTCCCATGCACTGCTGGTGGACTGCTGGGTTGGCCAGAGGCTGGCCTCCGGGGAAAGGGCTCTGTTCTCCCTGGAGGCTTATCCTACCTACTTGTGTGGTGGTTCGGGGGGGTTCCCGGAGGCAACACAGAAGCATATGGTCTCTGAAGGCCGGGGCTTATTGATCACAGCGTGACATGCAACACGTGACTGAGGTCAGCAGCTCATACTGAACAGACAGGGAAATTGTGGCCACTTTTTCATGGGGGTGTCACAGTTACGTAGAGAAAAGGAGAGGTGCATTGCTGCTTTAGTAGATAAGTCCATGAAAAAGGGTCTAGAATTTGACACAACACCCTAAATTCTGCAACTCTTAGTCAATCTTGATTATTTAGGCAGTTGTCCTATTCTGCTTCATTTGTATTTATATATTTTATTTTCATATGTATATACTTGTTTTTGTTTGTGTGTGTGTTTGGTCTGGTTCGGAATAATTGCACTCTGTCTCAGTTTTGCCCTTTGTGTCACAGATTCAATTTCTCTATCATTGGTTTGTCTCTTTGCTGCCTTCAATATATTTTATTGAGTTTGTTATCATGAGATAAGCTCTTTCCTCTCTAATATCTCTGCTCTCATTTCATCTTGCTGCTCTTTCTTTTTTTGTTTATTTACTTATGTGTGTGCGTGTGGGTGTGCATATGGGCTTGTGCATGCCATGGCACATGTGTGAAAGTCTTCAGACAACCTCGGGGTGTTTGTCCTCTCCTTCCTTCTTTGACCTTCAGAGATCTTAGACTGGTGAATCAAAAAGAAAATCCATGGGGCTGGAGAGATGGCTTAGAGGTTAAGGTACTTTTTGCAAAGCCTAAGTACCCAGGTTCAGTTCCCCAGAACCCACATAAGCCAGAGGTACATGGTGGCACACGCATCTGGAGTTGGTTTGCAGTGGCTAGAGGCTCTCGTGCACCCATTCTCTCTTTCTCTCGCTCTTTCATAAAAAAAAAAAATGTAAAACAGCATATGTAATTTCATAAGATAATGCTGTCATAATCTAGGATCTATTTTTCTATTATATTTTCTATCAGGCAAGATTTAGATTTAAAAATATGTATACTAATATATATGTTTATACTTATAGATATTTAATATACATGCATACATTTATATATACATACATACATACATATATATATATATATATATATATAGAGGAGAGAGAGAGAGAGAGAGAGAGCTTTTGGTTGTTACTTCTGCCCATATGCGCAGTAGTTGAGTTTGTCACAGATGTTTAGTTAAAGAAGATGCACGTGCAAAGTTCACATTCTTATCTCATGTAGGGTTTTCTTTCTCTGGAAGCCTTTTCTCTCTTACCCACAGTAATGGACCCTGAATGTTGCATGTAGAAATCTAGTTTCTAGAGTGAACGGCTACCAGGGGACTCCTTCCCTCTGCTGTTGCCTAAGGTGTTTTTCTTATAAAGCTCAAGCAGCTCTAAATATGCAATTTACCCAAACACATATGCCTTACACTCTTGCTCCCATGGTATCTGAGCACTGCAGTTCCATTCTGTACGTAGAAAATGGCACTTAATTATGGGGCATTTGGGGAGTCGTGGGTACAGGAGAATATTAGGGTTCTTCCTCCATTATAGTGTAGTTAAGAGGGAGAAGAGGCAGCAAAGAGAGAGGATGCTTTTCTGTTTTCAGTTCGGTTGTTATTAATTTTCAGATGGCATTTTCTTTGGATTACATCTGCTCTTTTCAGGTTTATAGATTATGTTGTTGCCTAAGTTTTGTGACAGTGCAAGGTTGTTTTTCATGTCTCCCTGTGTTTGCACTGAGAAGATGGGAAAGCAAGAATTGGGAGCAGAGAGTCAAATGCCATTTTAAATCAGAAAACTAACTCCCCTCCCCCAAGTCTTGTATTTCATTCAGTGATTTCTGTGTCACATGCCACCTCCAAACTCATGTCTTTCTTGTTTGTGGCTTGCCTACGATGCTTAGGTTGGTTGTGCCTGTGTAACTCCACTGTGCTTGTCAGTGTGACAGGCCTTTGGTCCTCATTGCAGGTTGGACACAGCCTGCTTCTAGGTCCCTTCATTTCAGAGCTCAGAAGAACACCCTAGAATACTTTGCTCACAGTGGCCAAACAAAGGACCATGCATTTCATCTCAGTGTTTGAACTTGGCACTGAATGCTCATTCACTGGCTGCTGGAGTCACACGAGTCAAACACAGAGAAACAAAGAAATCTATTCTCTTTCAAGAGGAAAGGACTGCAGATCACATGACAAAGAGTAAGAAATCAAAGAGTAACTGGACTAAAATTATTAGAGAAATGTGAGTCAAAAGTGCTTTGAAGCTGGGCATGGTGGCGCATGCCTTCAATCCCAGCACTCAGGAGGCAGAGGTAGGAGGATTGTCATGAGTTCAAGGCCACCCTGAGACTACATAGTGAATTCCAGGTCGGTTTGGGCTAGAATGAGACTCTACCTCAAAACAACAACAACAAAATTACTTTTGGAGATTCTATCTCACCCCAGTCAGAATGGCGATCACAAAGAAAACAAATTCCAAACGCTTGTGAGGATGTGGACAAAAGGGAACCTACGTTAAGACTGCTGGTGGGAGTGTAAATGGGTCCAGCCTCTATGGAAGTCAGTACAGAGGTTTCTGAAAACTAGAAATAGATCTAGCATATGACCCAGCTATGCCATGGCTGGGCATTTACCCAAAGGATTCCAAGTCAACATACCACAGAGACACTTGTATGACAGTATTTATTGACACACTATTCCCAATAGCTTAATTATAGAACCAACTTACATGTCCAACAACTGAGGAATGAATATAATGTGGTACCTAAACATGGTGATGTGTTTTTCATCCAGAAAGAGAAACGAAGCTGTAGTTTGCAGGAAAATGGATGCTGCTAGAGGTAATCATATTAAAATTAAGCCAGTCTCAGAAATCTCATGTGTCTCCTTTTATTTATTTATTTATTTATTTATTTATTTATTTATTTATTTATTTTGGTTTTTTCATATTTCGGTTTTTCAAGGTAGGGTCTCACTGTAGTCCAGGCTGACCTGGAATTCACTACGTAATCTCAGGGTGGCCTTGAACTCATGGTGATCCTCCTACCTCTGCCTCCTGAGTGCTGGGATTAAAGGCTCATGTGTCTCCTTTAATTTGTGGTTCCTAGATTTTATATAGATACATAAAATCATATATATATATAATGAAAAATATATTATATATAATTATTATATATTATGTCATCTATGTTAAACTAACTAGAAGGACAAAGGGGACCAGTGGGAGGGAGAGAGGTGAGAAGAGGGTAGAAAAGTATGAAAAAGAATATGCCCAACATATATACATGTATAAAAGATTAAAATAATTTCCTCAGGTTAAAAAATTCCCTGGCTAAAAGGTAAGTCTATGCAAAGCATTTCAGGTACATATGTACTAAGCCAAATTCTTCCCACAGAGCTTTCATTTCTTCCACTTCCTCCAACAGTTTCTAATACAAATGTCCACTCAGCAGAGCTTGAGGAATTTTTCAACGATTTTGTCAACCCAGTGAATATGACTGGGTCTCTCTATCCAGACAAGCCCATATCTTCCCAACTCTACTCCTTCAAATTCAATTTTGGCTCCAAACTCTGATTGCTTTAGTCCTCAGGAAACACAGTGCTCCTGTGGAAACACGAGAGGAGACAGAAGGGAAGCTGTAAGCCATGTGACATTTCCATCATGGTCTTCCATCATCTGCTTCCTAGGACTGAGAGAAGTAAAAGTTCTCCTAGGGAGAACTATGATGTTTCTCAACAGATGTGGAGTTTATGTCAAGTATCCGTTGAAGCCTCTGGGTGGCCTTGTGCCTTGGGGTTGGCTGGGTCACAGGACTCAGGAAAGGGGTTCTGTAGAGATCTGGGGAAAGTCAACCCCAACTTTGCATGCTGTCCCACAGTGCGCATGGGTCGGGGACAGTGTGGGTCAACGGAGGAGTGCTGCTCAGCTTTGGAGGCATATCTCCTAACGAGTCACACAATCATTAGTGTGTGAACCCCTCACCCCCCAGGCAGGGAGCTCACATTTCGCGTGAGAGAAGAGATTTTTGTTCAGTCATAAGCGCTCCCCTACTGGGTCTGGAATTGCTCTCTGCACCAAAAATGCCTGACTTCATTTTCTTTGAATTTAAAAGGACCATCACAAACATTTCAGCTTAAATATAAAAGAAAACTTTTTTTATAAAGGAGAAGAAATTAGAAAAAAAAAGATTAGAAACCCTTTGGTGGAACACAGTTTCATTGGAAATGCCTCCAATGAAAATAGAGTTAAAGAATGTTAAGAATCTACCATGCTCCCAGCTCACCTCTCTCTCAGGTGTCACATCGCTCCAGTGAAGAACAAAGAGAGAGGCCTGGTAGATACAGATGACTTCTTATGTGTAATAGAAACTAAAATGGAAGTTTCTCTTGAAATGATTTGGTTAACATAGAACATAAAAAATTATTTCACATTCAGTGTTTGAGGGGCTGAGGTGATGGCTCACTAGTTAAAAGCATTTTCTTGCAAAGGCCTACCAGCCCTGGCTATATTCCCCACTTACCCACTAAGGCTAGATACACAAAGTAGTGCATATATCTGGAATTTGTTTGTAGCAGCAAAAGGTCCAGACACACCCATGCTCTCTCTCTCTCTCTTTGTAACTAAATAAAAGTAATTTTTAGAAAAGATTCAGTGTTTGGGTTTCAAATGTTGATAATCGGTACATTAAGAGTTTGTCTTCTGTCATCTTTTGGTATAATGTGAACTTCTCATTAGGTGTGACTAGGGTGTGCTGATAAGCCAGAGCTGGTCATGTGACCCTTAAGGAACGATCACCTTTGGTACTTGCTCCTCTTGGGCACAAGCAGGGCCCTGGTCACTACATCTGTGTACCTAACTGAGAATTTCCTACCATTCCAATAAGAGGACGTCTTGGAAGCGTCAACTGTTAGCAAACAGACTTCATGGTTAACAGGAAACTTTCTTTGTTCCCTGGTAGATAAATGGAACACTATACTTTTCACTAGAGGGTGTGTGTGTTTGGGGGGAGGGAGAGGTCATCTTTACTGGGATGTGACCTAGAGGAAAACGTCTGTAAATAAAATCATCTAGAAGGCGGGCTAAACTGTCACGTACATTTCTCCCATGTCCTCTCTGAATTCTGCAGAACATTCACATTCAAGGAAATGTCATCCAATGACGTGTGTGTGTGTATGGACATGTGTGTGTGTGTGATTCCTTTCATGGCCTGATGGGGTGGTGATGTTTTTGGCAGGGAGATCTTCAACCAAATATTCTTGTATGTGCATGTGTGTAGTGTGTGTGCATGGTTGTTTGTGTGTGTGTGTGTGTGTGTGTGTGTGTGTGTGTGTGTTGGATAGTGATTGATACTGGGAGTCTTGATGACTCTCCACCTTCTTTACCAAGACAGGGTCTCTCTACTGAATACAGAGCCTGCCAATTTGACTAGTCTAGCTAGCCAGCTTGCCCCAGCGTCCCCATGTCTCTCATGATGTTCTGAGTATTGGGATGAGACCTGGGCTGTGACACCCACCCAGTGTTTACATAGATTCTGGGGATCTGAATTGTGGTCTTCGATGTTCGGCAAGTGCTTTATCCTCTACTTCATCTCCCCAACCCAGACCCTCAATTCTAAGATTACATTCTCTGATAAGTCCCAGACATATGTACACAAGCATGCACACACTCATATTTTTGTTATGTCCATGTAAGCTTTCCTTTTGAAGGTTTGTTTTTCTTAAGGGGTAGTGGTATAGAGAAGTAAATCCCCGGGAGGTTGATTTTGGGATAAGCTTAAACAATTTATTCAATAGCAATATCTGAAACTCTTCAGGGTAATATTCTCAAGTCTGGTCATGGGAAAAATTAAAATCTGTAGCATTTGGTTTTAGTCAGGGTTGCATTGCTGGGTGTCTGTTCTATTTCCTGGTATCAGAGCTCTGGAATTGCTACCAGTTACTAGTCTGGGAAAAATCTTTCTTGCCCATCAAAGTTTGTTTTCAGGCAAGATTCACACCAACGTGCAGACAGCTGACGGAAGGAAGGAACACCATTTGCTGGGATGAAGAGCTAACCCCAGAGAAAGATACAGATTGTGGTGGCTTCCATTCTGGTGTGCTTGGACCGTTAGACAGCGAAGAACGAATCCTGAACCATTTTCAACTTTAATAAACACTTATCCACAAAACAGTGCTGTTTAGCAGAAAAACTAAGCTTTTGGTCTTGCACTTGAATGTTGTCAATTCCATGTGGTCACTGAAGTTAACATGTGCTGAAGAATAATTTATAAACACCAATGTTTTTTTTTTGGAGAAAGACACAGAGAGAGACAGAGAGAGAGAGGGAGAGGAATACAGATAGAGATGCACGTGCCAGCAGCCTCTCAGGTGCTGCAAACGAAATCCAGATGGTTGCGCCCCCTTGTGGTCAAGTGCGGCATTGCACCCTCGTGTCACTTTGCATCTGGCTAAATGTGGGACCTGGAGATTGAAACCACTGGAGATTGGAACCAGCGTTCTTAGGCTTAGAGGCAGGCGACTTAACCGCTAAGCCATCTCTCCAGCCCACCAATTTTTTTTTCAAAGCTCATCAAAGATGTGAAACACAGGGAGAGTTTGAAAATGGAAAGTTTGAACCCCCACAGGTTTAAGAAATCAACATTTTTGTTTGTTTGTTTGTATGTGTTTTTTTTTTTTTTTCTTGAGGTATAGTTTCAGTCTATCTCAGGCTGACCTGGAATTCACTATATAGTCTCAGGGTGGCCTTGAACTCATGGTGATCCTCCTACCTCTGCCTCCCAAGTGCTGGGATTAAAGGGGTGCGCCACCACGGCCAGCTTAAGAATTTAACATTGAATAGCGATGTTTAAGATACTAGTTTGGGATTATGGTGAAGTATAGAGATGAGTGGGGAGGTGGGGGTGGAAACTGATAAAATGAGCACTGGCTGCGTGTCTCTGGCTAGCCCCTCTCCCATTGTCATTTACTAAACAGCAGTTACTTCTGCGCTAGGATGGTGTCTTATTTCAGTCTACCCCTAGAGTTTAAGTCCTTTCTTGGTTTGTAGAAGGTATTAACATAAACATGTATGAAATTCGATGGAAGAGGACTCACGTAGGAAACTGACACACATGCGGAACTCACGTGAGATTCTCGGCCTGTCTCAGGAACGTCTATGGCTTCCTAACCTCCTCATCAGTTGCATTAGTGGGATGAGGAAGAGCCATCTCAGTGTCCCAAAGTCACCCACACAAAGCGACTTTTCAGTGACTCACCTATATACCTGCTCAGCTTGGAGTTACAGGGCATTGGGACGTCCTTGACTGTCTCCAGTCGGAGAACTTTCTCCCTTGCATGGTACAGAGGCCCACAGATGCTGGGGTAGTGCTGACCCCTAGCTATGGCATCCTTCTACCTCACTTCTCACTGGAGATACTTTCCAGGGTCTCCACTCCTGGATGAGTTGACCCGGGTTGGAAAGACTTAGGATTGGCCACAGCACCCCATCAGGGCCAGGTGAATAAAGTAAAACAGAGAAGGTAGACTAGAGATGTCGCTTAGTGGTTAAAGGCGCTTGCTTATAAAGCCTGATGGCCTGGGGTTTAATTCCCCAGTATCCATGTAAACCCAGATGCACAAAGTGACACATGTATCTGGAGTTTATTTGTAGTGGCTGGAGGCCCTGGTGCTCCCATAGTCACTCTCTCAAATAAATAAATAAATAAACAAAGAAAACATATATCTTAAAAAGAGAAAGAGAAGTCAGCTGGCCTTGCCGTGCAAACTTGTGAAAATACTTCTGTTCACGATCGTTGCTTGGCTTTGTCAATGGGCCTTAGGATGCCTCTGCAGGGCTGGGATGTCACAGCTCTCAGAAAATGGTTGCTGCCAGGATGGAACACACACACACACACACACACACACACACACATGTGCAACACACACGTTCATACACATGAGGAGGACAAGAAAGAGTGGTGTGCTGATTAAAGGAGCCCACCTTCGTCACGTGTGTTGTTCTAATATCCATAGATATTTATGTAGCACTCACTCCCATGGAACAGTATACGAGACAAGCTCTCTGCAGCAGGATCCAAGACCCTAAGACAAACCACCTTCCTCCTACCATAGGAAAACAAACCCCAAACCCCAAGCCACCAGCCCAGGCACTGAGCTTGAACATATGTAAGGAGCTTTACACACATTTCATGTAGCCTTGTTTTCAAAGCAGGTGATGCTAGTGCTACCTGCATTTTACAAACGAGAACAAAGGGCCTTGTCTAAGATCACAGAGCTGATATGTGCCAGCCCAGAATCCAGGTCAAAACAAAACAAAACAAAACAAAAAACCCAAAAACTCCTGTTTCAAAGCCGTTCCACCCTGTGACACCATCTCTTTGCAAAAACTTGGTTATAATACAGCCCAGTGTTCAGAGAACATAAAGGGGAAAAAAATGATGAATTCTTCCTGGGTCAAAGGAGAGGGACGGTCAGGCTTCTCAAAAGAAGCAATTTGCCATAGGTGGGGAAGCACAGATTGTTGTAGACAAGAAGGCACGACAGGGTGGGAAGGAAGGCAATGATTCGGAGCGGAAAAGTGATGAAGAGGCCGGGCAGCTTCATCACACCCTGCTAAGTAAGGGAGCAAATCTTGGTCTGAGAGAAAGATCCAGGCTGCTTCTAGCTCTCTCCTCTGTTTCTTGTTCCTGTGTTAGTACCCTTCTATTTTTTTTTAAAAAAAATTATTTTTAATTGACAAAAAGTAATTGTACATATTTTTGGGGCACAGTGGGGCTTTTCAACACACACACACACACACACACACACACACATGTATATGGTGTAAGAATCACATCAGGGCAATTTCTATGACTATTCCTGAGACATCTATCTCTTCTTTGTGTCAAGAACACTCCAAATCTTGTTTATAAGCTATTTTGAAACATTCACTTAATTACTGTGAGCCATACGCCCCTTGCATTTCTTAGGCAATGGCCATTGGGAGCAGTGACCCCTGTCCTTGGTCCAGTGCCTTTTTTTTTGTCTTTTATTACAAATTGAGAATTTGGTGACCCTGGCTTAGGCAAGTCTACAGGTACTGCTTTATCACATCATCACATTTTCCATGTATTGTAACTGTGATATTTGATTTGTTAATTCTCATATTTTCATATTTTTTTAAAAAATATTTTTACTTATTTGAGAGAGTGAGAGAAAGGGAGAGTGAGAGAAAGGGAGAGAGAGAATGAGTATGCCAGAGCCTCCAGCCACTGCAGACAAACTCCAGATGCATGTGCTACCTTGTGCATCTGGCGTACATGGGTCCTGGGGAATTGAGCTGGGTCCTAATTGGCAAGTGTCTTAACCACCAAGCCATCTCTCCAGCTCCAATTCTTATATTTTAAATGTTAAAATTATTATGTTTGTGATGGTGATCTGTGTGTGATTAGTGATCACTGAGGCTGTATAGAAAAGTATGTCAGAAGCTGGGACAGGGCTGGGGAGATGACTCAGTGGGTTACAGGGTTTCTTCAAGCATGAGGACCTGAGAAGGTTCCAGACCATGCACTTTAGATTCCTCAGCATCCACACTTTAAAAAAAAACCTCTGCGCACATGTGTGCACATGCACGCAAAGGACAACCTCGAGCGTCATTCTCCGGAACACTGTCCACCTGTTTTGGAGACAGGGATTCTCGTTGCCTGGACCTCACCAATTAGACTAGACTAGTTAGCCAGGGAGCTGCCAGGGCCTGCCTGTCTCCACTTCCCCGGGGCTGAGTCCACGCTCCCATAACTGGGAATTCAGGCACACACCTACATGCCTGGCATTTTCACATGGGTACTGGGGATCAAACTCAGGCCTTCGTGTTTGCAAGGCAGGACCTTTACACAGTGTGCTGTCTCCTCAGCAACGCCGGATATTCGAGGTAGATGAAACGGTCTTCCTTTTGCAGATGTTGTATTTTCACAGCTACACAGAAGTCAGTACTCGGTTTCAAAGCTTCCAAGGACAGGCTGGCTTTCCCGTTAGGGGCTAAGTTAGCTGATGATTTTAAATTAAAATCAATCAATCTCATTTTCCTCGAAATCCTGGGGCCCTTAAATCTCCTTTGGCTCACCAATGGACCAACAATGAATGACAGAACATCCGTTACAACATGCCGTACTGACCATCTGAAGCTCACTCTTCAGACCCACTTACCACTCAGAAAAGAAGATTCCTTTCAAAATATTATTGCTTAGTTTTGATACTTTTTTTTTTTTGTTTGTTTCATGAGGTAGGGTCTCGTTCTAGCCCGGGCTGACCTGGAATTCACTCTGAAATCTCAGGCTGACCTCGAACTCACAGCGATCCTCCGAACTCTGCCTCCTGTTTGCTGGGATTAAAGGTGTGCGCTGTCATGCCTGCCCTGAAACATTTCTTTCTTTTTTTTTTCTTTTTTTTTTTTTTTTTGGTTTTGCGAGGTAGGGTCTCTCTCTGGTCCAGGCTGACCTGGAATTAACTATGTAGTCTCAGGGTGGCCTTGAACTCTCAGCAATCCTCCTACCTCTGCCTCCTGAGTGCTGGGATTAAAGGCATGTGCCACCACACCCGGCCCCTTGAAACATTTCTGAAAATTGATTCATGCACTCTTATTTTACTCATTTACTTATTTGATTTTTTTATGTGCCTGTGTGTGTGTGCACGGTGTAAAGATGCATGTGACAAAAGTTTGTGGCATTCTACATGGGTACCAGAGGTTGAATCAAGGTCTTGATGCCTGCAAGACAGACACTTCACTTGTCGAGCCATCTCCCCAGCCAATACCCCTTCTTATTGGCAGTGCATGTAATTAGGATGTGCAACGATATTAATGCAGCTTTCATGCCTGCTAACAAAGCGTCTGTTCTGTAGCCAGGGGTGAAAGAGCGATTTTGACTTTTCGCATGTTCCTTAGGTGAACTAAAACCTTCTTGGGAAAAAATGGCTATTCCTGATGCCATTAGTAACATTTGTGATTCATGAGAGGTGGTGAGATGTCACCAGTACCAGGAGTTTGGAAGGGGTTGATTCCAGCTGGCCTGGTGGCTTTGAGGGGTTCAAGGCTACCGTGGAGGAGGTCAGCACCATACGTGTGGCAGGAAAAGCAAGGGAGCTAGAGTCGCACACTCGGAGCCTGCTGAGGCCAATGATCCTCTGTAATCTCACCATCAAACTTTGCTGCTCAAGGATTCTCATGGATGATCAGAGGAATGGCATGAATCTTCTGGTGGAGACGCGGTTCCTTGCTGAAGTGGCGGCAAGTGCCGTTTGAACTTGGTAAAGCAACAACAGGGTCTAAGAGGACTGGCTGCAATTTTGAGAGACGTTCTGCTGTGGATAAAATACTCTCAAACAACACTGAATGCTGCACAGAAATAATCTGTGAAACGGAGAGCTAATCAATGGGACAAACGTCATTACCTTCCTATACAAAATTGCCACAGCCACCCCAGCCTTTGGCAGTTGTCATCTGGACCAGTGAGAATCCATCAGCATTGAGGCCAGACACTCCAGTAGCAAAAATATTATGACTCACTAAAGGCTAAGATGATTTTTAGCATTACTTAGCAGTAAATCACTTGTTCAAGACACATACATTTTTTAAAAAGACATGATGTTATTGTACATTTCATGGACTCTCATATAGTATAAATATAACTTTTACTTGCACAGGGAAACCAATAAATTTGTATGATACCCTGCACTGTGAAACTTTATCTTAGTGGTCTGGATTCAAACTTTCTCTCTCTCCGAGGTCTTCCCATGTATTTTCTTCTGGAAAATGCAGACACCTATATCTGTTGAGTTCGTTGTTAGGGGTGGAATTTCTAGGCATGTTGAAGCAGAATTGAATTACCCAGAATTTTCAAGAGAGGACTGGTGGCCCCAGCTGTCTGGTCCTTCAGGGTCTCTTTCATCTGTGGGCAGATGCCTTACTTACGTGTGTACCCTCCTTGGAATTGCTCAGTGCATATTGGTGGCTAATTGAGGTGGGGGTATTATGACAGGCCTTTATAGCAGTGTAGAGGAGGGAACAATTTCAGCATGCCACATAGGCTATGGAGTACACATAGGATTGGACTAGATTTTTTTTTTTGTGGGTTATCAGGCATACTCAGTTTTTGCTGTCTGATTACAACTTAAGTTTTCCCTTCCTTCCTTTGGTGTGACATATAATGAATGATCTTTATGCCAAGCTGCATTTCAGCCTCTGTTTCTGCAGAAGCCAGCCTGCAAAGCCAGACCCTGCCTCAGTGGATGCCTCACGGCAGATTTGAATGAGCATATTGACTTCACATCTAATCGATGCAGCGACTTGTGGTGCTTTGAATAGAAAAATGTCCCCCCACAGGCTCATGTGTTTAATACTTAATCCCCAGTTGGTGATGCTGTTTGGGAAGCTTCTGGAGCCTTTAGAAGGTGAAAGAATTTTTGGATAGGGGGAGGGTCATCAGATTCCTACATGAGATTACAGCCATGTCTTCCCTCTGGCCCTCCCACCCCATGCATTTAATCTTGTCCCAGCTGCACATGGTCTCCTGACATGTTAGCATGGATAGGAGTCACCAGTCCCAGTCACAGGGACGCCTCACTCACGTTTCTTTGAGTAACCCCAATAAACTTATTGGTTCACCCAGACAGACCTGGGTGGAATCGTTTCTTTGGTGTGCCATTGATCCGTATGTGGGTGGAAAAGAGAGAGAGAGAGACTCTCCAGGAAAAGTCAGGCAAACGTTGGTGGTTCTTAGTTTGTAGTGATGCATAAGAGATGTGGAGTAGAACTTGGAAATCCTGAGCCAGCAGGTTAGCTTGGAGATAATAAACACCATTGGGAGGGAGTCCAAGAGCAGAACCCCAGAGATCAGCGTCTTTAGACTTGTGCCAGTGTTTCGAGAGCCCAGAGAGCAGGGCCAGAGCCTGAGCATCCAGTAGGCACCGTAGACTCCATGAACCCACTTCTCCCCCTCCCTCATCTGGGAAGGTCCAAGGACTTTCCACCTAACTGTTCAGAAAGAAACTTCTGTATCTTCTCCAATGGGAGGTCATGCTACAGTATGGGATAAAGATGGAACGGAACTTTGAGATCTACCTGGTCCTTAAATATTTTATATGTCGTTTCAGCCTGAATTCACTTTCTCTCTCTTTCTCTCCCTCCAGAAACACTAGGTATTTACAGGATTTCTGTCTTAGCCTGATCATCCTTGAGTTCTCTACTAGCATTTAAAAAGACTCAGACTCCTACACTTTGTAAGGTCAATTACTCCCTTGACTGTCTTCCATTGACTAGATTTGCAACAATTCATTACCATTTGCTCTCCTGCTCTTCCCATCTTTGTGAAATCATGCTTATAAGAATCATCCTTTAACCACAAAATTAGTGGGGTTTTGGACATCTTGGAAATCAATTATTTTTAAATTTTTTTTAAAAAAAATTATTGATTTATTTGACAGAGAGAAAGAGAGAGAGGGAGAGAATGGGCGCACCAGGGCCTCCAGCGCTGCAAACGAACTCCAGATGTGTGCACCACCTTGTGCATCTGGCTAATGTGGGTCTTGGGGAATCATACTGAGGTCCTTTGGCTTTGAAGGCAAGTGCCTTAACTGCTAAGCCATCCCTCCAGCCCCTATTTTCTATTTTTTTAATTTATTTTCATTTATTTTTTATTTTTGGAGAGAGACATAGAGAGATAGGGAGAGGAAGACAGATAGAGATGGGCGCGCCAGCAGCCTCTCAGCTGCTGCGAATGAACTCCAGATGCGTGCACCTCCTTGTGGGCAAGTGTGGCATTGCGCCCTTGCATCACTTTGCATCTGGCTAAAAGTGGGACCTGGAGATTGGAACTGACATTCTTATGCTTAGCAGGCAGGCGCCTTAACCGCTATGCCATTTCTCCAGCCCCTATTTTCTATTTTTATATGCAGCTGTCCGCATACCTTTTTATCCAGCTTTTTACCATTTTCCCAAGATTCACAACACTAAGAGACTTCAGATAATTACCCTTCAAGAACATGACATGTCTTGATTATTCCAGGAGACACTCATCTTACAGTGACGGTTGTAATCTGCACAAAACCTGTACAGTGCTGATCCCATTGCCGTTGCATCATGAACGACGAAGGAGGCCATGGGGCTCCACATCCCTCCCCGAGGAGTCATTAGTGGTGACTGCTGGCTAGGGGAGAAGGAGACATCTTCTGCAGTGGCATAGCCACTGGTAGGACAAACATACTGAAGTAAATAATGTCCCATGAATGTGCCCATGAAGGCAACCCTGATTAAATGCACTGGGTCACCCTTCATATTCAAGGGGAAAAAAGAGACATCATAATAGAAGAAGGGCTAGTTGGGTAGAAGGGGGTTTAGGAGAAGGAGAAAGGGGTGAGAGATCAAGAGAAGGTAATTGGGGACTGGAGAGATGGCTTAGCAGTTAAGACGTTTGCCTACAAAGCCAAAGGACCCCAGTTTGATTCTCCAGGACCCATGTAAGCTAGATGCACAAGGGGGCACATGCATCTGGAGTTTGCAGCGGCTAGAGGCCCTGGTGCACCCATTCTCTCTCTCTCGCAAATAAATAAATAAATAAAAAATAAATATATTTTAAAAAAGAGAAGGTAATTGGCAGGCTAATGATCAAAATATATTTTATACACGTATAAAAGTTGTCGATAAAAATTAAAATTAAGCCAGGCATGGTGGTGCACACCTTTAATCCCAGTACTTGGGAGGCAGAGGCAGGAGGATCTCTGTGATTCAAGGCCAGCCTGGAACTACATAGTGAACCCCAGGTTAGCCTGGGCTAGAGTGAGACCCTACCTCAAACAAATAAATAAATAAAATGAAAAACTATACCTGAAAAGTTACTGTGACTTTGCAAGTCTATTTTATGTTATTACAATCTGATGGTGACTTTAGAGGTGAACCTCTTCCAAGCCTGGATCTGTTTTCATTTCCATAGTCATGTGTGGGAACTTTAGATATTCAGGTTTTAAGGAAAGTCAGGATTTGACTTTTTTGTTACCATTGGATATTTAGTTTATTTCAATTGATCTGTTGTTCTGATGAATATCTTTGCCCCTTAAGCTTTTCATGCATCAGACTTATTTCGTCAGGCCAGATTCCCAGGAGTGGAATTACTGGATTCCAAGCTATGAACATTTTCTAAGGTTTTAGATTTTTTACTGTAAAACGGCCTTCTAAGAGTTATGGCAAATTTCCCTAATAGAGGACAATGGGTCAGACTACGTTTTTGTATGCCTTTGGGAACGAATAGGTTGAGGCAGTCCACAAAAACTCCTCTCAGTAGCTGAGCACACACAGACGTATCCACGGAACTGTGGCAGCTGGTGGTGCCGGTTCCTTTGGCCATTTTGATCAAACCACTCACAGAATTTTTCTGCGGTTTGGGGGTCTCATTAATCATGGTTAAAGGAGCATTTACCACATGCGTAGACTGCCTATGGAACTAGGGAAAATTGTGAGTGATAGCTCTTAGTTTTTTAAAATTAGTTATCTATATAATGTGTATACAGCCATGATGGTACCATCGTTAGCCTTCTCCCTGTCCTCCCCCTATGGGGATTGTGGGTCTTGCATTGTGGGGGTAGCCATCAGTTATGGGGGCGTAGCTTGTAGTTTTCACAAAACAGTAAAATGTGTCAAATGGAAAGAAGGGCCTTGGGCTGAAGAGATGGCTTTAGCAGTTAAGGCACTTCCCCGCAAAGCCTAAGGTCCGAGGTTTGATACCCCAGAACCCACGTAAGCCAGATATGCAAGGTGGTGCCTGCATCTGGAGTTCATATGCAGTGGCTGGAGGCCCTGGTGTGCACGCCCATATTCTCTCCCTCCTCTCTCTCTCCTTGAAAATAAATAAATAAAACCATTTAAAAAAAAAAAAAGAAGGAAAGATGGACCTCCACAGGCCTCTTTCATCACAGCTCGATCCTTGGGGGTCCAGCCGGTGGGAGAGGGACCATGGGCATAGTGCCGGAAGGAACAAGAGAGGGATGTGTAAGCAGACCTGAGGATCTCTAGCATGTGGAACATTCACAAGTCATATGTAGGTCATTTTGCTCCATCATATATCTCCTATCATGCACAGCATTTTGCTTTGAGAAAACCATGTAAGGCAAGCGGGCTTTGACAGAAAACAAGGAGAAAATGGGGACAGAAGAGAAAGTGGGTCATTGGTTCTCAAATGAGGGCCACACCCTTTTCCATCCCGTAGCAGTCACAGGCTGAGTCACTGGAGTAGAGGAAGGGTTACCAAAACACAGGCAAAGCCACTGTGCACTCCCGCTCTCTCTGTGCGTGGGTCCAGGTGCACGTGTGTGTGGAGACAGAGGACAAACAGGTGTTACTCCTCTCACGTGCCATCACTTTTTTCTTCTTTATTCTAAATTTAAAGTTTTTATTTATTTTAGAGAAAGAAGAGAGAGAGAGAGAGAGAGAGGAGAAGAGAGAAAGAGGCAGACAGAGAATGGGCACGTCAGGGCCTCCAGCCACTGTAAACGAACTCCAGACACATGTGCCCCCTTGTGCATCTGGCTTACGTGGGTCTTGGGGAATCGAACCTGGGTCCTTTGCCTTTGCAAGCTAGTGCCTTAACCGCTAAGCCGTCTCTCCAGGCCTTCTTTTGTTTCGGAGACAGGGTGTCTCACTGGACTGGAGCTCACCAAATAGGGTAGACAGGCCGGCCAGTGAGCCTCAGAGATCTACCTGTCTTTGCCTCCTCAGAGCTGGGATTGCAAGCGCAGCTTACAGCTTTCTGTACATGGGTTCTAGGGAGCAAACTCACGTCCTCATGCTTGGAAGGCACATACTTGGCTGACTAAATCAAATCCCTAGCTCCAACCATTGCTTGTTTATGAGCAAGTTTTGTGTTATTGAAATAGCAGTTCTGTTTGATATTTATTAGCTATTGAGAATTGAACCTCCTGTTGGTTATGGGGACAGCATTGATCATGACAGTGAACGTGAAGATGGTGGTGGTGGCAAGGTCCTTATAGACAAACCGAAGGACTTTGGTTACTTTATCCTTTGCTTTTTGGTAAAGTGACCCTTCGAGGCTCTTCAGGACCCTAGAAGTTCCCCCAAGGACTGACTATGGCTTTAAACAACATTGAATAAAGCAAGTCCACTCACTAACCTGAGAGAATCCTTTACAGTAAGCATTAAGACTGCCTTGTAATTTGGGGGCTTAGGGGTTAAGGCGCCAGCCTCCTAAGCCTAAGAATGCCCAATCGATTCTCCAGGTCCCATGTTCAGCCAGACACAAAGTGATCTAAGGGCGCAATGCCACACTTGCTCACAAGGAGGTGCACGCATCTGGAGTTCATTCACAGTGGCTGAGAGGCTGCTGGCGCGCCCGTTCTCTATCTGTCTCTCTCTCTCTCTGTGACTCTCTCCAAAAAAAAAAAAAAAAAAAAAAAAGACTACCTTGTCATTTTGTGTGTGTGTGTGTGTGTGTGTGTGTGTGTGTGACATGAGGACACAAGGAATGTGCTGGCCAAGGGCATGCAGGCAAGACCCTGTCTTGTGTTTGTGGGACTTGGATTCTAATTCCTCTGTCTGCCTACCAGGGCCTCAGTCTGCACACCTGGGACAGGAACATGAAGTCTAGCGGGTAGGACTGCCAGGAGGTAAAGTACAAAAGAGGTCCTTGGCTTAGTGTACATGGAGGTAATGCTCAAAGTGCTGCTTCCTTTCTGACCTTGGGAGGGTGGGGAGAGCCACTGACGCAGGTGGAGGCTTCTCTGAACCACTCCTCAGGGATGGAGTTCCTGGAGCTTTGATTCTCCCTTCCCTCTGAAAACAAAAGCCGAGGTACCCCTGGGAGTCCCTTTTTCCTTGGCTGTCTCCTCCCTCTGCGCTCAGCGCTGGGTTCTCAAAGTGTGGTCCTGGGGATCATTAGTGTCACTGTCTCCTAGGGCAGTGGAGGCGCAGATGCTCTGGCCTCGTTCAGTCTGACCACATTGGCAACTCTGGGGTGGAGCCAGTGTCAGAACGAGTCCTCCTTCACACTAAGCCGGTTGTAGATTGATGTGAAGACTGGACTTTTTTGTTGTTGTTAATTTGATATGTATGTATCCTATCTTCACTTATGTAGAACTGGGATTATAAGCGGGTACCACCACCCTCCATGTGGGTTCTATGGATTAAACACAGGTTCTCATGCTTGCAAGGCTGACATAGCTCCCCAACCCATCAGTCACCTACTTTCACACTTGGGATCCTTTCTAGATATGTTCCTCCTGCCTCGAGACTGAAAAAAAAATCAACGAAAATCTCTATTTACATCCCCAACAGCTGTCCTCTCTGTGGTGGGACTCGATCATGTCAGGAATGGCCCGCCCTCCTTCTCACCTGTGAGTGCTCAGCACACCCGTGGTGTGCAGCACTTGGCAGGACCTTGGCCTGCAGAGGCGGAAGCTCCACTTTCAGCTCTCCTGCAGACCCGCATCTGGATTATGGGCCGTAAACTTTATTGTAATTTTCCTCTCATTTTGTATTTTACACCCTGTCAGACCTTGAAACGATCGTGCTTTGCCAACATGGAGATGAGGGGGAAAGCATATAAATCCCCCTTTGAACATTTCCAAACACTGTTCTAGTCTTGACTGTTCTCTCCGCCAGGCATTCCCTCCTTTCCCAGCTCCAACATCCTGTCACTTCTTTAGCAACTTGGGAGGGATTTGTACCATGTCAAGCAGAGAAGCAGAAATTGCCGGAACCATAAACTTTAGAGCTGGGACCCTGAATATTATTGTCGATATCCTTACTTTGGCATCAGTCCCATGCTCATCACATTGAGGATTACTCAACAAACTGGCATGGAATGGATGAATTCAAAGCATGTCAGGCCCGACGGAGCCTTCAGGTCTGTTCTGATCAGCTGCTGGCACGTTTTGAATGCAATTGAATTAAGACTTCCTTGAGTAGGATGGTTTATGTTTATCTTGCAAGAGTGTTGCCAAGGTGAAATTTGATTTCATAGGTCCCAGATAACTGGGGGAGCTGTTGCAAGGTTTCGATATTTCAGACAGCAATTGTATTGGGCCTGGTATCCAGAACACATGAAATATGCAGCATCGTTATATTTTGCCGGGTGGTTATCAGGCAACCCAGTGAGTGGCTTTGGAAATCTCCCTGACTTTAATAGTAGCTTGTGGTTTGGCCAGGGATGAAAATGACTGGTCAGTCTTGACAGAAGCTGCTATAGGCCAGAAGTCTGCTTTCTAAGTTCAAGTATTGCGTGCTTGTTCTACTCTCTGCCTTGAAGGTCTGAAATCTTCCTAGGATGTTTCTATTTATTTATTTAGTTTGGTTTTTTTGAGGGAGGGTGTCACTTTAACTCAAGTTGACCTGGAATTCACTATGTAATCTCAGGCTGGCCTCAAACTCATGGTGATCCTCCTACCTCTGCCTCCCGAGTACTGGGATTAAGGGCACGCGCCACCACGCCCGGCTTGTTTCCTTTTTACTTCGTGTGTCTATGTGTAAGTATGTTTGGCATGCACGTGTGCATGTATGCATGTAACCATCTGGTGGATCATGTGTGTGCATGTGTGTGTGGAGACCAGAGGGTAACATTGAATGTCTTTCTCAATCACTGTCCGCCTTATTGAGGGAGACAGCGTCTCTCATTTGACGCCAGAGCTTGATGACTCAGCTGGGCTAGTCAGCCAGCCTGCCCCACGGCTTCCCTGTCTCTGCTTCTCAAGTGCTGGGACTGCAGGTGGACCCCAATTCCCAGGTGTCATTTACAGAGGTGTTACGTATCCAAACTCAGGACCTCATGTTTGCACAGCGCATGCTCCACTGGCTGAGTCACATCCTCAGACCTTGTTTCTTTACGCCTTTTGCTAACAGGGGGGATCTATCACGTGCAGCGGCTCAGAGCACGTGTTGAAGCCGCCCTGACTCCTTGACTTAAAAGACTACCTGCCCTCGTTAGAGCCATGCAGATGACGTCTTCCTTACCTCAGCTTCTCCATCAGTAGAATGGAGGCAATAGAGACAGCTTTGTGTGGAATCCATGCTACAATAATTCACACTTTCTGAACATTTCTTACTGAAAGAAATCACTCCATTGTCAGTGATTCTGTTGCTACTCAAGTTCGTTTCTAAGAGATCTGGTTTGGAAGGGCCCTCATTGACCTTGCAATCCAAGAGTCTTCCTACATAAATACCTTGTATTCCATGCCACTATCGTTCGATGGTATTTATGACACTTGGCATCTGGTATTGGCTAACACGAACATGTGCATACCTGTGTTTCATGTGTCTCTCCAGCTCCAGAGAATAGGCACTGCGCTGTCAGGGACTTGTTACTACTCCTGAAGTCTCCATGCCTACATCACAATATGCATGCGAAACAATCTGTTGAATGAATTCCCGATTCCAGAATTAGTTCACTTCTGACTAAACTGAGAGCTACTGTTATTCCACTTGCGAGGGAGAGAGAGAAAGAGAGGGGGGCGGTGGGAAAGAGACAGGGAGAGAGAGAGAGAGGGAGAGCGAGAGAGGGAGAGAGAGAAGGAAAAAGAGAGAGGGACAGAGAGGAAGAGAGACAGGTGGGGGAGCAAATTGGGACTTTCAGAAGCCTTGGAGACCAGCTTTTACCTTGAGTGAGAACTTGGGTTGTTGGAGTTTGGCAGATTTTTGGAGCCTGGCTTATTCTAGGGTCTTCTAAAGAGCAAGAGCAATGTGTAAGAGTTCTGTAGGAGCACAGGGAAGTGGTACTTCCGGTCCTCCTAGGAGTTAAGTGACTTGGGCTTTCTGGTTCATCAAGAACTGAAAATAAAGTGAGGAGTCTGTCTTTCCATCGGAAGGCTGCTCTGTGCTCACTCAAAGTCAAGGAGGTTGGCGCAAATTGGCCACAGAACTCGTCACGTCTCCTCCGATAGATGGCTAACACTTGCCTTATGACTTTTATTAGTGAGGTCCCATCACAGAGAACAATGATCTTTTGTGTGACAAAAACCTAATTTCTTCTATGCCAGGCTTGGTCGAGAGTGCATAAAGTCACTGGAAATCCAGTTTGGTCGTTATCCGGCCCAGGTTTCTATTGAGTCACACACATTTACACACACCAGGAAACAACTTTGTTGAAACCACTAGCCCAAGATCACCACTGTGTTTAACCCCTGTGTGTCTGTGCAGGTAGTGGGCTATTTCTTTTCCACCGTTCCTGTAGTTCTGGATGGAGAAAGGCTCTGGGAACAAACATTCTTGAACTTGGAACACAGAGTTTATTTATTTTTATTTATTTTATTTATGAGAGACAGAGAGAGAGAGAGCAGGGGGTGGGGGGAGGGAGAGAATAGGTCCACCAGGACCTTCAGCCACTGCAAAACTCCAGAAGCATGCACCACCTCATGCATCTGGCTTATGTGGGTCCTGGGAGTTTGAACCTGGGTCCTTCAGCTTTGCAGGCTAGCTCCTTTACCACTTAGCTATCCCTCTAGCCTGAAGTTTATTTTTCTATTCTTTCAAAGTTCGTGGTAGGCTTAGATGATTCTCTGTGGAAGCCTTCCTGTGGAAAGGGCTCAGCAGGCCAGGCTGATCTCAGCATGAATCACCAGAAGGAACCAGGACAGTTGCACTCAGCCCCTCCCTGCTTCAGCTCCAAGGGATGTGCATCATCTCCATCTTCCTCTCCTTGGCCAGATCTAGTCACATGGCCCCACTACCTGCAAGGTAGTGGACCTGTGGACCTGCCAGTCCACAGGAAAGGGAAAAGAATCACACGCTGTTGTCCGCTGGTAATGTTCACTGCAACTACAAACGGCTGTGTCATTTTTCCTTCTCAGAAAAATTGAGATGACTCACTTTGGACTCTGGGGGATTACTATTTTTTTTTTTTTCCTGTAACGAGATTGCAGTATACCTTGAATTTTCTCTATTCAATCAAGATAAATAAAACCACACGTTTAATATTTAATGAGACAACTACTAGACTATAACTCAATCATGCATAGGATTTAGATGTGGGGGAGTGTTGGAAATTGGGTCTGGTGTGTACACCTATAATCCCAGCACTCGGAGGGAGGATTCAGGAGTTCAAGGTCATCCTCAGCTACATAATCAGTCCAAGGTCAACTTGGGATATATGAGACCTTCACTTAAAAAACAAAATACACAGGGGTGGTGTTGGATGATATAATGTTTCAAGGCCATGGAGATTTAAGGAATAACTGAGAGACAGGAATGGTTATGCATGGTGCTGTTATCACAGACTCAGAAAACCGTTGTCATGATAATCTTTGAGAACAGGTGCCAAGCATGTCGAAAACATATCCCATCCCCTAGCTTCTGAGGATCAGTGATGAAATACAGAGATGAAACACTGGTGGACAGACTGTTTTCAAGGCAGATCTGTGCATGGTTCTGACTCCGTGGCTAGGCATTGGCATGGAGCAGCACACACATATTCATCTCATGGCACAGACTTTCAGAAGATGCAAGATTTATGGTGGATCTTAGTTTATGAGAGAACAATATAGAAATTTTAAAATTTTATTTTATTTATTAGAGAGAGGGAGGATGGGTGCATGAGAGCCTTCAGCCACTGCAAATGAACTCCAGATGCATGTGCTACCTTGTGCATCTGACTTGTGTAGGTCCTGGGGAATCGAACCTGGGACCTCTGGCTTTCTAGGCAAGCTCCTTAACCACTAAGCTATCTCTCCAGCCTTTTTTTCTGAAAAAAAAATTATTTGCAAGGAGAGAGAAGAGAAAGAGAGAGAGAGGAAGAGAGAGAGATGGAGAGAGAGAGAATGGATTGCCAGGGCCTACTGCTGCAAATGAACTCCAGATGCATGCACCACTTTGTGCATCTGGCTTTGTGTGGCTACTGGGGAATCGAACTAGGGCCATCAGGCTTTGCAAGCAAGCACCTTAACCACAGAGCCATCTCTTCAGCAAGCTAGAAATTTTCATATAGAGGCTTGCACAAGGTGAAGTGCAAGCAGAAAAGGCTTCTGGCAGGGGAAGCACTTATTTTTTGGTGGATGAGTAAAAATTACATACATTTATTACATACAATAGTTGTATGTACAATATTTGATACCATCTATCAAAGTATATATGTATATGTAACATAATATATATGTCAATGTGTGTATGTAAACATGTATAATATATATATATATACACACAAATTATACAATTATGTAATTGTTAAATAAAGCTAGTTATCATATGTATTACTTCACCTACTTACTGTTTATCTTTTAATCTTAAAATCCCTTCAACAATCTATTCTCAGGTCTGAAGAGATGGCTTAGCAGTTTAGATGCTTGCCTGCAAAAGCCTAAGGACCTGGGTTTGCTTCCCTAGCAGAAGGTGGTTCATGTGTTTGGAGTTTGTATGCAGTGAGTGGGTAGAGGCCCTGGTGTGCTTATTCTCTCTCTCTCTCTGAAACAAACAAACAAAAAAGAAATAAAAATATATTCTCTAGTCAGAAAGAAGCATTTGAACCCAAAGGTAGAAAACCATTCACATAGTAAGTGGGTGATAAGGGGAGAAGGGTGTTCTGGGCAGAGGACATGCTGTGTCGAGGTAGAAAGGTGTAAAGCAAGGAGCTATGTTTCGATAGAGAGGAAGGGGAGAGACTATGCTGTGACTAGAGCAGTAAGTGAGGGCCTGGCCACTCTGGAGCTTTGTTTTCCAGACGAAGGAGTTTGGGCTTTATTTTAAGGACCCTAGGGTATCCTTTCCATGGTTTTAGGCAGGAAATGGCGTTGTTAATACCCAGCTTCCTCTGGTAATTGAAGATATAGGCCTAGAAGCCAAAAGGCTGGTGGGGAGAATGGTGAGTGGGTTCCAGTGAGAGGTTATGGCAGCTGCCTGGGGGCAGTGACTCTTAAGTGAGAGTTCACGGGGTCTTCACCAGCACGGTGTCCTCCAGAGATGAAGACAAGACTTGCTGTTACTTCTGATGCCGAGGTACAGGCAGGCATTATGGGCATAGGATCTGCCAAGAGGATTTCTGACTCCAGGCTTATCAGCTGTCAGGGTGTAGGCAGATGCCACGTCTTGGGTGCAAAGTTTCTGCACAGCTACTGTCAAAGGTTCACAAATGAACCACTTCTTCAGAGAACTATCTTCAGTCTTCTGGCTATGGATTTTTTTTTTAAATTTTATTATTTTTTATTTATTTTTGGAGAGAGAGACAGAGAGAGATAGACAGAGAGGGAGAGAGAGACAGAGATGGGTGCGCCAGCAGTCTCTCAGCTGCTGTGAATGAAATCCAGATGTGTGCGCCCCCTTGTGGTCAAGTGCGGCATTGCGCCCTTGAGTCACTTTGCATCTGGTTAAACGTGGGACCTGGAGATTGGAACCTCTGGACATTGGAACCAGCGTTCTTAGGCTTAGCAGGCAGGCACCTTAGCTGCTAAGCCATCTCTCCAGCCCTGGCTATGGATTTTTATACATATCTGATCTTAGGGAAACCTATAGCCAATGATGAAGTACAAAATGTTGGATCTGAAGGAGGGGAGAACTGCATTGGAATTTATCTCCTGATGCCCCCTGTGAACAAGTAAAGGCTTGGACTTCATCTGAGTGAACATTCTTCTTCTTCTTTTCTTTTTTTTTTTTTTTTTTTTTTAAAAAGAGAAATATGGGTTGGAGAGAAGGCTTAGTGGTTAAGCACTTGCCTGTGAAGCCTAAGGATCCTGGTTCGAGGCTTGAATACCCAGTACACACGTAAGCCAGATGCACATGGTGGCGCATGCATCTGGAGTTTGTTTGCAGTGCCTGGAGGCCCTGGTGCACCCATTTTCTCTCTCTCTCTCTCCCTTTCTTTGTCTCTAATAAGTAAATAAATAAAATAAAATAAAAAAGAGAAATGCCGGGCGTGGTGGCACACGCCTTTAATCCCCACACTCAGGAGGCAGAGGTAGGAGGATTGCCATGAGTTCGAGGCCACCCTGAGACTAGATAGTTAATTTTAGATCAAACTGGGCTAGAGCAAGACCCTACCTCAAAAAAAAAAAAAAAAAAAAGCAAAATAAAAAAATAACATAAAAAAGAAACAATATTTATTTTTTCCATTTTGACATTTTCATGCATTTATATGCTTTTATTCCTTCCATTTATCCTCTCTTACCCCCTCCCCCTCACTAACACCCTTCTTCCCCTGACTTCTTAACTTACTTTTCATTTATTTATTTATTTATTTATTTATTTATTTATTTATTTATTTATCATTTGAGAGAGAGAGAGAGAGAGAGAGAGAGAGAGAGAGAGGGAGAATACTGGCAAGCCAGGGTCCCAGCCACTGAAATAGAATTCCAGACCCCTGCGCCACCTAGTGGGCATGTGCGACCTTGTGCTTGCCTCACTCTTGTGTGTCTGGGATCTGGAGAGTTGAACATGGGTCCTTAGGGTTTGCAAAGACTTCCCAGCCACCTTTCTAGCCTGCCTTTTTTTTTAAACAACATATTGAGTTAAATTAGGGTTGCTTGTATGATCATGAGTGGAAGGTTACTTATAGTTGAATGGGCTACTTGGCAGTGGCTACACTGCTGATGGATCTGCCTCCTCCTCTGCTAGCAGCTGTCACCGGCTCTGGGAGGTCTTGTCTCTTACGTGTCCTTCCCAAGTCAATTTCAATGGTGAAGTATTGGCAGGTTCAGTATTGTGCAGGAAGCCATTGCTGCTGTGTGTTTGTGGATGTAACTGCCCGGCTGTATCCGGATGGCAGCTCCTTCCTCTGAATCTGATCTTCTTTCTCCCCTAGTAAAATTATATTATGTGCCCCTGAACCCTTTGGGGTCAAAGGGAACCACCGGAAGGCACTAGGAAATGTTCAAGCTGGAAGTTGAAGAGACATTGTGGGTGGGGAGGAGTTCTCACAGCAGCTATGTGGGAAAGAAAGCCAGAGAACCGAGTGAGTGCGGGTGCGGATTTGGAGATGAAGGGTGTGGTGAGACGGACGGGAAGATACCTTCGTTCTCTGGCCAAATTCATGAAGGGAATCTGGATTCTTTTAAAGCAAATGTGAGCACTCCGTCCATAGGGAAATGGGTGGCTGCTGCCTCTGAGGCCAGCCCCCTAAGTTCCCTGGAACCGTGTTTCAAACCCCCTGGATGAAAATTGTCAGGGTCACATCTTACCTGTCTGTGACATAGATATGAAAGGTAGTGGGAAGCTGACAAGGGGCTGAAGTGGACCAATCTTGTCATAGTTCAGTAAGGGCTACCTGGGTCATGAGTCTGCAGGTTCTGCACTTCAATCACCCTATCAAATGACAAAAGGTGAGGCAGATCGTCACCCATCGCAGACCCCCGGTTGTCCTCTGACATAGAGTTGCAAATGCTGCTAGCATTTTCTCTTTCCCTCTGTCCTCTCTACAGAGGAGCTCCATGGGCTGTAGAAACAGATAAAAATTTCCCCTGGCTCACTTCTTCTCCCTCTCTAAGCTATCTGTCTAAAACCTCCAGCTCCCTCCTGTCCCCTTTATGCTGAATAACACTACCCATGTGGGTTAGAAGTCATTTTTAGCCTCCGCATCAGGGTGGAAGGCACCAAGCTCAGCGCTCCCATTGTTTTGCTGTCTCCTACTCAAAGCAACTCTACCCATGCCCTGGCGTCCCCTGGCCAGGGAGGAAGCCTGGGCCCGAGCAGAGGGTGGCATTTGCAGTCGCTCACTCTCCTCCCACACTGAACAAGCATCAAGTTGCTGGCATGCAGAACAATACTAAGAGGGGCTGGCTAGGATTTTTATTTTCTACTTCCTTTTCCAAAAAAAAAAAAAAAAAAGCTTTGCTTCACTTTGGCATGGAGACAAAATTGCAACTACCCCCTTCAGCAAACACTATAAAACCTTCTCCAGACAAAACCGCCCTTGGAGCTTTCATGGGGCAGCTGTGAGGCACGGGGTCCAGGTAGATGCTGGGTGCTTAATGAGAAAAGCTGAGGCACTCCAGGTCACGTGATCTTTTGGATGCATTCATTTGGTGATTTTAGCTCTTTGGGTGAAACCCCCCGCCCCCATAAGAGGAAGTAAATTAGAGCAAGTGGGAGGAGACAGTGGGAAGAGAGAAAGGAAGAAGCAGTGAAAAGGAAGGTGGGGGGAAATGTGAAGACAAACACTGAGATCACGGGGCGGGGGCGGCAGGAGTACGAAGGAGATGGGGAGGATGGCAGAGAGCAGAGTAAGGCAGAGGTGTGGATGTATTCAGAAATGGTGGGGGAATCTTACGCAATGCAGAAGCTTTTGGAAGGCGAGGACCCAAGGCTCCGACCGGGTCATATGGTGAAGGTTGGCCTGAGTCAGTTATGTCAGACCCAGGCTAGAAAGAGGCGAGGGATGCTAAGGGTTACAGCTAGGTTGTAGACTTAGAGTACAAGGGACCTCCACCCACCTCCTCAGCACACTCTGTGCTCTGGCACTGCTGAATCCCCCAAGCGCTTTCTTTTCTGAGGAAGAGGTTGGTGGCACTGCAGAAGAGGGGATGCCTTGTAAGTCTAGGACACACAGGGTTTGGCCTCTGTCCCTGTCAACTTTCAGCCTTGGCAATGACCGAACTTCTTTAAAATATTTTGTTTAGGGCTGGAGAGATAGATGTCTTGGCAGTTAATACACATGTATACGAAGCCTAACGAACCAGGTTCGATTCCCCAGTATCCATGTAAAGCCAGATGCACAAGGTGGTGCATGCGTCTGAGAGTTCTTTTGCAGTGGCTAGAAGCCCTGGAGTGCCCATTCTCTCTCTTTCTTTCTCTCTCTCTCTCTCTGCCTCTTTCTTTCTCTCTCTCAAATAAATAAAATATTTTTAAAATATTTATTTATTTATGACAAAGAAAGAGGCAGACAGAGAGTAAGTATGGGTATGTCAGGCTTCCTGCCGCTGCAAATGAGCTCCAGACACATGTGCAACTTAGTACACTTTGATTGATGTGGGTGCTGGGGAATTGAACCCAGGCTGTCAGGCTTTGCAGGAAGTGTCTTTAACTGCTGAGCCTTCTCTCCAGCCCAGGCAAACTTCTTGAGTCATTTCTCCCTCAGGTGTGAAGTGGGAATTGTAGTCATTCCAGCTGCAGATCAGGTGGGAGCCCCCAGACTACTGCTTTCCTGTAGTTCTCAAGCACAGCAGCCCTCCCCAACCCCCAACACAAGTGTGGCATCGTTGGTTTCTTTGCTGCCTGCCCTGGTTCTCTGGATCCCTCGAATAAGTTCTTTCTTCAGCACTGGTTGGAGGCCCCAGAGAAACTGTCTCTACGAAGCCTTGGTCAGTCTTGGTTTGATAACTGGAAGGGGCTGGGGGTTGTGATCTTAGAAAATGGGGTCATCCACTTTTCTAGAAGCCCTCAGCTCCTGGTAGCCATCTATATATAAAATCAACAGGCACTAGGTGTACTAATGGGACGGGGTGGGAGTGTGGGTGACATGGTACCAACAAAGCAGTTCCTTTCCCCATGACACCATGGGAACTAGTTCCTTCAACTCTCAGACCAATTGCCTTTAAGGTTTGTCATTGCTCACATCAAGTTCTTTTGCCCCCACTTGGGACTTCTGTTCATGAAGTAGTGGGCCCTGTGTAAACATTAGAAAGAGACCAGAGACAATGTCGCCGCACCAAAGAACACAATGCTATAGTCCTGTTTCATCTAGACTGGTAAAAAGAGAGATGTCTACCAGGAATGTGAATTACATTCTCCACTTGATTCCTTTTTTTGCTTGCTTATCTTAGATCTTTTTGAAAATATTTTATTTATTTATTTAAGGAGAGAGATAAAGAGGAACACACACACACACACATACATACATATATATAGAGAATGGGTGTGCCAGGGCCTTTAGCCACTGCAAATGAACTCCAGATGCATGTGTTACCTTGTGCATCTGGCTTCACATAGGTACTAGGGAATTGAACCTGGGTCCTTTGGCTTTGCAGGCAAGCACCATAACCACTAAGTAATCTCTCCAGCCCCTATCTTAGAATTTTAAAAGAAATTTTGTGTCTGTACGGATGTATGGAGGTATGCACGTTTGTATGTGTGTGTGGATGCATGTGTGTTCATACATGTGGAGGTCAGAGGCCAATGCGAGATGTCTTCCTCAATAGCTCTACATCTTATTTTCTGAGACAGTGTTTCCCTCTGAATCTGAGGTTCACTGCTTCTGCTAGAATAGTTAGCCAGCAAGTCCCATAGATCCTCCTATCCGCACCTCCCTGGTACTCAGATTAACAATTTGTTTTTCATGGGTACTGGGGATCCAAACTCAGGCCCTCGTGCTTGCATGGAAAGTGCTTCAGCCATTAAGCCATCTCCCCAGCAAACAGCTAATTGCTTATCCTGCAACCCATGAGCAGCCTCCATTCTACAATGCCCCATTCATTGTATCTTTGCTGCATTTCCTTCATTGGTGGCAAGGACCATCTGGCCTTCCAGGGGAGGCACAGAGAGGCTCAGAGACATGACGGGAAGTATCAGAATGAGAAAGAATCCAGCTTCTCAGACTCACCGGCCTGGATGTCCAAGCAAGGGTCCCATGGAATGCTGGGCACGGAGTAATGCAGGTGAGGGGTTGGAGACGCTGTGTTGGTGTGGGCAGAGAAGAAGCAGCCCCCTCCCCCCTCCCCTGGCCTTTGCCAGAGGTCATAGGGAAGACCCTGGTTTACTCGGCTTGAGTCAGCCAAGGCAAGGCTCCTGCTTTGCTGAAGTTAGATTGAAGAAGGGGAGAATTAGAGAGCATGCTAATGAACATTTTATTTTGAGGTTCAGGTCAGAAGAGGGATTGGAGCGATGTTGCAAAAATCTCAGACTGGAAGGACTTTGGTCATATCCTCTAGAAATGGTGTGTGAATTATTCCTTCCTAGCAACTAGAGGTGTAGGAGGAACAGAGAAGAGAGCCTTGTCTTTGAGGACATACCACCACCCTCTCTCGTTCTTTCTCACTCAACTATTTTTCTGGGCACATGCCCCGGGGCACTTTCTTCCCATAGGAAGGGGACCCCTAACAGATTAAAGTCTGATTTCACCAGAATTCACGCTGGTGAACCATGCAGTTATTGGGTTTCCTTACAGAGTGTGGGTGAGAGAGTGTGGAGACCCCAGAGCAGATGTAGCATAACAGGGTCTTATATCTTAGCATGGACAATGAACTCTCTGTCCCTTGATCTATGTACGCTGTTTCCACCCTGGGGCCATCTGCATCATTGCATACAGCAGGCCCAGGGGATGGCTGAGATCTTAGGTGAATGTCTGATGACCCTTCCTACCTACCTCCTTCTTAAGGGATACATCAACAGGCCCAGCCTAGAGAACCTCTCGTGAGAAGTCACAGCTGCTTCAGATAAAGATGACACTAGTTGTCACAAACACTCTCCCATATGTCCATCCTCACCTCCCAGAATGTCAGACAGAGAGAGAGAGAGAGAGAGAGAGAGAGCCAGCTCACGTGTCTTGGCATGGGCTGGAGGCCTCTGCACTTTCCTTCCTTGACTGTCTTCAGGAGTCTCCCACGCTGTGCATGGTAGAGCTGTCTTCCACGGGGAAGGTAACGTGGAGCCGTCTCATACAGGGTGCTGTTTTGTTTTCTGTGAATGTTCTTTACCTGGGCTGCTAGATCTTTGCCAGGACTGCTGAGATTAAGAGAGAATTGTGTCCTTGTTTTCCCCATGGCTGCGATATGCTTGGCTTGGGTCTCTACAGCACTAATCAGTTTGCATTAGGCCCTGATTCAGTAGGTGATATTGATGCTACAAGTTCGGGGCTTCCCACTTTGAGAAGCATTGCTTTATCTAATCTGAGGATGGCACAGGGTGAGGGACCTCTTCAGTGTTCCCCAAAGGCTTTCTGGGAAGTCTGGGTATGTGATGAGGGTCAATACATACTATACCGTTTCTTCTTTTCTCTCTTTTGCATCCTTGGAAAACTGACTAAAGGAAAGAAAGCCACAACAGAAATAATCTTAAAAGCCCTGCAGGAGCAGGGAAGTGACCACTGGAGAGATGGCTCAGTGGGGAAAGTGCTGACTGTGTAAGTATAAGGCCCTGGGTTCAATCCCCAGCACCCATGTGAAATGCTGGGTGTGGTGGGATGTCTGTAATCCCAGCTCTGGGAGGCGGACCAAGGAATCTCTGGAGCTCATTGGCTAGTTAGTGCAGCTGAATCAGTGAGCTCTGCGCTCACCGAGAGACTCCAGTCTCGAAGAATAAGTGAAGCGTGGTATTGGAAGATCCCATTAACCACCTCTGGTCTCCACACACACGTGCACACAAGTGTAAACACATCTGCACGGACATATGTGTCCACACGCATGGGAATATGCATTGCACACATCCACATCCACCACACACATATTCGAGGAAGGAACAAGCACCGACATTAACATGCGCATGTGCACTCCACACGTGCAATGCACACACATTCACATAAAGACAAAAACATAGCCAGGGCCTTGCCAATGCAAATGCATCATGCAAAAGAGTGGGCATGGTGCTCTTATTTGGAAACAGCCTCAGCTCAAGAACAGAAGTCTCTCTGGTGTGGTCCAGGAAGGCTGGAGTTTGCCAGCGAGGAGTTCCCCGGGGCCCCAGGGCACAGAGGCTGGAGAGGAGACTCAGCTACTGAGGAGACCAATCTCAGCTGGTTCCTATGAGGCCGGGCTTCGACCTGCACCTGCTCTCAGCACAGCTGTCTTTTACGGCCTGGGCACCTCGCCATCTGCGCCTTTAACGTGCAAAGCACTTTTTCAAATATACTATTTAATTGGATGCATGTGTGTTCATACATGTGGAGGTCAGAGGCCAATGCGAGATGTCTTCCTCAATAGCTCTACATCTTATTTTCTGAGACAGTGTTTCCCTCTGAATCTGAGGTTCACTGCTTCTGCTAGAATAGTTAGCCAGCAAGTCCCATAGATCCTCCTATCCGCACCTCCCTGGTACTCAGATTAACAATTTGTTTTTCATGGGTACTGGGGATCCAAACTCAGGCCCTCGTGCTTGCATGGAAAGCGCTTCAGCCATTAAGCCATCTCCCCAGCAAACAGCTAATTGCTTATCCTGCAACCCATGAGCAGCCTCCATTCTACAATGCCCCATTCATTGTATCTTTGCTGCATTTCCTTCATTGGTGGCAAGGACCATCTGGCCTTCCAGGGGAGGCACAGAGAGGCTCAGAGACGTGACGGGAAGTATCAGAATGAGAAAGAATCCAGCTTCTCAGACTCACCGGCCTGGATGTCCAAGCAAGGGTCCCATGGAATGCTGGGCACGGAGTAATGCAGGTGAGGGGTTGGAGACGCTGTGTTGGTGTGGGCAGAGAAGAAGCAGCCCCCTCCCCCCTCCCCGGGCCTTTGCCAGAGGTCACAGGGAAGACCCTGGTTTACTCGGCTTGAGTCAGCCAAGGCAAGGCTCCTGCTTTGCTGAAGTTAGATTGAAGAAGGGGAGAATTAGAGAGCATGCTAATGAACATTTTATTTTGAGGTTCAGGTCAGAAGAGGGATTGGAGCGATGTTGCAAAAATCTCAGACTGGAAGGACTTTGGTCATATCCTCTAGAAATGGTGTGTGAATTATTCCTTCCTAGCAACTAGAGGTGTAGGAGGAACAGAGAAGAGAGCCCTGTCTTTGAGGACATACCACCACCCTCTCTCGTTCTTTCTCACTCAACTATTTTTCTGGGCACATGCCCCGGGGCGCTTTCTTCCCATAGGAAGGGGACCCCTAACAGATTAAAGTCTGATTTCATCAGAATTCACGCTGGTGAACCATGCAGTTATTGGGTTTCCTTACAGAGTGTGGGTGAGAGAGTGTGGAGACCCCAGAGCAGATGTAGCATCACAGGGTCTTATATCTTAGCATGGACAATGAACTCTCTGTCCCTTGATCTATGTACGCTGTTTCCGCCCTGGGGCCATCTGCATCATTGCATACAGCAGGCCCAGGGGATGGCTGAGATCTTAGGTGAATGTCTGATGACCCTGCCTACCTACCTCCTTCTTACGGGATACATCAACAAGCCCAGCCTAGAGAACCTCTCGTGAGAAGTCACAGCTGCTTCAGATAAAGATGGCACTAGTTGTCACAAACACTCTCCCATATGTCCATCCTCACCTCCCAGAATGTCAGACAGAGAGAGAGAGAGAGAGAGAGAGAGAGAGAGAGAGAGCGCCAGCTCACGTGTCTTGGCATGGGCTGGAGGCCTCTGCACTTTCCTTCCTTGACTGTCTTCAGGAGTCTCCCACGCTGTGCATGGTAGAGCTGTCTTCCACGGGGAAGGTAACGTGGAGCCGTCTCATACAGGGTGCTGTTTTGTTTTCTGTGAATGTTCTTTACCTGGGCTGCTAGATCTTTGCCAGGACTGCTGAGATTAAGAGAGAATTGTGTCCTTGTTTTCCCCATGGCTGCGATATGCTTGGCTTGGGTCTCTACAGCACTAATCAGTTTGCATTAGGCCCTGATTCAGTAGGTGATATTGATGCTACAAGTTCGGGGCTTCCCACTTTGAGAAGCATTGCTTTATCTAATCTGAGGATGGCACAGGGTGAGGGACCTCTTCAGTGTTCCCCAAAGGCTTTCTGGGAAGTCTGGGTATGTGATGAGGGTCAATACATACTATACCGTTTCTTCTTTTCTCTCTTTTGCATCCTTGGAAAACTGACTAAAGGAAAGAAAGCCACAACAGAAATAATCTTAAAAGCCCTGCAGGAGCAGGGAAGTGACCACTGGAGAGATGGCTCAGTGGGGAAAGTGCTGACTGTGTAAGTATAAGGCCCTGGGTTCAATCCCCAGCACCCATGTGAAATGCTGGGTGTGGTGGGATGTCTGTAATCCCAGCTCTGGGGAGGCGGACCAAGGAATCTCTGGAGCTCATTGGCTAGTTAGTGCAGCTGAATCAGTGAGCTCTGCGCTCATCGAGAGACTCCCGTCTCGAAGAATAAGTGAAGCGTGGTATTGGAAGATCCCATCAACCACCTCTGGTCTCCACACACACGTGCACACAAGTGTAAACACATCTGCACGGACATATGTGTCCACACGCATGGGAATATGCATTGCACACATCCACATCCACCACACACATATTCGAGGAAGGAACAAGCACCGACATTAACATGCGCATGTGCGCACCCACACGTGCAATGCACACACATTCACATAAAGACAAAAACATAGCCAGGGCCTTGCCAATGCAAATGCATCATGCAAAAGAGTGGGCATGGTGCTCTTATTTGGAAACAGCCTCAGCTCAAGAACAGAAGTCTCTCTGGTGTGGTCCAGGAAGGCTGGAGTTTGCCAGCGAGGAGTTCCCCGGGGCCCCAGGGCACAGAGGCTGGAGAGGAGACTCAGCTACTGAGGAGACCAATCTCAGCTGGTTCCTATGAGGCCGGGCTTCGACCTGCACCTGCTCTCAGCACAGCTGTCTTTTACGGCCTGGGCACCTCGCCATCTGCGCCTTTAACGTGCAAAGCACTTTTTCAAATATACTATTTAATTTAAAATGATATTTGTCAGCTCACTGCTGTGCCAGCTCCCACCCGACATCCGTGATGCTGACGGAAGCTCAG
Source organism: Orientallactaga sibirica (assembly GCA_036365145.1). Lineage (NCBI taxonomy): Eukaryota > Metazoa > Chordata > Mammalia > Rodentia > Dipodidae > Orientallactaga > Orientallactaga sibirica. The sequence continues at coordinate 13,263,123 of JAEOAD010000009.1, forward strand.
CAGAAAGTGGAGCTGGTCTGCGGGGTCAGCTGTCCCGGAGCCCTCAGGGTGTGAAGTTCCATGCAAAGCTAGAAAGGCTTTTCCTAGCCAGCAGTCATATCCGCACAGTGTCCTCTGAGATCTCGGTACTCCTGCTGGTTCAGATTACACAGAGAGAAAAAAAGTTATTTCTGTTTCTGCAAGGGTTGGGCAGCTCTGAAACTCTCTGTGGATGTTCCCACACCCTCCCTACCACCCGCAGTGCAGACCGTGTGGGGAAATGATAAACAATTACAAGGTCTCTACCCAAAACCTCGCAAAGCACATAAATTCCTGTTGCTAAGACACATCCCTGCTGGACAGCTCATAGCACTAAGAGCTAGAATGTACCTTCTTTAGTTTTTTTTTTTATTTTTATTTTTTATTTATTGACAACTTCTATACTTACAGACAGTAATAAAGCATGATATTTCCCTCCCCTACCCCCCATTCCCCTTCAGAACTCCACTCTCCATCATATCCCCTCCCTCTCTCCATTAGTCTTTCTTTTAATTTGATGTCATCATCTTTTTCTCCTATTATGAGGGTCTTGTGATTATTTGAAAGAGAGAGAGAGAAGAAGAGGCAGAGAGAGAATGAGTGTGCCAGGGTCCTTTCAGGTGCTGTGAATGAACTCCAGATGCGTGTGTCCCCTTGTGCATGTGCGACATTGTGTTCTTGTGTCACTGGGACCTGGAGATTTGAACAGGCGTTTTTAGGTTTTGCAGGCAGGCCTGTCAACCGCTAAGCCATCTCTCCAGCCCAGTCTTTTTTTTTTTTTTTAATATTATTAGTTATTGCATGTGCGTGTGATGTGTGCATGTACATTCACGTGCGTGTGCATGCATGTACATTTGTTTGTGTGGGTGCATGTGTGTACAGAGATCACAGGACAACCTCAGAGTTCAATTCCAGGAATGTCATCAACCACTTTTTTGAGTCAGGGTCTCTCATTGGCCTGGAGCTCACCAATTAAGCTAGACTGGAAGGTCAAAAGCCCTCCCCCAACCCTTGGGATCCCCACAGGGATTACAGGTGTTGACACCAAGTCCCACATTTTATGCAGGTACTGGGAATCAAACCTAAGTCCTCATGCTTGCACGGCAAGCACTTTACCAACCGAGCCATCTGCCCAGCCCTAGAATGTGCCCATTCTTTCACAATCTCAAAGCATGCCTCTGTTTGGCTCAAGTGTTTCCTCCGTTTTGAAAATTCAGAATATTTTTTTTTCTCATAGCCTAGCATGACAGACTTGTTCCTGCTGTGTGGTGAATTCATGCCTGTTCAGCCCGCACCACCTTCCCGCAGGGCGTCATCTGGGCTTTTAGTCCTGTTGGTGGCCAGCTTTGAAATATATTTTAACCACAATTTCTGGCAAAAGGGAGCAGATAAAGAGGGAAGGGGTGATGGAAAGCGAGATAAAGAAGGTGAAGGGAGACCTTCACTCTACAAGGATATATCTTCTGGTCAGTCTCTAGGAAAAAAAAATGTTGCCTGCTAATTATGTGCTGCAAACCTGTAGATTTTTCTGTAATTTTTTTACAATTTGCTGCTTAACTTGTGATCTGAAAAGAACTAACACCAGGTGGCGCTCAAGAGAAGATTGTTCTGGAAACAGGGAGCCAACTGGCTTGTTTTGTGGTCTTGAAAGAATTTACATGTTTTTTTTTCTACCTTAAAATGAAAGTTAAAACCTAGCATAAGCCTTTACAGTACAGGTTTCTTCTGTACATATTGTACATGGTGTTTTTCCCAGACCAGGCATTGCCATTTTCACTTCATAGCGCTGCTTGTAATGTTCTCTCTTCCCTCCATCCCTTCCTGCATCCCTCCCTCCCTTCGCTCATCTCTCCCTCCTTCCCCGCCTTCCTTCACTCTTTCTTATTTCCTTCCCTCTATCTCAGCCTCCTCCCTTTCTCTTCACTTCCTTCGTTCTCTCTCTCGGGCCCCTCACGTTGATTAATGATTCATTTGTCTATTGGGACAATCCAATTTGGCTCTTCTCCACAAAGCTCTATTTCAGGAAGCAGCTATGAATCAAATCTCCTCAGCTCCGAAAGAAGGGGGCACAGCTGCTCCCTGTCTGCGCTCCTAGTTGCTCTAGCCTGACTAGCGTTCTTACTTTGGAGATTCTTGGAGCAAACTTCTAGCTGAACATTGGTGCTGTACTTCCCAGGGATATTCTAACAACTCTCCGAATCACCCAATCGTCTCGTCTAACAGGCCTATTTGTAATTTGTTTTTGTCTGAGAATCATTTGAACTTCACCCCAAACTCCCTCGTTTAAAAGCATCATGGAATCATTTTACCAACGGTGCTTTTGAATACAAACATTTCAAGTTTGGAGTGCACAGATAATAAATACATAATGCTGTGAAGTTTCAGATTAATTGGTAATTAATTTTTTTTTTTTTTTTTGCAAAGAGCTTTGGAGATGAGAAGTGTCACATGCCACTGTGTTCAATTAGCATGGCTTACGGAGAATTTTAAGAGAGTTTTAACACGGTGTACATGCTGGGGTTTTCAGGCTTCTCCTATTGTGTTTTCAGAATAAAAGGGCACTTTAGGATCTTACAGATGAGAGAGAATCAAGGACCTTGACAAACGCAGCAATCACTCTGGTGGCAAGCACCTAGATGATTTTTCTGGTTTGAAAAATTGCATTCTAGATCCCACCATGGGCATGCCAGAGGGGGAAACCAGTGAAAAAGTGGTTCATCATGGTAGTGCACACGCAAGCATACCCTTTCTCATAGACTGGGATAGTGCGATTCATTGTAATTGTGTTGACTCAGCCCTCAAAGATGGAGGAACATGGGGCTGGAGATAGGGGAGACAAGATGAGCCCTCTGCAAAGAACTCCGCCAGGTGACGGCACTGAACAAAGGCCACAAGGGTTATGGGGACAAGAGTTCCCTTGAGCTTCATTTTTTTCTCTAAATCAATGGAACCATGATACTGACATGGGGACTTCTATGTAAAGGAGGTGAACACAACATTTGGTCTGGGGCCTGGCAGTAATGTGGAAGGATGTCCTGAGGGAGTTTCCCCTTTACCACGGGGATGAGGACCTTACAAGGTAAGAGTGCGTAAGACATGCCCAGCGGTGGACATAACTGATGCGCATCTAGAGAGTAGATGAGATGCTTGAGTGCTTTGTCCACTGCAGTGCCCCAATCTGAAACTGAGATATCCTTACGCCAAGCCTAGCACTCCTGTGCTGCATTCTTGCAGGGGCAGATGCATATTGCAGGTGCAGATGCATATTGCAGAGTGGGAGAAGATGGAAGCAGAGGGAGGTGTGAATTCTGAGTCCTGCAGCAGAGAGGTCCTTCTGGGGAAATCAAATAGGGTGCCAGGACTACCCTTAGTCTTCATCCAAGGGTTCACTTAGCACACACGGAGATACCACAGACATTATGCACCACACAGATCCGTTGTATTCATGGAAGACACACACACACAGACACAGATGCATGCATACACACAGATACATAGATACATATACAGATACATATACAAACTCAGATGTACACATGAACAGATGCACACACAGAGACACAGATAGAAACATACAGACCCAAGGGTCTACACAGAGATACATACACATATATCCAGACATACACATGAACACACAAGAAGACATACATAGGGACACATATAGATACAGAAATACATGCAGAAACATATGCATGTTCAGATGCATACACACACAGAGACACACAGGCAGACACACACACACAGATGCATACACACACACACACACACACACACACACACACACACTGTACTCTTCCCACAGACACATGCAGAAATGCAGAAGCACACAAATACATAGAGATTCACACAACACACACTCAAAGATGCAGATGCATGCAGACACATACCCAGGTATAAACACACACAAAGACCCATGTTGTGGTGATTGGACATTCAATGTATTTGAATCCTTAACCCCCAGCTGGTGGTGCTATTTGGGAAGGTTGTGAAACCTTTAGTAGGTCCTAGAAAAACAAACAGAAGGTTTAGTAGGATACTGGGGGCAGTGTGTTACACCGGGGGAGGGTCTGGAGGTGTTACAGCCCAGCCCTGCTTGCTGCGCCCTCCCTACTTCCTGACGATATGATGATGTAACGACAACCTTTTTGCTCGTGTCGTGATGGACTTCACCTGGAAACCGTGAGCCGAAATAAACCCTCTCCTTCCTTAAGCTGCTCCGGCTCGGATGCTTTGTCTTCACAGCAAGAAGGTAACTGATGCACCTATGTGCCGACGTACATACAGATGTATACACACAGAGACGCCTAGACAGACATATACATATAGACACACATTCACATGTGAAGTCAGACACGCATGTGCATGTGATCACAGACCCCTACGTGAAAAGCACAAGCATGTGTATACAGACACGGACACACACATCTGAGGAGAGCCAGGCAGCTGCATAAGGTCGTTTCCTAAGTGCCCACAACCCAGAACAGAGACAGCCATTGCCAAAAGTAAGCCCTCACGTTTTTCTCTGCTGGGGAGGCCGGTAAGAGGAGGGAGGGAAAGACTGTCTTGGTGGCTCTGGAAGGGTGACAGTGGCATGCTAATCTGGAGAATCAAGGCAATGAACATTTTACTCCCCCTGCACAGCTTCCTACAAATGTCTTTGTCACACACTCTCTTTCTCTCATTTAAAGCTTTATTTGAGACAGGTTTCCATAACAACAGACTTTATATATAGAAACAGCACTACGGACTGTTTAAAAAAAAAACAAAACCAACCCAAACTCTCTTAGGATCAGAGTTACTTCATATTGGTTGAGTTCTAGTGTACACTGAGGTGACTAGAAGGAGCTCACAAACTGGGCTGGTAAGCAACTCTGTCTCAAATAGCTTCACCAGATTTTCAGCCTGTGCCTTCTCTTCCCGGCTGACTGGCAGCCACCTGCATCAGGAAGGCCCGAGTACAGTATGCTGGCAGCTCCCATGCCAAGCAGCACACCCATCTCAGACTACCACCCTGTTATTTCCTCCTCCTCTTCCCCTTCTTCTTTCCCCTTTTCTTCCCCTTGGCTTCGCGGGTTAATAACAAGCTCTGTTCTCCTCCAATATGTACATCTTCAACTCTGCTGCAGAATCTAGCTATTGAGCTGGTGAACGCTCTAGCTACCCCCGGAGCTTCACCTCAGGTGTCCTGAATAAGGATGTGTGAGGATGGGCATTTCTCCCCCGCATTCTGACCCCTGGCCTGTCCTGAGTCCCATGTCTGGTGAAGAGCTGCTTATGAACAGAGGGCGTTATTTGCATGTGCATGCAATTCACCCTGGCAGCCACCACAGGCACAGGAGGAGCTGAGAGGCCCAGAGAACTCACAGACTTTGTCCAAGGTCATTTATTTATTCATCCACTTATTCATCAAAATATTAAGTGATTTCTTCCTTCGTCGTTTTTAGGCTCCATTCCCATGACAGGGCCGTCAATGCGCAGAAGGTCAGTGTGTGATTGCTGGTCCTCACAGTGCCTGTAATACAGTGGAGTGTTCAGCTCACTGCTGCAAAGACTAGGACTCAAATCCATAAAAATCCATCTTCCCTTCCCTTTCCCTCCACTCCTCTCCCTCCCTTCCCTTTCTTCTTCCCTCCCTCCCCCTTCCTTCCTTCTTTCCTTCCTTCTTCTCTTCCTTTCTTTCTTTTGAAGACAGAGAGAAAGAGAGAGGGAGGCAGAAAGACACACACACACACACACACACACACACACACACACTATGTACACACTACACATATAAAAGGTCCAGGGACAACTCTGAGTTTCATTCCTTGCTTTCCACCTTGTTTCTGGCAGGGTTTCTTGTTCACCACTGAGTTTGCCAGGCTAGCTGGCCTGCAGTCTTCCTGGAGACTCTCTTGCTTCTGCCCTCTTGCTGTGTGTACTAAGATTACAATTGCCTGCTCTATCATGTGACTTCATGTGGGTCCCGGGGATCAGAGCTCAGGTACTCATGCTTGTGTGGCAAGCACTTTATCCACTGAGCCAAATCTCTGTAGCCTCCAAATTTATATTCTTTTAAAAATATTTTATTTTTATTTGTTTATTAGATATCAAGGGAGAGAGAGGAAGAGAGAGAGGGATAGAGAGAGACACAGAGAGAGGGAGAAAGAGAGAGAGAGAAAGAGAGAGGGAGAGAGAGAGAGAGAGAAAGAGAGAGAGAGAGAGAGAGAGAGAGAGAGAGAGAGAGAGAATGGGCACCCCAGGGCCTCTAGCCACTGCAAATGAATTCCAGATGCATGTGCCACCTTGTACATCTGGCTTATGTGGGATCTGGAGAATCTTTCCTAACCCAGCCCTCAGCCCCAAATTCATATTCTTAACTCTAGATCTTATACTTAAAAGAAAATCTTGAAACACAAGCTCATAATAAGTTATAAAGATAGCACAGATAATCCCTGTGGACCCATCACACAGGTTCTCTTGGTGGTAACATCTCAGAGAAACTTGACAGTATATTATCAAACTCTAGAAATTTGCCCTGGCACAATGCACCTAAATATGCTGTGACTGTACTCGGATCCCCTAGCTTGGGGATCCGTTTCATGTCCTTTGACTACAGTGCAGGGCCACACAGACCTGTAGTCTCTACTCCCCAGCCTACATTTTGGCTTGCAGTCAGAACATCTGCTGACTTCTGGAGATGGTAAATACTTGATGGAGAAAAGCTGAGAACACAGACTAGACTCTGGGTTAGCTGCTTTTTATTTTATTTTATTTTTATTTTTTTCTTTATTAGTTATGTACATACTCAGTGTGTAAAAAGCACATTTGGTATCATTCTTAGCCTCCTCCCTGTCCTCCCCCCTCCTCAGGGGATGCCAGTTATCCCCATGGGGGTTGTAAATCCTGCATTGTGGGTCTTTAGCCATCAGTTATGGGGGAGAGACAATGTCTCTGTGCATAATGTCCCAACTTGTGGTTCTAACAATCTTTCCGCCCCCTCTTCCATGAATTTCCCTGAGCCATGTTGGGTTCATTTTATGTCTACTTCAGTGATGAGGTCATGGGAGCCTCTGTGTCTCTGGATCTCTGATTTGGTAGGAGTTGAGTGTTCTCTGTGTCTATCTCCTTTACCCTTGTGCTGATATCAGGTTCACCAAGAAAGCAGCACTCTTGCTCAATTCCCCCATTACCTCATGGTTTCAGCTGGGGCCTTGGTGGGGTGTGATGGGCTGATTCTCTCCTCAGCTTCTGCATCCATCTGAAAAGGAGAAGCAGATTCTCCAATGGAGAGTGAAGTCAGTACTGGATAAATGGAATAACCAGTATTAGTTTAGAGAGAATTTAATGGGTGTAGGCCCTCTTGTAGCCTAAGACTGGTGGGAGCTTGATATTGGAGAGTGAACTCATTTTTTGGATATGATTCTGACTTGTTTCCCAGTTCCAGCTATGGGCTCTATTCTGCTAAGCAGATCTGTTAGCCAATTCAAGAGCAGTTGGTTACCCACTGTTAGCTGTGTGCCACTATTGCACTTGGGTGAGTATCATGTCAGATTGTTTGCTGTTGAGTAGCTTAGACCATGAGTTGCTTGGACAGATATTGGCCATTTCCCCCCCCCAGTTGCTCATGTAGCACCTTCTGGCAATAGACACACTTGGGTTAGCTGCTTTTGAAAAGATAAAGGCCACATGTCATATCTAGTGGGCAGTACTGATACTCTGACCAGATCCCTTTTTTGTGTTTTTTTTTTTTTTTTTTTTTTTTTGAGGAAGGGTTCTCGCTCTAGCCCAGGCTGACCTGGAATTCACTATATAGTCTCAGGGTGGTCTTAAACTCACAGTGATACTCCTGCCTTTGCCTCCCAAATGCTGGGGTTAAATGTGTTCACCATCACGCCCAGCTAAGATCCCTTTGTTTTGAGAAAACCTCTTATATAAACTGTTCACCAAAGGCAGAGGGCAGATCTAGAATGCAGGAAGTGCAACCTGAATGATGTCTTAGAAATAAGACAGGGGCATGTATTGTAGGCTAAGCTACTCAAAGGAGGCCAACCAGAATGTACTTGAGAGAGAGAGAGTGAAAGTGAGAGGGAGAGAATGGGTGTTCCAGGACCTTCAGCCCACTGCAAATGAACTCCAGGTGTGTGCGCCCCCTTCTGGTGCATGTGAAACATTGCACACTTGTGTCTCTGTGAGTCTGGCTATGTGGGGCCTGGAGATTTGAACATGAGTTTTGAGGCTTTGCAGGCAAGCACCTTAACCAGTAAGCCATCTCTCCAGCCCGTGTCTGGGTGTTCTTAAGGATGATTATCACATCAGGCATCAGCTATGAGACAGCCCAGGTGTCAGTGCCTGGTGGAAATGCTTGCCTGGCTGTCTTCATGACTTTGTTACTCTGTGGGGTTTGAAGTCAATGCCAAGGTCACTGCTAGGAGAGATCATAGCAGTCCTCTAAGGCTCACCCTCATCTCCCTTTGCAGGACCACTGCACCCAGCTGCTGCTTGAGAAGGCTGCCACTGACCGACCTCTTCACTGTCTGGCCCGTGATATTACTACTCCTACCCCACATCTCACAGCCTATTAGCCAATAAGTGATGTGGGAATAAAGAACGCATTGTAGGAGCTACTTTGATCATCACTGTGACCAAATAGTTAACAGAAACAACTTAGAAGAGACATGAATTATTTGGGCTCATGGTTTCAGAGGTGCCTGTCTATCAGGATTGGAGGGAGGGGCGTGGTGGAACAAAGCAGTTCATATCATTGTTGCCAGGAAACAGAGAATAAAAGAAGCATCCAGGGATGGCTTAGCAGTTAAGGGGCTTGCCTGCAATGCCTAAGGACCCAGGTTTGCTTCCCCAGTATCCATGTAAGCCAGATGTATGAGAAGGCAATGCATCTGGAGTTTATTTGCAGTGGCTAGATGCCATGGTGTGCCTATTCTCTCTCTCTCTCTCTCTCTGCTTCTTTCTCTCTCAAAAAAATAAAATATTTAAATAAAAAGAAAGGTCCAGAGCAAGATACAGCTTCAAGGACTTACCCCACTCCCAGTGACCTCCTTCTTCCAAGTAGATCCCTCCTCCCAATACTGTCACATTATGAATCCACTAAGGATTATTCCATTCACTCTTTGTGATCTAGTCATGTCTTGAGGTGCCATCGCAGACACCCCCGCAGTGTCCTTTACTGATTCCCTAGGTGCTCCTCGGTGCAATCAAATGGACACTTCAGATTAACCATCACAAACACTAATGTCTTTGCCTTGAGGCAGGATTGCCTGAGTGCAGCTCCTGACCCAGAGCTCTCAGGGGAGAAGGCAGATGTTCATCATCAGCTGAGGCCACAGCTTGCTTAGCACCTGCTTCTGCCCATCCTTGACTGCTCGGCCATCCTGACAACGATCATATCATTCTTTTCCTCTGAAAGCACAGACCTGAAATCCTCCATAACACGAGTGTTGTGTATTCAAACCCAGTTTGGACCCTGACTGTAGGGAATTTGAATAAAAGGAATACTCACATTTTGTTTCTCTTTTTCATTTTCGATGACAGATCTAGATTCAAACTCAATTTAATTGTAGCACATTGAGGCACCCTGTCATCACCCCCCCCCACACACACATATACAGGTACACAGACATACACAGTATATTGAGGCACCCTGTAACACACATGCACACACACACAACATTGAACCTCCTGTCACTCCTACAGAGATACAGAAAGACACACAAACACACATACCTACATTGAGGGACTTTGTCACTCCTGTAAGACACACAAAACCATATTGAGCCACTCTGTTATTCACACACACACACACACACACACACACACAAATACACATTATATTGAGAAATACTGCTACATTGAGAAATACTGTCACTCCCCCCCACACACAGTCTCACACTACCTTCAGTCACTTGCACACACCCTCCCTACACACTCTTTTCTGTGCACATCATAACCAAAGCAGAATGTCAGATGGTGGCAGGACACCCCTGGACAGCCATTTGGACCCTCTATGACATGTGTAGACAGACGAAAAATTGAACCCTAGATCAATGGTTATGAATTTCACGTCACAGTGGGTCTCATTAGTGTGTGGACATTGCTTTGAGATAATCAATACACTGTGATTGGAAAGCAATTTGAAATGTAGCATCTTAGCTGTGAATCCAAATTACTGTCTCCCTGCCTCACCATGTACACAAAGTCAACTTTAAATTAGACTGATTGAACCAAACTGGTCATTTGTTTTTCTTTAGCAGGGAATGACATCAGTATGGCTGCTGCTAGGCTGCTTCCAGGACCCTTCAGGGTTACAATGTGCTATACATAATACATACGACATACATATTCGATATAAAACTGAACACAAAATCATGATGCAAAAGTCTCAGTCCTGTGTCCCATGTGAACAATGACCCCTGGACATATTGCTTTAAAAATCTCAGATTCATGTTTCCATAAAGTCTCAGAGATCATATGCCTGCCCTACCTTGCTTATTTCAGGAATAGGAACAAAATTATTTATTTTTTATTTTTATTTATTTTATTTATTTGACAGAGAAAAAGGGAGAGAGAGAAGGGGTGCGCCAGGGCCTCCAGCCACTGCATACGAACTCCAGACTCATGCTCCCCCTTGTACATTTGGCTAACGTGGGTCCTGAGGAATTGAACCTGGGTCCTTTGGCTTTGCAGGCAAATGCTTTAACCGCTAAGCCATCCCTCCAGCCTGGAACAAAATTATTTAAATGAAAGTGTCTCATAAACTTGCAAAGTACCCAAGAGAGATATATAGGCAGTTACTGTCTCATTGCTGGGATGAAATACCTGACCAAAATCAGCTGATAGAAGGAAAGGGTTTATTTCAGCTTAAAGTATTGAGTGGAAGCTGTTCGTTCATGGTAGGGGAGGCATGGCAGGGCTGACAGCTGGGACAGCACATCTTGTTGTATCAGTTGGGAGGGAGCAGCCAGAGTGAGCTACTCTGAACACACAGTGGACTAGACTCATAAACTTTAAGGTCTGATCCCCGCCAGTGACACACCTCCTCCAGCAAGACTCCCCCTTCCCAAAGGCTCCAACAGCTGAGCATTAAGCAAAACACATGCAGTTATGGGAATTATTTTACATTCAAATCATCACAAGATGTCAGGCCATTTTTTTTGATCCTGAGGGTGTGTGTGTGTGTGTGTGTGTGTGTGCACCTGTGCGTAATTATGAAGGCCAGAGAGCAGCGTCAGATGTCATCTACAGGAATTCTGTCCTCCTTGGTTTTGAGACAGGGTCTCTCATTTGCCAGTCAGGCTAGACTGGTGAGCCCCAGGGGTCCTCCCGTTTCTTCCTCTGTAGTAAGTACACACCACCACCCTTGATGTAGGTTCTTGGGGATTGAACTCAGTCCTCAGGCTTGAAAGGCAAGCACTTTACCCATTGAGCTATCCCCCCAGCTTGGCTAGCTCTGTCTTGAGTACCCTTTCCCCCTTGGTGGAACTCTCTTGCTTCCTCCTTTCCTTTCTCCCAAACCTAGCATTGCTATTGTTCCTTTCCAGCAAAGCCTCGTGCCTTTCTTACGACTTCTTTGAGGTTGTCTATTTCACTTAGAACTCATTTTCTTCATGTGTCTGACCCACAGGAAAACATCAACACAATCTAATAATGGATGTTACAAAGCAGCTAGTGTTTTACAGGCACTTAGCCACCCCCAATGCCCCAAATCAGGGTTAAAGCAGAGAAAACAAAACATGTCTAACTCTTTGGGCTTTGGCCTATTCTGCAATAGGATTTCATGTTTCCTTGCAACCAAGATAATGCAAAGAAGCCTTGGAAATTTTCCACAAATGCCCCGAGAGTGTTCAGCGTTTCTGTTGTGAGATTCTTGATGCCGATGAGTCTTCCCTCTTTAAACCACCCTTCCATCTGCCATGAACACATACTGGCTGAGGAGTTGTGTTGCAATTACTTTCTCGTTGCTGGGACAAAGCACCTGATCAAAAGCAGCTGATGGGAGCCAAGGGTTTATTTTGGCTTACAGTCTCAAGGGGAAGCTCCTTGATGGCAGGGGGCAGCATGGCATGAGCAGAGGCTGGACAACACTTCTGCCACAGCAGGTGGACAATAGCAACAGAAGAGTGAGCCAAGTTCTGGCAATTGGGTGGGGGGGACACTGGCTGAGGTTTATGCAGTATGTGGTTCTATGGGGGTTCAAACCACCACAATTCGTTGTCCCAGCAACAAGAAGGTAACTACAACACAGCTCCTCGGCCCGTACGCGTCCGCAGCACATGGAAGGGTGATTTCAGGAGGAATGACTCATCGGCATCAAAAAGGGGGGGGGGACTATGAAGCAATTCGTGGTCTAAGCTACTCTGAAGCACACAACCTGACGTGATGCTCACTCAAGGGCAACAGCGGCACACAGCCGTGGTGGGTTACCGACTGCTCTTGATTTGGCTAAAGGATCCACTCAGTGGAATGGATCTCATAGCTGGAACTGGGAAACAAGTCAGAACCGTATCCAAAAAAACGAGCCCGCTCTCCAATATCAAGCTCCCACAAATCATGGGCTACAAGAGGGCCTACACCTACAATAATAATGTGCTGACCTCTCTCTCCACTGGAGAATTTGCCTCTCTTGTTCAGATGGACGCCAAACCTGAGGAAAGAATAAACCCATCGCACCTCACTAGGACCTCAGCTGAAACCACAGAGTAATGGGGAAATGAGCAAGAATGCTGCTTTCTTGGCGAACCTGACACCAACACAAGGGTGAAGGAGATAGACACAGAGAACACTCAACTCCTACTCAACCAGAGATCCAGAGACACAGGCTCCCAAGACCTCATCACTGAAGCAGACCTAAAATGAACTCAACATGGCTCAGGGATATTCATGGAAGAGGGGGCGGAAAGATTGTTAGAGCCACAAGTTGGGTCATTATGCACAGAGACATTGCCTCTTCCCCATAACTGATGGCTACCCCCACAATGCATGATCCACATTCTCCAATGAGGAGGGGCCCTTCTGGTGGGGAGGGAGGACCAAGAGGAGGCTATCAAAGGTACCAACCTAAATGTATTCACGTTATGTGCATAACAAAAAGTGGGGGCTATGAAGGCAGTGGTGATGGGGTTAAGACATAGATTTGCAGACTGCTTGCTTGGGCTCTGTATTCAATTGTTTTGTTCTTAGAAATAAACTCTTCATTTCCTCCTTCCCATTTGAAATCAGAAATTATCATTTTCCCCCTGAAGACGGCCTCCATATGGAGTGCCGACAGCATCAGACTGTAACAGCTCAGGTTTCGCATCCTATATAAATATAGGATTTATTGACATGAAGTTAATTATATTGGAGTACACCAGAGGACATAAAAAGATTAAACGTTTACCCAGGATATTCCATTTGTCAAAATTTATGTGTCTCCCTAAAAGTTGTTTAGGAGACACAGTTGTGAACTGAAGTTTCCAGCAAAAGAAAGCTACGTCTGTGTTAAAGATTCTACAAGGCCAGTGAACTGACTACCACTTACGTAATTGCAGAGAGCTGGAATGTTCTAGGTTGGGTGCCAACTTATCCTGGACTATCTTTAGCTCTCTTAATAACCATTCATTGTCCACCTCTCTGACCTAATATCCATTCTTGTTGCTGTTAGGTAAGTCCTGTGGGGGTCTACAAATAGACCCCTAGCTTCTACAAGCAAAAGGCTAGGAACATCCCTGGGTTGTATCCGAGGCCTATAGCAGAGCTTTTCCTGCTTTGCTATAAGCTACCTACCTGATGCTCCTACCAACGTATTTAAAAAAAAAAATACCTGGGCTGGAGAGATGGCTTAGCGGTTAAGGCGCCTGCCTGCTAAGCCTAAGAACGTCAGTTCCAATCTCCAGGTCCCACGTTTAGCCAGATGCAAAAAGTGATGCAAGGGCGTAATGCCGCACTTGACCACAAGGGGGCGCACACATCTGGATTTTGTTCGCAGTGGCTGAGAGGGTGCTGGAGCCCCTATCTCTATCTGTCTTCCTCTCCCTCTCTCTCTGTCTCTGTCTGTGTCTCTCTCCAAAATAAATAAATAAATTAATTAATAAAAAAATAAAAGAATACCTAAAACGATGCCTTTCTTTGTTCTGTTACTATAAAAAAAAAAAATCACATGAAACTGTTACCATGTTGGAACAAGGTATTTAGGGCAACCTAAAGTCTCTGGAAGCTGTGTTTTGCATTGACACAGTCTAAGCACTCTAGTAGCCCATGAAACAGTTCAAGGTCTGCTCCCTGTGGAAGCCATTGCTGCCCAGCTGCTGAACTGTGAGGTCTCCAGCAAGGTCTAAATGCATCTGTCTCATCACAAGCTTGACTCTAGAAATGCACATGCTGCCTGGTTCAACTGGATTACTGGATGGTCAACACAAAAAGATAATGGGGCTTAAAAAAAGTTCATCCATTCAAATGTATCAAATTAATGTGTGGATTTTATATTATATTCAGAAATGATTTTCCTAGTCTGATATTAGAGTTTTCCTGTTTGATACTTACTTTAGTATGTTTACGGCACAATATTTTTATTGTTTAGATTATAAAACTATCCATTTTTATAAATCACCACCTTAGAATTAACTTTGTGTCTCACCCACAAATGTGCAATGATGCATTTAATTAATACTCTATTGTTAAAGTAGGAGTTATGGGCTAGGGAGATGGCTCATTGGTTAAGGTGCCTGCTTGCTAAGCATGACAACCTGGGTTTGATTCCTCAGAAGCCCCAGAAACCCAGACACACAAAGTGGTGCATGTGTCTAGAGTTTGCAGTGGCAAGAAGCTCTGGCATGCCCATCTTACTGTCTCTTTCTCTGTCTGTTTTTCTCCTTCTCATTGAAGTAAATAAATAAAAATAGAAAAATATGAGTTATATCTGTTTTTCACTATGAAGAAAGTATATGTAGGTACACACATGTATATATATACATATGTACACACACACATATATATATAGTCTTTCTAGAAGGAATGAGAAATAATTGAAGAATGCATGGTTAAATATTCATTCATTAAGAATTCTAGAAAGGACTGGGGAGATGGCTTAGCAGTTAAGGCGCCTGCCAGCTAAGCCCAAGAATGTCAGTTCCAATCTCCAGGTCCCACGTTTGGCCAGATGAAAAGTGATGCAAGAACGCAATGCCGCACTTGCCCACAAGGGGGCTCATGCATCTGGAGTTCATTTGCAGCAGCTGGGAGGCTGCTGGCATGCCCATTCTCTATTTGTCTTCCTCTCCCTTGCTCTCTGTCTCTCAAAAAAAAAAAAAAAAAAGAATACTAGAAAGTAGACTTAAATAACAGAGTACAGGAGGCCAATGGGAACCCAGAAATAAAGTAAAAATTGGGTCTTCAGAACCTGATACATACCTCAAGGAGAAGACTAAACAGGATGCTGAGGAAAAAAAAAATAGATCCACTTAGAAGCCAACAAGTTAAGAAATGACAGCAACAATTACCCAAGAATTTTCTTTCTTTATTTATTTGAGAGGAAAAGACAGAAAGAGGCAGGCGAGAAAGAGAGAGAGAGAGAGAATGGGTGTGCCAGGGCCTTTAGCCACTACAAATGAACTTCAGGTGCATGTGTCACCTTGTGCATCTGACTTACTTGGGTACTGGGGGATTGAACATGAGTCTTAGGCTTCACGGGCAAGTGCTTTAACTGCTAAGCCATCTCTCCAGCCCAGAAGGAATATATATACAAATATATATATATATATCAATTTTTTTTTTGAGGTAGGGCCTCACTCTAGCCCAGGCTGACCTGAAATTCACTCTGTAGTCACAGGGTGGCCTTGAACTCAAAGTGATCCTCCTACCTCCACCTCCCGAGTGCTGGGATTAAAGGCATGTGCCACCACGCCCGGCAAGAATATAAACCGGGCGTGGTGGCGCACGCCTTTAATCCCAGCACTCGGGAGGCAGAGGTAGGAGGATCGCTGAGAGTTCAAGGCCAGCCTGAGACTACATAGTGAATTCCAGGTCAGCCTGGACCAGAGTGAGACCCTACCTTGCAAAAAAAAAAAAAAAAAAAAAAAAGAAATATATATATATTTTAAAGTTCCTATTAATAAAAAGCTGGTTATTTGTGATACAATAAGAACCAACTTGACATCAAAGACCTTTTACTGGCAAGAATGAAGAAATAGGGCTGGGGAGATGGCTCAGTGGTTAAAGGAGATTGCTTGTAAACCTGTTGACCCAAGTTCAGTCCTTCCTAGCATACATGTAAAGCCGAATGCAAAGTGCAAAGGCATTTGTTGTCCTAACATGCCTTATAACAGTGGGAGGAAGAACCAGGAGACTCAAAGCTTGCAGGACAGCTGTTCTGGCTTTTGTTTGTAGCAGCAAGAGACCCTATCTCAAGGAAGATGGAAGACACCTCGAGGTTGTCCTCTGACTCCACACATATGTTGTGGCATGTGTGTTCCTATACAAACACATACACATACATAAATACATACACCTAAATAAATAAATAATAAGATAAAAAAAAAAGAATGAAGCTGGGTGTGGTGGTGTACACTTTTAATCCCAGCACTTGGGAAGCAGAGGTAGGAGGATCACTGTGAATTCAAGGCCACTCTGAGACTACCAAGTGAATTCCAGGTCAGCCTGGACTAGAGTGAGACCCTACCTTAAAAAACAAAATAAAACAAAAAGAGTGAAGAGGGCTGGGAAGATGGCTCATAAGTTAAAGGCACATGCTTGCAAAGCCTACTGGCTCAGGTTTGATTCCCCAGCCACCCACGTAAAGCCAGATGTGCAAAGTGGTACATGAGTCTGGAATTCATTGTGGCAAGAGGTCCTGCACATCCTTTCTTTCTTTCTTTCTTTCTTTCTTTCTTTCTTTCTTTCTTTCTTTCTTTCTCTCTCTCTCTTTGTGTCTCTCAAAATAAGTATATTTTTACAAAACAACGAAGAAAGTTCTCCTTTTTTGGAAAAAAATGAGAAACTTCAAATTGTGTGTATGTTCCTATCAAACCTTTTAGTTAAAGATGTTTTGAGGGCTGGAAGATGGCTCAGCAGTTAAGGTGCTTGCCTGCAAAGCCTAATGACCTGGGTTCAGTTTCCCTGTACCCACGTAAAGCCAGATGCACAACATGACACATGTATCTGGTATTTGTTTACAGTGAGTGAGTAGAGATCATAGCATGCCCGTTTTCTCTCTCTCTCTCTCTGCTTGTAAATCAATAAGTAATACACTGATAAAAGATACCTTGGAAATCGGGGAACATTGTGGGAGAGAGTGTAGAAAGATCCTAAGAGTCACAGAGTGGAAAGGAGTGTCCTGAGGCATTGTCTCCGCCACAGAGATTGACTGGTGCATTCATGACATCACGGCGAATACCAATAACCCCACTGAGGGAGGAGGGCCCTCAGTGGAATGGGGGCCAGGGAGAGGGGAACAAAAGAGGATAACCCAATGGGAATATGACCAATTTGCAATATGTTCATGTAGTTAAAGTTCACAATTAATAAAAAAAAAAAGAGGACTTGAAATATTTACCACCCAAACACCCAGTTTAAACATAATTACATTAAAATGTTCCTCAAATGTCAACAGGGATAGAAAAAATTACCTGAGGAGCACAGAATGGCAATAGGTGTTTATGATTGGTGAGTGCGGAACCTGAAGTGAAGAGTCTCCTGGGCCCTGGGATGCTGGGAATGCTTCTGTAGCAGCAGGAGGTTGGTACCATCCACAGTGTGTTTTGCACATGCACACAGCTCTAGCCAAGGGTGCAAAGTTGGTATCCTCCGTATGTGTGAATGTCTGCAGTCCCAACCCATGGCTAGAGATATACAAGACCTTTGTCAAATATCCCTGTCAGTCTACTTGAAATTACATTGTTTTCCCTTTTTAAAAATTTTATTTATTTACTTACTTGCAAGGAGAGATAGAGAGAGGGAGAGATAGATAGATAGATAGATAGATAGAGAGAGAGAGAGAGAGAGAGAGAGAATGGGCACACCAGGGCCTCCAGCCACTGCACATGAATTCCAGATGCATGTGCCACTTTTTGCATCTGGGTTTATGTGGGCACAGAGGAAATCAAACCCAGGTCCTTAGCTTTGCAGGCAAATGCCTTAGCTGCTGAGCCATCCCTCCCTACTCCCCTTGAAATTACATTTTTGAGGCATCTCCATGATTTTCCAGAAATAGACCAGCTGTTACCCATATTCTCTTTCCTTCTTGTCCTTTCTCAGATACTATTTAGATAATTATTGTGGATGGGGAAATGTGCGGTCATTTAAACTTATTATGAAGGAGACACCCTTTACTGCATTACAAAGATCTCATTCAGCATGTTGACTCTGAGATCTTGGGGTCTCTGCCATGAATTGATACTTTGGTTCATTCTTGAACCTCTGGGAAGTGTGTACTGGGTTATGACTGATCTTCCACAGTGTGTGCTGTGCCCTAAAAAGCTGCATGTGACAGGGTCCTGTCCTCAGTCAACTCACTCTTCATGTTTAAAAAATATTAAAAAAAAAATATTTTATTTATTTATTTATCTATTTACTTGACAGAGAGAGAGAGAGAGAGAGAGAGAGAGAGAGAGAATGGGAAGGCCAGGGCCTCCAGCCACTGCAAACAACCTCCAAAGGTGTGTGTCCCCTTGTGCATCTGGCTTACATGGATCCTGGGGAATCAAACCTGGGTCCTTTGGCTTTGCAGGCAAATGCCTTAACTGCTAAGCCATCTCTTCAGCCCACTCTTCATGTTTATCAAATAAAGCTCGCTTGTCAGTATTCCTAAAACATCCAGGCCCTCTCATCAGGACACATGGTTTTAACTACATGCTAACCATAGGGCTCAAGGCCGCCACCTCAGGCCATACATTCAGGTAACATCTCCCTGCTGTATCAGCATTCCACAGCCATTTCTGATTTTGTGACCTGCTGCTTGGGAGTGGGGGGACGGTGGGCTTCTAAACACTGGAACGCCCCTGGAGCATGGTCTGAGGACTGGGACTGGGTGGCCTTGGACCAGTAGGTTAGTCTGCACAAGCGCTCTGGGATTCCAGCCTGGAGGGAAGCCGGGACCTGTGATTCTGACTTTGCTTCTCCCCCTCCATCTTTGTCTTTTTTCCATACTCAGAAGGGGCGATTCTTCCCACTTGGCAGGCATTAATATATCCTGAATTCTCCCCTCTGTCTTTGGAAGTGATGCAATGAGACTCTATGAATTAGAGAATTTTATTTTATTTTTTTGAGTATTTTATTTCTATTTATTTGTTTGAGAGAGAGAGAGAGAAAGAGGTAGAGGGAGAGAGAGTGAAAGAGAGAGAGAGAGAGATAATGGGCACATCAGGGCCGCTAGCTACCATGAGCATCTGGCTTAAGTGGGCGCTGGGGAATTGAACCTGGGTCCTTAGGCTTCTCAGGCAAGCAAGCACCCTTAACTGCTAAGCCATCACTCCAGCCTGAGAAATTTCCTTTTAAATGATAATTGCCTCGACAGTCCTATTTGGCTATGGATGGTATATTAACTATGTATTTCATCCTGCTGTCCAGTATCTTCTTTCTCCTTTCTTCATCTCTAGTGTGATGGTTCTTCTAGCCTTAGGTCAGGGCACCCAACATTTCTGTTTTTTTAAATTATTTATTTGTGTGTGTGTGTGTGTGAGAGAGAGAGAGAGAGAGAGAGAGAGAGAGAGAGAGAGAGAGAGAGAGAGAGAGAGCATGTAGCCACTTCAAACAAACACCAGACGCTCTTGCACCACTTTTTGCATCTGGCTTCTGTGGATAGTTTGGGAATTGAACACAGGCTTACAAGCTGTTCAAGTGAGCACCTGCTGAGCCATCATCCCAGCTGCACACCTTACATTTCTTGATCCATTCCAGTAAAGGTAACTAGGCCATAACACTCATCAGAACTCATTTTGAACTATCTGTTGCATACATGGTTCCTCTAGATCGCCCACTGCTTGGGAGTGCAGTTCATCGTGGCGGGGAAGGCACAGCAGCAGGACCAGCTCCTGTCGCTGGTGACAGGAGTGTGAGGCTGCTTGCTCACATTTTGGCAGACCAGGTGTCAGAGACATGAACACATTTTTGCATTACGAGATGGCCGTGGTCCCAGGGGGTCAAAGAATAGAATGCTAAGCCTTAAAGAGATATGTGACAAGTTGACCTGGGGTGAATTTGTTATCATGAATTTCTGTCAACTTGATCAGATTAAGAAACACCTAGGGGGCTGGAGAGATGGCTTAGCAGTTAAGGCATTTGCCCGCAAAACCAAAGGACCCAGGCTCGATTCCCCAGGACCCACATTAGCCAGATGCACAAAGGGGGGTGCACGCTTATGGAGTTCATTTGCAGTGGCTGGAGGACCTGGCACCCCCATTCTCTCTTTGTTTCTCTCTGTCAAATAAAGAAATAAAAATAAAATATTAAAAAAAGGAAACACCTAGGACATCAATGTGATGCTCCTTTGAGTATAACTATGAGGGTGTTTCCAGAGAGGCTTAACTGAACATAGGTGGGGCTATCCATGGGATGGGGTTCGAGACTAAATAATTGGGAGGAATGCTACCTTTCCCTTCTTGGTTGACCCCATGGACCAAGATGTTTCCATGGCCTCCGCCTTGCTTGCCCTGCTGGGTGTACTCCTATACAGTCTGCTGCTCTTTTTTTTTTTTTTTTTTTTTCTTTCTGGCAGGGGGAGGGTCAGGTCACGGTGACAAAAAAAAAAAAAAAAAAAAAGTAATATAATGCCTGTCACTTACGTTGGAAATCATCTCTTTCTATGTCTTTCTCCACCAAACTGGAACCTCTTAGGCCAGCACCATTCTCTGCCAAAACAGATGTCCAAGTGATAGTGCCAAGTGCGGTGACACAAGCGTCAAGAATATGCAAACCTGACAACTTCATTACCGCCTCAGAAAACAGACATGTGAGCTGCCCTGAGCAGAAGCCTCTAACATGTGTTCCACCGCCTCCAGTAGTCCTCTGTATAAAATCACAGTCAAGGGCTGGAGAGATGGCTTAGTGGTGAAGGCACATGCCTGTGAAGCCTAAGGACCCAGGTTCGATTCTCCAGGTCCCACGTAAGCCAGATGCACATGGTGGTGTGTGCATGTGGAGTTCATTTGCAGTGTCTGGAGGCCCTGGCGTGCCCATTCTCCCTCTCTCTCTCCATCTCTCTGTCATAAATAACTAAATGAATAAATAAATAAATATATGAAATAAATCTTTAAAATCACAATCAAATGGGAGTTGGTCCTCTTTTGTCAGTGTTTGTAATCCTATTTCCACAGTGTTCACAGGAACTCTGTTCTGCCTCCTCAGCACAGGTATATTTAATCATATATGTCAGGACAGGAGTAGAAGCTGGCTCTGACATATCAGTGCCACTGAAATGTGTGATTAAATATCTCTGTCTCTTCACCTTCATCTAGTTGCTCATTTCCTTGCATGTGACGTCATCCTACTTGTTTTTCTGAATAGCCACCCGGGGCAGGCAGGCTGCTCCCGGGAACACTGCATGGTTTACACAACAAAGAGGACAGAGCTGAAACTCAATTTGCATCCTGGCGATTCATATTCAAGTCTCACTGCTGGAAGCAAGGTTGGAGTGTGTGCTAGTGTTTATTCAATGTAAAACAAACACTTTGGTTGGATGATCTGTCATTAGCCCTGCTCGCTCATCCCTGTCATGGGATAACAATGATTTCCTAAGTAGACTTTCATGAGGATCATGTTAGTTAGGAATGTAAAGCTCTCAAGACGAGATAGAGCGTCCTGGTGATACTTTAAAACTTCCGCTCTATAAACAATGCCTCTCTTTTCAATTGTGGTCATGACCATGATAAAGCCCGCCTCCCTAGCCCCATATTATGACATGTTTTCAAATTCAGGTTCCATGAGAGCCTTTGTATGGAGTTAAGAACTGTTCAGCTCAATGCTACCTGTGGGTGGAGGATGGTGTCTAGATAGAAGGAGACACGCTTGAGTCAGTTAGGGTCCCTGGCACAGTGTTTCAGATAATGGGAAACAAGTTTAGTCAATGATAAGATATGGAGAGAGAGAGAGAGAGAGAGAGAGCTGGTTGGTTAATAGACAAATGCATTTCAGGTGCAACTTGATTCAAAGCAGAGGGCACCTGATGCCTCCACGGTTAATCTTAGGTTCTGCCGCTTTTGGGTTGGCATAACTCCTAAGATCTATATAGTAGCTCGTGGCTGCCACCATCCAGAGGCTTCATCAAGTAGGAAGGATTGAAAGAGCTTCTGTTAACACAGCCAGCATGTCTGGATACTTCACCTAAACCCGCTCAGTTCAGAGATTGATTCCCTACTTGAGCACTTAGCGCATGGGCATGGGCCTCTTTCTGGGAGCTGAAGGCAGAGCCGCCACACCACGGACATTTGTGAGGATGACGTTTGCTCCTGTTGTCCATCAGTGAGGCTGCTTGTGAAGAAAGGAGAACCCAGCAGAAGAAGGCTGAACGAAATCTCTGACAACAACCATGCCTGGGTGTAGAAAGGGTTTCCTTTGCTTTTAAAGTTTGTGCTAAGGAGATGGCTCAGTGGGTAAAGTACTTACCACACAAGCATGGGTTCTGAGTTCAGACCCCCAGTATCCATATAAAAACACTGGCTATGGTGGTGTGTATTTATAATCCCAGTCCTGGGGAGGCAGAGACCCTGATTGTCTCTGGGACTCACTGGCTAGTTTAGCTGAATCAATGAATTCTAGATTTGTAATAGTCTCAAGAAGAAAAAAAAACAAGGCAGAGAGCAATTGTGGAAGACATATAATTTTAATCTCTGGCCTATATACACACACACAAACACACACACACACTCATGCACACCTAAACACATGCGTTTAAACACATATGAATATTCACAGAGAGAGAGAGAACAAGAGAGAGACATGCAAAAACAATCCTGTGGGCTGTCTTCTGAGAAGTTGATTATGGCTTTTTTTTTTTTTTTCTATTATTTTGGTTTTTCGAGGTAGGGTCTCACTCTAGCCCAGGCTGACCTGGAATCTACTATGTAGACTCAGGGTGGCCTCGAACTCACCGCGATCTGATCCACCTACCTCTGCCTCCCAAGTGCTGGGGTTAAAGGCGTGAGTCACCACGTCCAGCTGTTTTTTTTTTTTTTTTTTTTTAACTGCCAGAAAATATTGAAGTCACAACACGGAGGGCCTGAATTTGATTAGTTTACGTGAATGTGAATGCATCGGAGAATATGGTCTACATTAGTTAAGGTCACATTAGCAGCTATGATCGATACACTCCTCCCATGCTTAAAGTACGAGCTTGTTTTTCACTCACGTGAGGTGAGATGGATGCCTATAATTAGCAAGTTCCTCTCTTCTAAGCACACAGGGACCCAGGCTCCTTCACTCTTGTGGCTCTCTCATCTTCCGTTCACCATACACCGTGGCAGGAAGTGAGAAAGACTGTAAGCTTATGATGAGTCTAGAATGGATATGAAATACATCTTCAGTTCCTCTTCTCATGGGTTATAAGTCAGTGACATGTTTATCTAAGAACCAGGGATGCCTGGGAATACACAGCCTAGATGCAGGTTCAGAAGTAGTAGAGCACGGGTTTGGGAGGTGACTTCCTAGATGGAGCCATAGGTTTTGACACCTTGTTACCTGTTCACATTGGTTGGAGAAGAAGATACATGCACACATACACTCTGGCCAGCAGGACCTTCAGAGGGAGGCTGCCTGTAAAGGAACGTTCTGTGATATAGCCAGTGGACGATGGAGGCTTGGGAACAGTGCCTCAAATTATTTTTAGTCTAGTTTCTACAAAGAGTGAAAGAGTAGTTTAGAAAGAAAAAAAGAGAGAGAGAGAGAGGACCTGAGGGGCCACGGGGGTGTGAGCATTCATAAGATTCACTGGTGGCATGAGAAGACAATGGAGTAGGTTACCTCCCGTGAGCTTGAATCCTGACTTCTGACTTCTCCTCCATTGCTCAGTCAACTGTAGGAAACTGTGCTTCTCCTTATAAGCAAATGCACATCCAGAACCCTGTGCCCCATTCACAATCTTAAATTGTTCATTAACGAGGTTTTGATCAGAGAAATATTTGCATCAAGTAAGTGTAGCAGGTTTTCAACTCCTACACAAACTTGGGCTGGTTAGTCCTAGCTGCCTCTAGTTATGTTCTGGGAAGGGTTCTGGTGCTTTACCCAGACCCACTCAGAGGACAGGAATCTATAGTTGACTAGTGATGTCTGAAACTATAATTGGAGGTTGAAAAAAAAAGGCAGTCATATGCCCTGTTTTTTCATTTATGGCCCTGAAAGCAAGGTGAACTAAACATTATTTGAAACGTGCATGGAAGTACATTCATTACCTAGTTTGAATTCCTTTCCTCACTTTTATTTTCAGCACAGCTGGGTTCCTCCACTTTCAGGGTGAGGTGAGTTTTAAATTGGAGGAGCAGAAGCAGGTAATCTTGTAGACTGGACAAAGAAGTGGAGACCAGGGTTTAATGAGGTGGGTGTCTGACCCTCGTTTTACCCTCCAATGTGATCCCCTCTTTTAATGCTATGGCATCTTTGTTTCGTTCCTTTCCCACATCTCTGCAGATCATCTTAAAATGTTTTTCATCTGAATCATCCATCTGGAAACAACTCTAATGGGACCTGGGCTGATTCATAGCCCTTGGGGACCCAGATGGTTAATGAGAGGGACACTGAGGCACAGGTGAAGTCTAGAGGGAACTTTGACCAGGCCAATTTCATTTAATTCAGTCCTTCAGCAATACTTTCAATCTTATCTCGGACTCCACTGAAGAATTATTATTTTTTTTTTTTTTTTTTTTTTTTTTGCTTTGTTCTAAGACCAGAGCTGCTAACAAGGAAAATATTTGATTGATTTAAATTTCATCTTCTTTTATTTCCTCACCTCAGGCTGAGGGAGAAGTGCTAATGAGCAGTGGGAAGACAACAAGAGCTCATGGAGGTGTGAGAGGAAGGGCTTGGGGCCAGCCCCTGCCTAAGTAGTGAGATTTTAAAGAGCGAGGATTTATTAGGGTGTGTGAGGTGCTGTAGCATGCGGCCTCCACATCCGCCTGGCTCCACACCAGCACATACTAATCTTCATTTAGTTATGGTCTAAGACAGGGTTGAGGGAGAGCCACACTGGGCTCCAGGTAGGCTGTCAGGGCCCAGGGACTATATATTCCTCTGTGTCTGCCTTGAATGCAAAGAAGTGCTATGAGGGAAGGACTGTGAGTGGAGGATTGTGAGGGGAGCAGGGCCGTGAGAGGGAGGGTTGAGAGGAGTAGGACCATGTAGTCTGTATGTGCCTTCTCAACCTTTCTCAAGTATTTATAAACCCACTCCCCTGTTGAATAAACGAGAGCTTGCTATTCATCAGACTGCCTCCCGGGTGATCAATGGCATAGTCGCATGAGGAGTGGGTGAGGGTGGACTGTAAGGGGAGGACTGTGGGGAAGGAGTGAGAGAAGGAGGATTCTGTTGGGGAAGTCAGTGGGGAGAAGGATGGAGGGGAGAGACTTGCAGGGAGGACTGTGGGTATTATGAAGGGGAGGGGTGTGAGAGGGTGTTGGCCATTGCTAAACAAGGGCTGGGACTATGAGGGAGCTGGTCTGAACTGTTGGACATGGCCTGGGACCTTGGGCTGTGGGCGTTGCCGCTGGTCTTATCATCGTGAACCCACCACCTTGGAGATGGTGACTGGCCCTCGCTGCCCTGCAGCAAGGTTGTAGTGTGCCCTGTCATCACCCAGAGGGGGCAGAACTGGCGAGGCCCTCCCCCCTTTTGATCCCTAAAGTATCTGAACATTCCATAGTCAGGCTTTGTGCCCCCACAGTTCCTGACCTTGTGGCTAGCTGCCCAAGAGACCCTTAGGTGGCTGAAGTCACGTAGCCTTTCCCGCCTCTTCTGTTATCTCTCTTACAGCTTCTCCCTCACAACTCTGAAGTCACGTAGCTTTTCCCACCACTATCTCCCTTACACTTCTGCCTTTCAACCAATTAGATAGCAACCCATAAACTATGTATCCAATCACCATGTAGTCTGTATGGGCCTTCTCAACCTGCCTCAAGTGTTTATAAACCCACTCCCCTGTTGAATAAACGAGAACATGCTATTCATCAGACTGCCTCCCGGCTGATCAATGCCATTGTCACACTCACCTGCTGCTCCAGGACCCTGCATCCCCCAACTCCTCCTGCACCCGGGATATTGGTGGCCAACGACTCCTGGGAACGGTGAGGACCCACAAGAGGGAGAACTATTTGGGAGGACTGTGTGAAGAAGCGTCAGGGGGAGCGCTGTAAGAGTTAGCATTTGAGGGAGGAAGATTGTGTGCGGGGAGGATTTTTAAGGGAGCTGTGTGTGGGGGTGGGGGGACTGTGGGGGAAGGCTTGTGAAAGGAAGGACCATGATGGAGTGGATTACATGTAGTGAGGACTGGGGGGAGGATTGTGAGCATGGAGGACTATGTGGGGGATGACTGCATGTATCATATGTCACTTCTGCCCACAGAGAACTCAATCCCATGGTACCACGTGGCTAAAGGAAATGATGGGCAACAGGCCAGTGCATTCTGGGAAGAAAAGAAACAGTCAATTTCTGTTAGCAGTTTCACTGTCTCGAAATCTTTCCTCAAGGGCTGGGCCCTGAAACAAGACGAGAAGGGCTGGGGAGACTGCCCAGCACTTAGAGGCGCTTGCCTTCAAGCCTGCCTGCCTGGGTTTGATTCTTCGCTTCCTACCTAAAGCCAGATGGTCAAAGTGATGCATACACCTAGCGTCTGTTTGCAGTGGCTGGAGGCCTTGGTGGGCCTGTTCTTTCTCTCCCAATCTCTCTTGTAAATAAATAAATAAATAAATAGATAGAATAGATAAATAAATAAATAAATAAGCTAATGGGACAAGAAGCCGTCTTCAGAGCATCCGTGCTCACCTGTTGGGCTTGCTCGCGGCTCTTGCCACATCCCCCGCGGCTCTGAGTGAAGTTAATCTCAGCACCTAGAACATAGTTGCTCCAGATGTGGAAACATTCCCAGATAGTATGGGGCTTCCTCTGAAGAAGGAATGGGGAGAAAAAAGCACTGTTCTCTCTCTCTCTCTCTCTCTCTCTTTTTTTTTTTTTTTTCTGAGCTGGGTTTCACTGCAGCTCATGCTGACCTAGAATTCATTATGTAGTTTCAGGGTGGCCTCGAACTCACGGCGATCCTCTTACCTCTGCCTTCTGAGTGCTGGGATTAAAGGTGTGCGCCACCACTCCCAGCTTTTTAAACTCTGTTTTCTGTATAGTCTAGAGGTTTGGGACTTGTATGCAGTTCAGATGTGTTTTGAATACTTATTCTGAATTTTCATCTTTTTTTTTTAGCTCATCTCCTGAGTTCGTTATGATACATATGGTTTATGCTACTGTAGAACACAGGTCCAATTTATTTTATACCTCATAATGAATCAAGTTTCCCTTCCTGCTGGTGGGTAAGTAGATATTGAGTAACAATTATGGCTTCTTGTGATCAGGAGTGCAGGGGAATGGCTTAAAAAAAATCCATTCCTGGGCTGGAGGGATGGCTTAACTGTTAAGGAGTTTGCCTCCAAAGCCAAAGGACCCAGGTTTGATTCCCCAGGACCCATATTAGCTAGATGCACAAGGGGGCACACATGTCTGGAGTTCGTTTGTAGTGGCTGGAAGCCCTGGCACACCATTCTCTCTCTCTCTCTCTCTCTGTCAAATAAATAAATAAAAATAAAAATATTTAAATTTCCATTTCTCTCTGTCTAGAATAAAAATGGACTTTGGATAGGGGTCTAATTCTGTCATTCTCCGAGCATCCAGAGTTGAGAAAGAGTAGAATTGTGGGGCCAGGGAAGTGGTTCAGCTGGCACGAGCACTTACTGCAGAGCATGAGGGCTTGAGAGGGACTGATTTACCCTGAGTCTGACTCTCCAGCACCCACATAAACAAGTAGGCAAAGCCACTCATACCTGTAACCTTAATCCTGAGGGGAGCACAAACTGGAGAATTGCTGGCATTTAGTGGTCAGTGAGAGTGACCAAAAGAAAAAGCTGCTCTGGGTTCAAGGAGAGGCTCCACCTCAAAGAAACATGCGGAAGAGAAGAGGAGGACATTTGTCACTCTCCTCTGGCCTCCACATGCACAAACCAGGGCACCTATGTGCACACACAAATGCATACACCACACATACCTCACCACACACACTTTACCACTCACCACACCACACACACACACACACACACACACACTAGACTTGTAGAAGCTACTACAGTAGATTTGAAGCTTAAAAGACCTTGTAGAAATTTTTTTGTCTGTCTCTAATAGATAGAAGATATCTATACATTTTAAAACTTTTCATTTATTTATTTTAAGTTTTGATACAGCCAGAATCTTTTAATTTATGCTACTTCAGGACAGAAAGTACATAATTACAGCCTTGATTATGGTAGCTTTAAGAACAACTTATGGGCTGGGGAGATGGCTTAGTGGTTAAGGTGCTTGCCTGTGAAGCTTAAGGACCCAGGTTTACTATCCCAGTACCACATAAAGCCAGAAGCACAGGTGGGTCCTGCTTCTGGAGTTTGTTTGTGATTGCTGGAGGCCCTGGCATGCCCATTTGCTCTTTTTACCTGCCTCTCTCTCTCTCTCTTTCTCTCTCTCAAATAAATAAATAAAATATTAAAAAAGAACAGCTTACTAGATGGCTAGATTCATGTTATTATCATTAACGAAGCGCATATGTATGTAGTAACCCCTATTTTGCAGCTTCCGTGTGCCAGGGACATTCAATCCTGCTTGTTCCTTTCATTTTGGAGGACATGATTTGAATCCACTTTTAGTGAGCTGCAGAGTTCAAGCCTTTCCCCCAAACTTGTCATATTGGCTCTTCAGATGGTGTAAAAGTGGTGCTATACTACAGCTAAGTTTCACGTGACACTCTGCCTGCAATCCCTTCGTGGTGCCTCTGTCACCCTGTATGACAACTGCATAATCTTTGTTATACCACTTGGGGATTGGGCAATGGTGGTAGAGATCACCATCCCCACTGGCTGGCATTAGGAATGAAGTGTTTCTGTTCTACACTGGCCCCTAGACTAGGCTTCTTTGGGCCCAGCTTCTAAGAAGGCTGGAGCTTCTAGCATCACGGTGGCTGCAGCACCTGCATGTTGCCTATTATGTATTCTGAGCAGGTTCATAAAAGACTGCCAATGCTTAGTGAAGGTCTGTGTGTGGGCAGAAATGAGAATCCAAGTAAACAAAGATATACAATGTGATTCCAGCCTGTCTGATGGGTCCTAATGTTTTCTGTGTGTGAGTTATTTAACAACAAGGGTATTAGAGGGATGGCAGAAAGATGCTGAATTCATTACCCCATGGGAAGATCTTTTATGTCAGAGACAAGTTCTGTCCACACCCTGGGTCATAATTTCACAGTGGCAGTGGTGGGCTATAAGGCAGAGGTTGGCCAAAGCTGGGGTAACCCTTCTCAAATACTCTTTCCCAAGCTCAGTAACTGGTGCCCTCATAGACCTTTTCCTACAGCGCTTTAGAAAAGAAAAATACACTAAGACCAATTCTCAGTTGACATTTCTGCTTCTCTCTCCTTTCCTTCTGCCATACGCAAGAATTCACAAGTCCAGGAAATTAGTTTGTTAACCAAATGGAGAAGTTAATGAACCCACTTATATCAAAGGAAAGACCTGCAATATCTTTATCGATGTAATTAATTAGCCTATGTCTATGAAGTGTTCCAAGCATGTGAAGAGCCACAGATAGCTTGTGCTAATTATTATTATACATGGGAAACATAACTGGATTTCTTGGCCTCTGTGCACTTAGCAGCTCCTGTTTAGTGGTGCATTCATTGTAGCTTAATTTTTTTATGATCAGGATTAATTTTCATTTGGTAATAGAGTGAGGCACTTTTCTCAAGATTTTTCTTTAGAAAATCAAGTTTTGAAAATGTGTTTGTAAATGTGAATGATATTGGCTGGGGGAACTGTTTGGGTCTGTATGGAAACTAGACTTTTAGAAGATATATCTGCTAGTGTCAGATTGAATTCAAAGGGAAGGTTCTGGAAGCAGGTAAGAATCCCACTAAGTCATCAAGGAATACACATGTAAGCAAGGGCAGTGACCATGAGTTAGGCTTGCATAGTTGAGAGATAAATGGGTTGTTTAGGAATTTTCTGAATGAGCCTTCTGGTATACTGGGGCAAAACAGTAGGTGACTTTTCATCCCTGTGTTAAAAATGAAGGATGATACAATATAAAATTTCAGTGTTAGAGCCTGTGGTAAGTGGCCCATGCTCCATCTTTTCTCCTAAGTTACCCTCCACCTATGCTCATGCAAGCAAGTGACCCTAATTAAACTCTGTGGGTCACAAAAAAAGACATTGAAGTAGAAGAGGAACTAAGGGAAGAGGAAGATGTTTGCTGGGAGTAGGAAGGGGACAAGAGAGGATAACACGGGGTGAATGAGGTCAAAAAATATATATGAAATTGCCAAAAGTCATTAATCAATTTAATTAATTAAAGTATAATAAAAGCAACACATTAGATATTTATGAATGTTTCAATTATGAATGGCGAATATGTTTCAGAGATCTGTTACATAACAGTGTCTGTATATAACAGTGAGGTATGATGCACTTTAAAATATGTTTAACAAGAATCTAGATTTCATGCTAAATATTCTTAACACACAGACAAGGAAATTTTGGGAGGGAATAGAAATGTTTCATGCTTGGATATGGTGATGGTATCTTGGGAGGGCATTTGCTCAAATTCATCAAAGTGCATACATCAAGTAGGTATGGTTTTTAGGGTATTTTATTTATTTATTTTGAGAGAGAGAGAGAGAGAGAGAGAGAGAGAGAGAGAGAATGGGCACACCAGGGCTTCTAGCTGCTGCAAACAAACTCCAGATGCATGCTCCCTCTTGTGCATCTGGCTTTATGTGAGTCCTGGGGATGAACCTAGGTCCTCTGGCTTTGCAGGCAAGAGCCTTAACTGCTGAGCCATCTCCCCAGCCTCTTTCTCTAGTTTTGCTCCTCTTGTGTTTCCATTTGTTATTGTGCTTTACTTTCTCATATCTCTAGAAGACAAACTTTTAAAGGACTTTCTGAAAATCTCTCCTGTCCCTGGGCTTTTCTGTTTTAGATTACCCTTTGGCTTTTCATGAGAGAAATCGCAGACGAAATCGACGTTGCATGCCACGTTTGGCTTTGGCTGAGATAGGACCCGGAGATAAAAGTGCTCCAGACAACCTTTGGCTTTCATTGTTAGCCACAAGGAGGGCTGCATTTACTGTCTCCACTGCCTCAGAGACCAGCTAGAACTTTTCTGTGCCAGGAGAGTTGACCCAGACAAGAAATGCAGGCACATGAAGAAAGTCTTACAAACTAATACTTCATTTCCCCCAAATCTTTTGAAAGTCTTCATGTTGTTTCTTTGTACCTAATTTGTGGGGGTAAGAGTTAGCCATATGGGGGTGGAAGCTGGAAGTTGGGGAAGTAGCTATTGGAGAATTTACTCATGGATAGATTTTACTCACACACAGTGTTGCGCCTCCATGGCGGCTCACCCATGCCCTCCTTCTTCGCTTGGTTCTGCCCTCTCATTTACACCGTTCTGTTTTTTCATCGGTTTGCCTGGCTTTGCTCATTCAGTGAATAAAGCATTCCCCCGGGTGATTCTTGAGCACTGGAGGAGTGACTTGTCTCCCACTGTTGCAGTTAAGTTTTCATTGCTGGGACAAAACACCCGACATGAAGCAGATGATAGGAGGAAAGGGTATATTTCAGGCTTAGGGTTTAAAGGGAAGTTCCTTCATGGTGGAGGAAGCTGGCTCACTTCATCACACATCACAGCAAGCCAGAGCTGGTGCTGAATACACACGGTGCTAAGGATGGACTCTTCTCTTCGATCCCCAAGGTACCTCCTTCAGCAAGACTCACCTTGAAGATGTCCCACCAGCTGGGGACCAAGCAGAAAGTTCCATAACAAACACCTGAGGCTATGGGGACAGTTATATTCAAACCACCGTGGCTACTATGGAAGTTGTCACGCCCACCCAGGAATGCAATCCAGATTACAAAGCATCCAAGCTCCTTCATTCTGGGTGCTGTTTCCTCTTGTCATTCCAGGATGTAAACTGGGAGAAGACTGGAGTGACTTTAATGGCTTGTGAACGGCGTCTTAACCCCTGTGGATGTGTCCGGAATATTAGGTCATAGCATCGCTCAGTCAGTAGCAACGTTCGCCCTGTTCATTTGGTAACTTGTACCAAACAGATCGGAATTTTCCCATTCCTGGCAGCCTGGCCCAGAAGCATCCTGAGGTGAATTTTTTTTTAAATTTATTTTTGGAGAGAGACAGAGAGAGAGAGACAGAGAGGGAGAGGGAGAGGGAGACAGAGATGGGCGCGCCAGCAGTCTCTCAGCTGCTGTGAACAAAATCCAGATGCGTGCGCCCCCTTGTGGGCAAGTGTGGCATTGCGCCCTTGCCTCACTTTGCATCTGGCTAAACGTGGGACCTGGAGATTGGAACCGCTGGACATTGGAACCAGCGTTCTTAGGCTTAGCAGGCAGGTGCCTTAAGTCATCTCTCCAGCCCCTGAGGTGAATTTATAAAAAAAAACCCTCAGTTATTCAAATCACATTTCCCATATGAAATACATCTTTTAGCTTGGTGTCATTGTTCAGCTTATTGCTGGTTTGCTGTGTGATTTGTTAGTCTTTTTTTTATTATTATTTTTGAATCTCCCAGGTCTCACAGAAAGACATTTATAAGCTCGAAAAGAGGGTTAAAAAAAATCCAGTAGCTCCTCCATCCGGCACTCATTTCTTCTTTTTCCTCAGCCAGTATTTATTTTCCCCAACTGCTTCAGTTGCTCTGAAGTAAGTTATTACCGTATGAGCTCAATTTAAAGAGCTGCTATAGAAAACAAGCTGCTACAAGCTATTAAGAAAATAACCCTATTTCAGTGTTGAGTGAAAAAGAAAAAAAATTAACTCACTTCAAGATCCATAGATATTATTTTCATTGAGCCTGTCTTTGTCATTGGTGTCAATAGAAAGGAAGAGTGGCCTCTTGATCCTTCCTCTTTGCCTCAATCTAGATGCCAGTCCTGCTTCATAATATCCTGGAGGAAGCTGTCACAAGTCTTGGTTAAAAGCTTTCTGATACTGACTTTAATGATTGGTTTACAAAGAGCCAGAGTTAGTGGATGTGGGAAATGTTTCCCCAAACCCCACCCCAAGATCTGCAGCGCTGTACAGAGCACACGGTGTATCTTGCACATTGCTAGGGCATCGTTAGGACATTGCTGTTCATTCATTTCTTGATGTATGGGATCTGCTGTGTGCAGCATGTGAGTCAAGATGACAGGGGCAGAAATAAGATAAGTTCCTACCCTCAGGTGTTCTCACTGTAGAGATGAATAAACAACGATAGGATCCTGTGGTGGGTGATATTGCCAGCTTGATGGGCTCTAGGATCAGCTAGAAGACACATCTTCGGGCATGCCTGTGAGGAAATATCTAGAGTATGCTGATGGAAGCAGAGGGATTCACCTTAGCTGCATATCACCCTTCCATGGGCTGGGGTCCCAGACTGAATATCAAGGAGAAAGCGAACTGAGCACCAAAGTCTAGTCATGTCTGCTTCCTCACTGCAGATGCAGTGGGATCGGTCACTTCACACGCCTGCCACCACTCCTTCCCTGCCACCATCGATCCTATCCTCCAACAGTGGCCCAAATTAGCCTTTCTTCCTTAGGTTGCTCTTGGCAGGTATTTTGTGACAGCAATGCAGAGGAAACTCATGCAGCTCCCTTGTGATGATGTCATAGTGGTAACGGGCATGGGTGGAGGGTGGGCTGTGAACCACATTTCAGAGCACTGATCCAGGCTAAGGGGCTTATAGATACTTTTGAAAGAATCGTTTTCAAGGACAAATGGGAAATTTATCAGTTGCAATAGGGGCCAGCAAAGACCTTTCACCATCACACTGCCTTCTCCTCACCCCCTGAAAATTCAAGTACTTATTTGACCTTTCTATATCTTTTCAAATTCCAAGAATGACCCAGCTTTTGGCCATTTCTATGTCCCTGAGCTGACCCATTAAGTCAAGCATCTATCTAGCTTCAAAGGAGTTGACCCTAGGGGACTTGTTACCTCTTTTACTTCTGTGTTTGCTACAGATGGGGACACTGGATAATGCAGACAGCCTAGTCCGTTTTCTTTTTTATTTTTATTTATTTATTTATTTATCTGAGAGTGAGAGAGAAAGAGGCATATGTGTATGTGCAGATATATATATGGAGAGAGAGAGAGAGAGAGAGAGAGAGAGAGAGAGAGAATGGGTATGCCAGGGTCTCTAGCCACTGCAGATGAACTCCAGATGCATGCACCCCCTTGTGCATCTGGGGTCCTGGGGAATCAAACCAAGGTCCTTTAGCTTTGAGGGCAAATGCCTTAACCACTAAACCATCTCTCCAACACCCCCCCTCCCCCAGTATGTTTTCCAACACTGAATCCTTTCTTACTGTTGCCTTGCAGGAAATTAAAGTGAGAACTCCTCCACAGTCTCAGAAGAAAGATTATTCTACCTGACCTCTCTGCAGATTACCTATCCAGATTATGTATGCCTGAGTGAGAGCTGACTCATGCTAATTATAGCGCACTTTGATCTTCAATATTGTTTGACTTTTGCATGTATATTTTATAGAATAGTCTCATTTCTTATGAAAAAATTAGATTTTTTACATGATTTGCATGTGGGCCAAAAAATGTAACTGGGAGTTTTAAGCTAGGTGCCAATTCATTTTAAGAAACTCTAAGCTAGATGATGCCCAGGCAGAAAGGATTGAATCTCCACAAACATCCCACACCGACTCATGAATCTGGATGCGGAAGCCTGTTTACAGCTTTCTTTTTGCTTAAGGATGTGTATTATTTCTACGTTTTTTTTTTTTTTTTTTTTTTTTTTTTTTCTGGTTGCTGTAAACAAACACCTGACAAGAAGTAGCTCAAGGAAGGAAGGTGTATCTTGGCTTAATCTTTGAAGGGACGCCTTCTATTATGGTGAGAAGGAGGCAACTGGTCACATATCATCTAAGTCAGGAAGCATTGAGAGATGAGTGCTCCTGCTCAGCTCACTTTCTTTTCTTATTCAGTTCTGATCTCATCTCATGGAATAGTGCAGCACCGTGTAGAAACTTCTTCACAAACATGCCTGGAGTTTTGTCTCCTAGGTGATTCTAGAGCTCGTCAAGTTGACAATCCATATTATCCAACATCGTTCCTAGACTGGTGCTGAGGAAAAGACACTGTCAGCTTGGCTGACCTGGAATTCACTATGTAATCTCAGGGTGGCCTTGAACTCATGGCGATCCTCCTACCCTTGCCTCCAGAATTCTGGGATTAAAGGCGTGTGCCACCACGCTTGGCTCAGCTTTTGTTTCTTAAAGAGGGTGTTGGCTGTGTTTCCCCAGCTTCCCCATGGCTCAGAGTGGTCACATGACTGAGTACCGGCCAATGGTCTGGGGTATGGATGGTTCCTACTGCTTTCAGGCTTGCCTTACATTATGGTTTGAATGCTGTTGATGTATTGAACAGTTTTTAGCTTCCAGATGGTGTCACTGTTGTGGAACTTGTGGAAACTTTGGCCGGTGGGGCCTGGCAGGGGGAAGTAAGTCCTGGGGGGGATGGATCATGATGTTTATATTCCAGTCTTGCCTTTGTTCCTTGATCCTCAGAGATGTGAGCAAGCAGTTACTACAAGCTCCTGCCACTATGGAATGCCAAACATTCTGCCCTGCTTTCCCCATCATCCTGGACTATAGCCCCCTAAGCTGTGATTTAAAATGAAAACTTTACTCCCTTAAGTTCCCTCTTGTCATTTACTTGATCATAGCAACAAGGTGAGTGGGCTGTAGAGATGGCTCAGGTGTTAAGGCACTTGCCTGCAGAGCCTAACAACCTGTGTTGGATTCCCCAGTACTCACAGAAAGCCAGCTGCACAAAGTGGTGCATACATCTGCAATTTGTTTGCAGTGCCTGGGGGCCCTGGCAAGCCTGCTCTCTTTGTCTGTCTTTCTTCTATCTCTCTCTGTAAATGAATAAATAAAAGAAAATATGTATAAAAAGCCAGGTGTGGTGGTGCACACCTTTAATCCCAGCATTTGGGAGGCAGAGGTAGGAGGATTGCTGAGTGTTGGAGGCTACCCTGAGACTACATAGTGAATTCCAGGTCAGTCTGAGCTAGAGGGAGACCTTACCTTGGAAAAAAAAACAAAACACATATATATGAAAGAGAAGTAATTAATACAGCCTATAAAACTCTTAGCACACTTCATGCTCCCAACTTTCTGGGAAAGGGATGATCTTCAAGGTGAGTTGGGAAGCCTGTGCTGAGAACCAGTAATCAGCTGCATGTCTGGTTCTCTACCAAGAACTGCTATGTGAATGAAACTGCTTTGTAGTTCTTTTTTTTTTTTCTCCAAATGTTTAATTGAGAGAGATAAAGTGAAAAAGAGACACAGGAGGAGGAGAGAGAGAATGGGGGACCTCCTGCCACTGTAAATGAACTCCAGATGCATGCACCACTTTGTGCATCTGGCTTTACATGGGTACGGAGGAATTGAACCTGGGCCTTCAGGCTTTACAAGCAAGTGCCTTTGGCCACTAAGTCTTCTCTCCAGCCCCTGTAGTTCTATTCTGCATTGTCACATTTATTTGTCATAGCAGCCAGCATTTTCCTAAGTGACACAGGCTGTCACCTCTGGAGACTTCATTCTTTTTTTTTTTTTTTTTTTTTTTTTTTTGAGAGAGACACAGAGAGAGACAGAGAGAGAGGGAGAGGAAGACAGAGATGGGTGCGCCAGCAGTCTCTCAGCTGCTGCTAATGAAATCCAGATGTGTGCGCCCCCTTGTGGTCAAGTGCAGCATTGCACCCTTGCGTCACTTTGCATCTGGCTAAACGTGGGACCTGGAGATTGGAACCGGCATTCTTAGGTTTAGGAGGCAGGTGCCTTAAATCGCTAAGCCATCTGTCCAGCCTGACTTCATTCTTACAACATGGTCTTTATGTCCTAACCCTCACAGTTTACAAGAGGACAACTTGTGATGGTATAAAAGTATGATTCCCTTACCTTATTATCTCATATATAATTCCACTAATTAGTTAATCATACTTATATTTAAAATGCTAAAATATTTTAGAATATTTAAAATGGGTGGATAGAATGGAAGAGCCAAAGGATGGGTATGACTCCTTACAATGCAACTGCCCAGACAGAAATTGGCCTTGATATCCATGACCTTGCAGTGTCTAGTAATACCTTTGCAAGGCCCTCAAAATAGAAGAAAAAGATGATGACATCAAATTAAAGGAGAGACTAATGGAGAGAGGGAGGGGATACGATGGAGATTGGAGTTCTAAAGGGGAATGGGGGAGGGGAGGGAAATATCATGTGTTTTTTGTATGTAAGTATCGAAGTTGTCAGTAAAAAATGTTAAAATGTTTAAAATATTCTATGTAATATAAAATATACAAATATAAGTATATATATAATATTGATGCATATAATACAAACTAAAAATAAATTTATTCCTTTTTGCTTCTGTAACTGAATAGAAGAAATTGTATCTGCACATACTCATGTTTATTTATACTAAGTTATTATATTTACTTTATGTACTGTAGTACATATGACATTTGCTGATGCGGCAATCAGCTGCTGAGTGGTGCTCTGCCTGAGTCACGGTTACAAGTCAGAGATCCCTGTCAGAACATGAGTGGTTTTGACCCTTGGCCTGTCTCAGCACTGAGCTTCTTAATGGTCTCCAGGACTGTACTTTTCTCTTCCCATGACTAGTCTGATGACACCATTTAGGTTCTGCCTAAATGTCAGGTGCTCTGTAGGAGCTTGGATCCAAGGTGATAAGCAGACAGCGGAGGAGGGAAAGGAAGGAGCGGGGGGAGGGGGAGGAGGGTTGCGGGGGTGGCAGGGGACAAGCAAGTGGCTCTCGCCTGGTTGCAGGAGCCAGGACCTGGATTTTTGTTTGAGGGAATTTCAGATGCCTGTGTGGCCTGCGTGAGTCAAGTCCAGAACAATGGTCACCACTAACTGAACGGTATTTTTTTTTTTTTGGAGTGCCTTCTGTGAGGTGGAGCAAAGGTTGAGTGGGGGAGAATGGGAACAAAGAGGGACATGGACAAATACAGAGACTCAACCTTGGTGACCACCAGGCTGTTAGGAGGGTCCCGCCTTTGCTGTGATGGTGACACAAGGCTCCTATGCCCAGAGATCATCTGAGTGGGCAGAAGGACTCATGAGGTCACTTGGTGGATGTTTTGGGCAGAGTTCCCCCTCAGAATGTCGGTGAGATCAGGAATGGCAGCTCACGTTGCCAAAGGAAGTTGAATGCGTCACACTTACCTGATAGCCCTGTATGACACTTGTCCAAACCCATGGCCCTCAACTACCTGGCTGGTCAGGTGTTTGTTTTTCTACTAACACACCCTCCCCTGCTTGTCTGCATAACCTCCATCTTGTACTCAGAGGCTTTTAACCAAGGAGATCAAATTGTCAAGTCATTAAAGAAAACAAGCCAACAAAACAAACCTGACAAACTAGAGAGGGCACACAACCCACACCCAATCTGACTAAATAGTTGGCTAATGACCTCAGTAGACATTAACCCTAGTGCTCATCAACTGATGGACAGGCGAAGAGATTGCAGCGTGTATATCTAATGAAACATGGTATGACCATAAAATGATGAAATCTTGTCATTTGTGACAACAGGGTTGAGCCCAGGGGACATTACATTAAGAGACACAAGCTTGACTCAGAAAAACATGTACCAGGGGCTGGAGAGATGGCTCAGCGGTTAAGGCACTTGCCTGCAAAGCCCAACAAGCAGGATTTGATTCCCCAGTACCCATGTAAAGCCAGATACACACAATGGTGCAGGCATCTGAAGTTCATTTGCGGTGGCTGGAGGCTGTGGTGCACCTATTCTATTTTCTATCTCTCTGCTTGCAAATAAATAAATAAAAATTTTTTTTTTTGTTTAAGAAACAGAAGTACCAAACATGATCTTATTCATGAGTAATTTTTTATTATTTTTTATAATTTATTTATTTATATTATTCTAATTTTACATTCATAATGGTGACTCCATTATCCTCCTCCCTGTCCTCCCCCCTCCAAAGGGACCCTCATCAATGGGGAATGTGGGTCATGTATTGTGGGGGTCGTCAAGAGTTATCGGTGATAGGCCAATGAGTAATTTCTGAAAGTTGATCTACCAAAGGTTGGAGAGTGAAGGAAGGAGGGAAGATGAGTGGAAACTGGTCAATGGACACCAGCA
The DNA here is from genome assembly GCA_036365145.1 of Orientallactaga sibirica. Lineage (NCBI taxonomy): Eukaryota > Metazoa > Chordata > Mammalia > Rodentia > Dipodidae > Orientallactaga > Orientallactaga sibirica. Next base: position 13,302,530 of record JAEOAD010000009.1, read on the forward strand.
GAAACAGGAGAATGTTCTAATGTGCACAGTAGGGTGACTATCGTTGATATGTAATAATCACAAGACTTCAGAATAGCTTCAAATTTGAATGTTTTTGCCCCCAAAGATATCATAAGTGCTTAGGTGATAAATATGGCAATTTCCTTGAGTTGATCATACATAGCATATATATTTGTTGACATGTCATATCATATTCCACAAATATATTCAAGTCTTATGTCAAACAAAAACAAAAAATAAGCAAAGGGAAAAAGCAAAATAGTAAACTTCAGAAAAATTTGTGTCTAAAACAACAGACATGACAACAGCCATGACATTGAGAGATGGGCTATTGTTTCTTTTTTAAGAAACTGTTTTTTTTTTTTTTTTTGTTGTTGTTGTTATTTTTTTCTAAGGTAGGGTTTCACTCTGGCCCAGGCTGACCTGGAATTCAGTATGTAGTCTCAGGTTGGTCTCAGACTCACAACCATCCTCCTACCAATGCCTCCTGAGTGCTGAGATTGAAGGCGTGTGCTACCATGCCCAGCTAGAAACTTTTTTTATTGACAGTTGTAATTTTATTATTTCCCTCATTAACTCTTTTGTCCTTCCTCTTCATGTCCTTTCCAGAGTACCCATTCTTTTTTTTTTTGTTTTTTTGTTTGTTTCTCAAGGTAGGGTTTCACTCTAGCCCAGGCTGACCTGGAATTCACTATGTAGTCTCAGGGTGGCCTCGAACTCATGACAATCCTCCTACCTCTGCCTCCCGAGTGCTGGGATTAAAGACGTGCGCCACCATGGCCGGCGAGAACCCATTCTTATTTCCAACTTGTCCTTCTTCTACTTTGATGTCTTTTTTATTCTCTTTGGCTCTCTCCATTGTCCATAACATGTTGATGGGTTGATATTATTCAGGTCTTGTGCAGGCAACGACAGCTGCCGTGAGGTCATGAGTACAATAGCCACTGGCCACTCTGTGTCCATAAGAAGGAGTCCCAAAGTACTCTTTCCCACCCTCTGGATCTTAAATTCTTTCTGCCCCCTCTTCTGCAATAGCCCCTTCGCCATGGAAAGCACGATAGAGGTGTCTCATTTAGTGCCGAGCACTGAACTGCTTGTTAGCACTTGGATGAATTTTGAGTCTCCCCAGTAGTCACCATCTATTACCACTACTAGTCTGAAAAGCTTCTCTCACCAAAGGTAAGAGCAACGCTAATCTATGGTCAAAACATAAATATTTAGAAGGCAGTTTGTTGGGCACAGCAGAGTATGTGGTTTCTGACGTAGATTACCTATGGTAGAATTTACGCTAGTAATCATTCATCATTCCCAATCATATATGGCCACTTAACTGTTTACTGGCTAACATGGAGGCAGGTGGAAAAGGATCACTGTGAGTGTGAGGTGAGCCTGGGACTACAGAGTGAGTGTCAGGTCAGTTTGGCCTAGAGTGAGACCCTACCTCAAACAAACAAACAAACAAACAAACAAACAAACAAACAAACAAACAAAAAATACACTATCTGTTGGAGAATCTAATTTTCTTTTTCAGAAAGCAACAAGAACTGAGGATATCCAAAATCTATTAACAAGACAAGAAAAGATAGCTGACTCCCTGGCAAGAAATGAACCCCCCCTGCCTCCAGCAGCCAGGGAGGGCCCAGGTGAAACCACAGAGGAATTGGCGAGGTGAGCAACGGCGAGCCTGACCTCGGGTGATGGGGACAGCCACTGAGGACCCACAAAATACACCCGCGTGGAAATCCAGAAGCTGCTGAGAGCTCAACATGAAAGTAGAATTAAAGCACACCCACTAAGGTCAGGGAATTTTGTGGAAGAGGGGGCGTGGAAAAATGTTTAGAGCCACAGGGTGGGAGGGAATATCCAGAGACACCGCACCCCCACTACAATGACTGCTGTTCTCGTCACTCCTATCCCACAACTCCATGGTGAGTACCCCTAATCCCACTAAGAAGGGCCCTCAGTGGGGTGGGGGCAGGGAGGAGGGAAATGATGGTACATATGAGGTGTCTATACAAAGATTCTACTTAATAATAAAATAAACAAGTGATAAGTAAAAGACAGATTTGAACAGTTCATACTACTGTCGCCTATCTTCTGAGTGCTAGTCACCGTTTCCCAGTCTCTCCGCCTTCCCCATGACTACACGGTTGCCTCTAGAAGTGGGTGTTGATGTGGAATGGTGGTCTTTTATCTTTGAGAGAAAATGTGGTACCGCTGTGAGATTTCATCACCATCATTGTTAACTTGCCTGGGTCCGAGGCTGATGCACACCTCTTTGGTGTGTCTATGAAGAGTGTTACTGGAGGTTGGTGCAGGGAAGAAAGCTCTACCCTGAATGTGAACTTGGCCAGCAATATTCATGGGCGGACAGCTCAGATGTAAAGAAAGGACAAGAGAGGGACAGAGAGAGAGAGAGAGAGAGAGAGAGAGGATGAATCAGGCCAGGCTATCATTCCCTTTTCTCTGCTTCCTGACCCTCTGTGATGTGAATGGTTTGGCTCCATCACACCCTTCCAGCCATGATGGTCCCGAACTCTCTGAGACCACCAGCCAATACCAATCCTTCCTCCTTTAATTTTGTCACAGCAACACAAAAGAAACTGATAGAGCTACTGGGGCAGCTTTTGTCTGAGCACACTGTCAGCTCTCTCCAGTGGGAAATGTGGAGCACTTCGCATGAGCACTGTCCAGAAAAACCATCCCACTTCCTTTCTTTTCCCTATACTGCACCATTCTGGGGCTTATAATTATTACTATTTTTTTTTAAGTAACATATTCTCCTTGACTAGAGACCTCAAAAGTCGACATTACATAGAGATGTGAGCTGTAAAAGTATATCCTGTAATTCATGGTCAATGTGCTTTGAAGGTGAAAAACAACCTCCAGCCAGACAGCATTACCGCAGCCTCTGTCTGTCCTTTCATCCGCTTCCCCCCTAGTTTGCCGGCTCACTTGAGTAACCTGCAAAAGAGATCTAAGAGAGAAGGTGGAATAAGGAACACACTGGAAAAAATTCTTCATTTATTATTAACTTAAATCTCCCATCGACTTGCTTCCCCCGGGGCTAGAGACTACAATGGGACCACAGAATTGGTCCAGTCAGGGTAAAATTTTCAGAGAAAGAATTTGGTGTAGTGCAAAGATCTGTGAACTGGGAGAGGGAAGAGCTGAATGTTAACTGTGAATGTGACTGTCCGAGTCCCTTCACTTTTCAGCAGCTGTTCTCACTTTTGGACACCTAACCCTCTCTTTGCTGACATCTCCTTCTTGTCATTTTATAATTTCATTTATTTATTTGTGTGTGTGTGTCTTTATGTGTGTGCACGTGTACTGTGTGATGTGTCCATGTGAAGACCAGAGGATAACCTGGTGTCATTTGGTGTCATTCTTCTCAGATGCATGTCCACTTTCATTGAGACAGGGTCTCTCTCATTGGCCCCAAGCTTGCCAAGTGGGCCGGATTGACTAATCGTCTCAGGCCCTCTGCTGGGATGGCAGTCACGTGCCGTCATAGCTGGCATGTTTCACTGTGGACTGGACTCAGATCCTCATGCTTTGCAGACAACCATTTTAGTGATGGAGCGGTCATCCCAGCCCTCATTCTATGATTTTCTTGGCTTTTTTTGTAAGGCTACATAGGAACTTTGTATTGTTTTATTTTTATTTTTTATTTTTTGTTCCATGGATTATCATTCCTTTGCTGTGTGGCTTAGAACAAATCTCACAGTTCTGGGTGGACAGATGGCTTAGCTATTAAGGCTCTTGCCTGCAAAGCCTAAGAACACAGGTTCGATTCCCCAGGATCTGCATAAGCCAGATTCACAGGGTGTTGCATGTGTCTGGAGTTCATTTGCATTGGCTGAAGGTCCTGGCACATCCGTTTTCTTTCTATCTGCCTCTTTCTTTCTCTCTCTCTCAAAAAAATCTTTAGAAAAAAATGTTCACAGTTCTGCATCTTGACCAGTTCTATCTGGCTTGTGCTGGCTCTGCTGATCATGGCCAGCTCTCTTATGTTTCTGCCATTAGCTGGAAGAGATAGAATGACCTCCCTTGCAGATGTAGTTGTTGGCAGTGGGCACCTGGGGTCTGGATGCTTGTTGGCATGGGGTGCAGATGTAGTTGTTGGCAGTGGGCACCTGGGGTCTGGATGCTTGTTGGCATGGGGTGCAGATGTAGTTGTTGGCAGTGGGCACCTGGGGTCTGGATGCTTGTTGGTGTGGGGGTGCCTCACTTCTTTAGCAGGCTGGCTCCGACTGAAACATATGGAAGACTTGGGGATCCAAGCTCAGAAGGTGGGCAAGCTAGGATGCACAGGTACTTTTCATGTCTCTGGTTACATCAAATTTGCTAATACCCAATTGACCAAGGAAAAACATATGATCTGTTGGGACTCACAGGGTGAAAAAGATTTCATTTCTTGATGGGAGGGAAGGAATTTATGACCTTTTTTTCTCTCTCTCTCTCTCTCTCTTTCTCTCTCTCTCTGTTGTAGTTACCTTCATGTTGCCAAAATACAGCACTCTTCCAAAAGCAGCTGATGGAGGGAGGAGTTTATTCTGGCTTACAGTCTTGAGGGGAAGCTTCATGATGACAGGGGACAGTATGACATGAGCAGAGGCTGGATATCACCTGTCACAGCAGGTAGAAAACAAACAGCAGCAGGAGAGTGAGCCAAGCTCTGGAGAGGGGTGCTGGCTATATAACATCCCCAAGCTTGCCTCCCCAAACACACCTCTTCCAGCAAGGCTCCACCTCCTAAGTTGCCACCAGTTTGGGACCAACCAAGCACTCAGAACACATGCATTTGGGATAGGGGAAGACATCTGATTCAAACTACCACTGTGTGTGTGTGTGTGTGTGTGTGTATGTGTGTGTGTGTGTGTGATGTGGGATACCATGTGCAGTGTGTGCATGCGTATTCATAGATGCATGCACACTGTGTGTGTGTGTGTGATTAGGGATACTATGTGCAGTGTTTGCATGTATATTCATAGATGCATGTACACTGTGTGTGTGTGTGTGTGTGTGTGTGTGATGTGGGATACCATGTGCATGTGCAGTGTGATGCATGTACATTGTATGTGTGTGTGTGTGTGTGATTCATAGATGCATGTACACTGTGTGTGTGTGTGTGATGTGGGATACCATGTGCAGTGTGTGCATGCGTATTCATAGATGCATGTACACTGTGTGTGTGTGTGTGTGTGATGTGGGATACCATGTGCAGTGTGTGCAGTGCTTGCATCCATATTGTGTGTGATGTGGGATACCATGTGCAGTGTGTGCATACGTATTCATAGATGCATGTGTGTGTGTGTGTGTGATGTGGGATACCATGTGCAGTGTGTGCATGCATATTCATAGATGCATGTACACTGTGTGTGTGTGTGTGTGTGTGTGTGTGTGTGATGGGATACTATGTGCAGTGTGTGTGCATAGATGCATACACTGTGTGTGTGATGTGATGGATACTGTGCAGTCATAGATGCATGTACACTGTATGTGTGTGTGTGTGTGTGATGTGGGATACCATGTGCAGTGTGTGCATGCATATTCATAGATGCATGTACACTGTGTGTGTGTGTGTGTGTGTGATGTGGGATATAGATGCATGTGCACTGTGTGTGTGTGTGTGTGTGTGTGTGTGTTCATAGATGCATGTACACTGTGTGTGTGTGTGTGTGTGTGTGTGTGTGTGATGTGGGATACCATGTGCAGTGTGTGCATGCATATTCATAGATGCATGTACACTGTGTGTGTGTGTGTGTGTGTGTGTGTGTGTATGCCAGGGAAATTTTGGGTGCCCGTTTCTGTTGTTCATCTGTGTACTTCCTTGAGAAGAGACTTCTCTTTCTTAATCTAAAGTTGCCTTTTTTTTTTTTTTTCAGTCAGTGAATCCCAGTGATTCTCAGATTTCTATCCCCTGTGGAACATGGTTACCCACATGCATGGCCACACCCATTGAACTCAGGCAGTGTCAGGCCCTCAAGCTTAAGGAGTATATGCTCTTAACTATGGAGCAATCTCCCCAGTCCATGACCATTGTTTTATTTTTATTGATTTTTATTTTATTAATTTTCAGTTTCTCACAGACTGTATGTTGACCTATCTGAAAAGAACATTGTCATGGCATATAATGTTGTATGTATGTGTGCATATCTGTTCATGTATGTGTGAGTGCATGTGTGCATGTATCTATACGTGAATACATGTGGAGGTCATAGAACAGCCTCAGGTGTTGTTCCTCAGGTGTCACCCACAGTTTTAGAGGCAGAGTCTCTGATTGGCCTGGAGGCTGCCAAATACACTAGACTAGCTGGCTAGAGAGTCCCAGGGATCCACCCCCAGGGATCCACCCACCAATCGCTTCCTCCTCAGTGCTGGGATTATAAATATACCCTACCATACCCATCTTCTTTTTACACAGATTCTGGGGATCCAACTCAAATTCTCATGCTTGCATAGCCAACCCTTTGTCAACACCCCTACTCTTTGCTTTGGAGTATTCATCGTGTCTCACACCTAAGGCCAATCACCGAATATACATGGTCACATGATGCTTGACCTCACAACCCCTACATCTCTGTAATCCCCACATCACAGAGAGAACATGGCGAAGTCGGAGCCCTGCTCTGCTTTACAGGGCCAATGTGCCCCAACAAACTTCCTTATACCTAGAGATTTTGTAGCTTGAATTCTATTTTCAGCTCAATAGGGGAGCTGGATATTTCAAGGAACCCTGTTGTGAATTCTTTTGGAAAATAAAGAATCCTTTTTTATTTTTTTAACACCCCAAATCACCTCCTGGTTTAGCTGTTTGGTGGGTCAAAGCCAAAGGGATTTCCACCCAGAGAGAATGTAGTTAAGTCTCTCCGTGTCTTTGAAGTTGAACTGCTCTAGGTTCAAATCATACCAGCTGTGTCGTCTTGGGCAAGTTATTTAACTTCTCCAAAGCTTAGTTCCTTTTTTTCTTCTATAAAACTGGATTAGTAGATAGCTATCCTCATTGGGTGGTTGGCAGGATTTCATGAAAAAAAAAAAAACCACACATATAAAAAGGGCCGGATGCTTCACAGAACTCCAAGGAATGATAACAATGTATCCTTTCCTGTTATCAGATGTTACATTTGGTTTAAATACTCCCCCCGCCATTTCCCCCGAGACACGAGAACCTTTGGAAATATTTGTTTTCTAGTTCTGGAATTAGCTTGGCTCGTTTCTCTCTCTGTGTTTTTAACGTCTGGCTGTAATGCTTATTGCTGCTTTTTCATTCCTTGATCAAATTCAGGAGGGTGGATGAGGAAATGAATTCATAGCTCTGTAGACAGCATGGGGCAAAAAGTCTGCACTAAACCAATTTAAAATAAATTAGTTGAGAATGAGGCAGGTGCTGCCTAACACAGTTATGGGAAGTTATCTTTTAACCCGATCTGCAGAGAGCAGGAAAATAATTAGCAAATTAGAAAGCTATCCCACATGTCTGAATGCCACCGATCACAAGATGGCCATCAGAGGGACTCCTACCAACTTTGGGTCACTGGATAGATTTGCAATATCAGCACAGAACCCCTGACTCGGGAGTGGCCAATCTCCCAGTGCCTTGAGAGCAGTGGAAGGGATTTAGAACTGGCGAATTACAAAAGCAGCTCTAATTAGCCCCAAGAGGCAATTGCATAAGAGTTACTGAGAACATTGCAGACTCATATTTGCTTCCTTGTCGGCATTTTTATATGAGAGCTTGGTAATGAATGCTCTTTAACAATAGGAGCCGAGAGACCTTCACGCTAATCGTGCTCCCGAGGATACAGCCTCCTTTATTTGCAGCCTTGCAAAGATCCGTTGGATACTATTGTTCAACCTCAAAATTGCAACCCTACCCCTCCTGGTTTATATCGTGGCTTCAATCAGAAGGGAGGATGATGGATAAGAATTGTCCCTTAACAGCCTGTCCCCTCCCCCAAGCAGTAATGAAGAATACATAGTCAATTACTGGTTGGTTTTGGATGGGTGTGTGAATGTGGATGTGCACATGTGACAGCACATGTGTGGAGGTCAGCGGACAACTTTGCCTGTCAATTCTCTCCTTGTATCTTGTTTGAGGAAGAGTCTCTTGTAATGCATTTACCAGGCTAGTTGGCCCAAGAGCTTCTAAGAGAGTCTGTCTCCACTTCTCCACCCACTTCTTTTTTGGAGAGAGAGAGAGAGAGAGAGAGAGAGAGAGATATCACACCAAGGACTCTTGCTGCTTCAAACGAAGTCCAGAATATGCACCACTTTTTGCACCTGGCTTTACAGGGGAGCTGGGGAATTGAACCCAGGCTGGCAGGCTTTGCAAAAAAAAAAAAAAAAAAAAAAAAATCCTCTTTAACTGCTGAGACATCTCCCCAGCCCATCCACTTCCCTTCTTGCTGTAGAAACACCGAGGTTACAGATGGCTGCCATAGGCTCCCAGTGTATCTGCTTGCATGGCAAGCACTTTAAGTTTTGGATTTTTCTCTAAAGGATTAGTCCGTTTTTAAAAATAGAATTTCAAGCATATTGGGTTTTCTGCTTGTGTTTGTCTTGGTAGACTATGGGGGCCTCTGATGCAGGTTTAAATAGTATTTCTAAAGTTAGGAGCTGCTTAGCCAAGTGACCTGCTTGTTCTGCTTTTCCTGGGCTATGGTGTGAAGATACCTAGTAGAACATTCTCTAGATGGATTTTGGAAGATGGCTCAGGAAGTTCTTCCTCTTTCCCTCTCTTGACCTCATTTTGTCTCTCTCTTTCTCTCTCTCTAAATTTTAGTGATTACACAGGGAACTGAGTATAGAACAGCCGCCATTCAAGGTGTGTGACATGTAACAGGGAGTCCAGGTTTAGCTACAACTTCACCTCGGTTTCCCTTTGAAAGCAGAGACTCTAAGAGCTGCTGGGCGCAGCCGGCCATCCTCACAGCAGCTTTCAGGATGTTCACGGCTCATGGTGGAGATCCAGTCACAGCCCGATTCTTGTTATTTCCCAAATCAGACCCTGTTCAGGGTGAGGCAAATACAGGAAGAAACTCTTTATTTTCCTCACCTCTTGGCATATGCTAATAATGAACTTAAATATAGGCAGTTCAAAAAGCATGGTTCCCAAATCATCTTTTCCATGCCACTGTTGTTGCCAAGCAAACGTTTTAGCCCATTCCTGGTGATGGCTGCTGTCAATGGTAATGGAAGATCTCCCCAGGAGACGGCCTAGCTTCCCTGACCTCTGCTGGTGGAACCGCGTGGTGGCTTATTAAGACATTGATTCCTGGGCTGCCTCCAATATCTTGTGAGTCACCGTATCCGGTGAAAGGATGAATTTCTATCTTGGAACTGAGAACTCCTGTGGTGCAGCAGATCCATCACTACCTTTGCCAACTGACGAAACGGGCTTGTGTCTGGAAGTCTCAGGGCAGGCTCCTGCGGACTCTTCTCCTCTCCCTTAGAGTAGAGGACACAAATAGTTGATCTTATGCCTCTAGGACATCTGATAGATGCTATTTCCTCTAGACTGATGCAATAAGAAGATTCGTCGAAGCTCTTTGACCCTTCAGTGACACCCTCATTGGCTGGCATTAACACTCGGTATCACAAACCCTCAGAGTGTCTCTGGTTCCAGCTTTGCACAAGGCCACTCTTTCAGTCATTTGTATTCCGTGAATGATCAGATTCTGTTTAGTCATTTGTATTCCATGAATGATCAGATTCTGCAAACAGATTGTTATTGGGTTGGGGCTGGGAGAGGTCAGGTTCATTTGAGTTGTTTTTCTTTTGGTAGAACCACAGACACAGGGAAGAGCCTGAAATCTTCCAATGTTAGTGCTGGAGTTTTAAATAGCGACCACCCATGGTCCGGAGGAAGCTCAAGCCTTCTGCAGAAGTATGAGAGGGAAGCACACCCTGCTTTGTTCAGGAGCCAGCCTTCCTGCTCTCTTCTTAGTCTGCTAAGCATCCTGTACAATTCTGTTGATGTGTATATCTTGCTTTTTCTTTCTAGCTTCTGAGGACCAGGACAATGTCTGTTTCTGGTGGCCTGGCATATACAGGATGACCCTTCTGGCTGTGGAAGGAAAGATATCATCTTGAATCTCAGTCAGCCTGCAGGGTTGGCCTGGTATGGTGCCTGATCTAAACTGGGAGCCCCATCCCAGCACCTGAGATTTTTCTTTCTATACATGTGCTCCCTGCTGTCATCTTGTTTTTCTTTTCTAAGGAAATAGAACCATATTCCAGAGCTTCCAGTTGATACTTGTAACACACAGTTCTCTTCTTGGCTTAGGAGTTGATATTTCTTGGATTTATTTCTCATATTTTGGACCGTTTTGTGTTCCCTTGCTCCCCAGTCGATGCTGTGCTAATGGCATGCTAGGCAAAAGGAAAATCTCCATATCCGAGCTCCCCAGGACCTTGAGAAAGGAAAGTTTCCAATTGCTATTCTTTCTTTGGCTGCCCAACTTTGTGATTAAAGAGCTTCGTGGGCTTTGGAAATGTTTAGAGTTAAAACCAAGAACTAACAGGCACCATAGGGCAAGACCTTGTGAAGAGAGGCCAGGAAGGGAGGCACAAGAAGAGGAAAGAAGCCAATGAAAAGGTAGGATGGAGAGGGGCAGGAGGGAAGAGGGACAAAATAGCCTACTGAGATATTCTGGGCTTTCTCAAATGAAGTTTGTGATATGCTCCATAGAGAGGCCATGTTCTCTGAGTGGCAGGACATTCTGGGAGCTCATTTTATTTCTCTTGATTTACGAAATGCTACTGGGGGAAAAATCAAGGAATTAGGGATGGAGAGATAGCTCAGATTGTATAGTGTTTGCCTTGCATGCATGAGGATCTTAATTTGTTCCCTTGAATCCACATATCAATGCTAGGCATGGTGATGGCCACTATAATCCCAGCTCTAGAGACATGGACCCAGGTGGATCCCTGCAGCTTGCTGGTCAGCCAGTCTAGACTACATGGCAAACTCCAGGCCAGTGAGATATCTTTTCTCAAAAAAGATGGTTGACATTCCTCAGAATGGCACTCAAGGTGGTCCTTTGGCCTCCACATGTGTGCACACGTGTACCCACATACACATGTGCATCCATTAAACATATACATGCACACATATTTTTTTAAAAAGAAAAAATTTCAAGCAATTTATTGTAATTTCTTCTTTTAAGATTTATTTTTATTTATTGATTTATTAGAGACAGAGAGAAGGAGAAAGATGGAGAGAGAGTGAGAATGGGCACTCCAGGGCCTCTAGCCACTGCAAACAAACTCCAGACACATGAGCCACCATGTGCATCTGGCTTATGTGGGACCTGGAGAAACGAACCTGGGTCCTTAGGCTTCACAGGCATGCACCTTAACCACTAAGCCATCTCTCCAGCCCTATTTGTAATTTCTACTTCCATAAACTTTCTTTATGGCCTAGATGGATTGTGAAATGTATCTAAAGCAGTCTTGTTGAATATCAGAGGTTAGTGTGGAAGGATGGACTGTAAGTAAGTGGGATTTCTGAAGACAGATTGTGCCACAGCTACCCACCTGAGCGTCTCTCATTACATACTAGTCTCTGTTTCAGCCCCAGTGCTGTCTCATATTCATGTATTGGGCCACATGACTCTCTTGGACCAGAACATCCTTCTCCCTTGGCAGGGGTTAATTCATTAGGAGCAGAAATGAACACTATGGTCCATATGAGTAATCTTAGGAAAAGCAGAGGGAAGAATCAGGTGGGGATGGAAGGGCCATGAGCTCCAGTAAAAGTGATCTTTTTAAAAATTTTGATTAATTAATTAATTAATTAATTAATTTGTGAAAGAGAGAAAAAGAGAGAGAATGGGCACACCAGGGCCTCCAGATACTGCAAACAAACTCTGGACACATGTGCCACCTTGTGCATCTGGCTTATGTGGGTCCTGGGGAATAGAACCTGGGTCCTTAGCCTTCACAGGCAAACACCTTAGCCACCAAGCCATCTCTCCATCCCCAGTGAAAGTAATCTTTATGGATCCTTTGGTAGCTCTGGAGTGTGACCTGCACCCTAGACATGTCCCATTTTGAGGTGGGTCACACTGTACTGTCTCATCTGCTGGATACAGCAGACAAGATGATCCCATCTGGGAGAGGGTGTGGCTTTGTAGCTGCGATGTCTCCTGTTGGCTGCAGCAACAGTACTGAGGAGGAGACGGGGTCGGTGGTGGTAGCTGGTGTCCAGTGCAGCGGGACAATGGGCACGTGCCTGATAGACAGGATCCGAGGACTCTGGCTGTGTTGGCACTGCCTGCTTTTCACCGAGTTGACTTCTGTCCATGGTGTTTTGAGGCAGGACTCTGACCACTCATTCTTTGCTTCTATCCTTTTTAGACTGCGAGGAGTCCCTCTTCTCTGTCCCTTTGTCCTGGATTTAGATTCATCTTGTCTCCCTGCTCACCGATGAGCTAGCACAAGTATTTTCAAAAAATATTTTATTTATTCATTTATTTGAGAGAGAGATAGAGATAGAGGAAGAGACAGAGAGAAAGAGAGAATGGGCATGCCAGGGCCTCCAGCCGCTGCAAATAAACTCTAGATGTATGTGCCCCCTTGTGCATCTTGTGTATGTGGGTACTGGGGAACTGAACGGGGGGTCCTTAGGCTTTGCAGGCAAATGCCTTAATTGCTAAGCCATTTCCCCAGCCCTAGCAAAAGTATTTATCCTTTTCATCATCTCCTAGGTTCACACTTTAAATCTCTATCTTGTCCATCATGATACAGACAGCATAATGCTGGGTACATGAATAAAGTCTCAGATCCTCTCTTGCTTGCTGTGTGTTCAGAGTCATTTCTTCTAATTGTTTGGTGAGTTTAAATTGTGTGTGTGTGTGTGTGTGTGTGTGTGTGTGTGTGTGCAAGTAGTTCCTCAGGCACCGCCCATGTTTTTGTTTGTTCGTTTGAGATAGGAACTCGCACTAGCCTGAAACTCACCAAGTGGGCTAGACTGGCTGAGATCCAGGGATCCTCCTGTCTCTACCCCTCCAGTGTTGGGGTTACAAGCCTATGCCACCGTGCCCCAACATTATTTATTTATTTATTTTAAATATTTTATTTTTATTTATTTATTTATTTGATAGAGAAAGAGGGAGAGAGAGAGAGGGTGAGTGAGAATGGGTATGCCAGGGCCTCCAGCCACTGCAAATGAACTCCCGACACATGTGCCCCCTTGTATATCTGGCTAACGTGGGTCCTGGGGAATTGAACCTGGGTCCTTTGGCTTTGTAGGCAAATGCCTTAACCACTAAGCCATCCCTCCAGCCCTACTCCAACATTTTTTACACGGGTTCTGGGGACCAACCTCAGACCCTCTTGCTTGGAGGGAAGCTCTTTACTGACTGAGCCATTTCCCCAGCCCTTGACATCCCAGGGCTGTGGATAAAATGTACTTGTCCATGGTGTCTGAGTGGTGTGGAGAAGGTCAAACCATGAGGCATGGTGTGCAAACTGGATCTTGCTTTTCCTCACTCCCTGACAACACCCTTCGCAGAATGACATACAGACTACATGCGAATCTCCCTCCCAGCCCAGGCATGCTCTTGGCACCTAGGACAGTTCCAACAGCTCTCTCTTCCTATTGGGCTGAAATCAGTCTATCAGTACCTTCTCCTGGAGTCTGGTTTTGTATCCTGGAGCCTCCCCTCCCCGCCCCCGCCCCGCCCCCGGAGTGAGCTGACTCTGCATCATTCCACGAGGCAGCCCTTGTGCACTGAGTATTTTCGGGAGTGCTGCTGCCTTGTCTGCTGTTCTCACCTCTTGCTGACAGTTGAAGCCAAGTCTTTTGAAGTTTAGTCTTGCTTGCCTCCTTCTCTCCTCAGTTGTCACCAGCTCCCTCTGTTTCTGAGATGGAGACAGTTAGAGGCTCTTTTTAGTCCAATTCCTAGGAAAGTGTTCCTCAGAGAGTCTTCCGAGGACACGCGTGGCTCTCATCTCTGTGTTCCTAATCCTGGCAACTCAATGAAAGATGTTTAGAGGGACCTCACACGCCCCTGTTATTTTCTCCCTCAGTTATACTGTGATGACAACAAGCAGCATACACGTTACTCATGTCTCAATTTTCTTTTTATAAAATATTTTATTTTATTTCATTTTTTTATTTGAGAGAGAAAGAGGCAGAGAGAGAGAGAGAGAGAGAGAGAGAGAGAGAAAGAGAGGGAGGGAGGGAGAGAGAGGGAGAGAAAGAATGGGCACGCCAGAGCCTCCAGCCACTGTAAACAAACTCCAGACGCATGTACCACCTTATGCATCTGGCTTACGTGGGTCCTGGGGAATCAAAGCTGTGTCCCTTGACTTTGCATGAAAACACCTTCACGGCTGAACCATCCTTCCAGTCCTTATTTTTCTTGATACAGTGTGATTATATTAGAATGATAAAGAAATACTATATCACTATGGTCCTGTCTGTCATCACTATTAGCATGATTAGTGTGTGGCTGTAGGCAAATCTCTGTGAGCCCTGAAGATTTTCAGGGGACAAGGGGAGTGAAAACAGTGGTGGGCAGAAGAAATTGATGCCAAGGGGCTTATACTGACCAGGCATGTTGATGGTAATGGTGTGTGTGTGTGGGGGGCATCAAGAGGTGCCCTGAATGTTGTCAGAACTCTGGCTTATTGAGTGAAAGGAGGGACTTGCCAAAGGAATCAGCAAATAACCTGGGTGTGGGCAGAGAACCAGGAGGCTGCAATATCCTGAGAGTCCAGGAAGCACCCTGGAGGGACAGTGGCAGTTTCTACCAAGTAAAATGAAGAACTAAACACTGTCCAGTGCTTTGATAGAGAGGCTACCGGGAAATAATTGCATCTTCTTAGATCCTTTGGAGGGGGTGGAGAGACGGTGTGGCATGAACTGGGGAGTGAGTAGGAGGGGGACATATGGAGATTACAGGATGTGTAGTTGTCTGAAGAAGTTTGAATCTGAAGAGGAGGAGAGAGGGCTGCAATCGTAGGAAATATGGAGTGAAGAATATATATATAGTAATCTTTAAAAAATTTTAATTTTTATTTATTTATTTGCAGAGAGAGAGAGAGACAGAGACAGAGACAGAGACAGAGAAATGGAGATAGACAGAGAGAGAATGGGCATGCCAGGGCCCTGCAAACAACTCCAGATGCATCGCCCCCTTGTGCATCTGGCTTATGTGGGTCCTGGGGAATTGAACCTGGGTCCTTTGGCTTCACAGGCAAGTTCCTTAACCACTAAGCCATCTCTCCAGTCCATGGGAAAATATTTTTAAGATAGGGAGTGCGTGAGTCAGTTTTTGGGAGACGTGCTGGAGAGGAAGGGTTGACTAGATGGCAGAGAGTAGGAGGAGCCATGGTCAGAGAATACCCTCGAAGAATCCCAGGAGCCAGGCATAGGGAAACTCTCTCATATGTCACCTCATGGGTGTGCACAGCTTCAGGGACCACATTTATTTTGACTGAGTCTTCCACCCACAAAATTGACTGCACCCTTTTCTCCAGCCCTCAATTCTCGGCAGCTGGAACTGCATCTGCATATGAGATGCAAAAGGCGAGCACATCCCAGGGCTAACTGCCACTTCCTAAGTGATTGGGACAACATTCTTTCTGCTTCTTTTCCTGTGCTGTCTGCTCATGTGTGGCCCTCATGCCCTAGACCTCTGAACACCCATCACTTTCCAGGGTCCCCTCTCACCTGACCCCTCAAAGTTCTTCAAGGCTTGACCAGCGCTCACTCTCTGACTCCCTGAGGGAGTCAACTGAACAGCTGCCCTTGATGGATGTATGCTGGACTCACTTCTCCCGGTCTGGTCCAGGCTACTCTGTGTCAGGGTCTAGAGCGAGTGGCTATTCTCTAATGTACTTGTCTAATGTTATTTTGTCTTACAGATGAAGTCATTGGCCCCATTTGCCTAATATTCAGAGGTGTCTAAATATCTGCTACACTTGTGCTAAGTGGCTTAACTGCCACTTAATATAATTTCAAGATAACTGACTCCGATTTCTATTTTTTTATTAGTTATGCACATAATGTGAATACGTTCATGTTGGTGCCATCAATTGCCTCCTCCCTGTCCTCCCCCCCTCCAAAGGGCCCCTCCTCATTGGGGAATGTGGGTCGTGCATTGTGGGGGTAGCCATCAGTTATGGGCGAGAGGCAATGTCTCTGTGTATATTGACTCAACTTGTGGCTCTAATAATCTTTCCGCCCCCTTCTCTGTGAATTTCCCTGAGCCATGTTGGGTTCATTTTAGGTGTATTTCAGTGATGAGGTCCTGGGAGCCTCTGTGTCTCTGGATCTCTGGCTTAGTAGGAGTTGAGTGTTCTCTGTGTCTATCTCCTTTACCCTTGTGCTGGTATCAGGTTCACCAAGAAAGCAGCACTCTTGCTCATTTCCCCATTACTCTATCGTTTCAGCTGGGGCCCTGGTGAGGTGCGATAGGCTGATCCTCTCCTCAGATTTGGCATCCATCTTTCCTTCCCCACAAGGAGAAGCATGGTTAAGTGGATGCCATCTTGACTGGAAGTCCCAATTTCTGCTTTTTGGTTTTTTTTTTTTAAATTAAAATTTTTTGGGGGGGCTGGAGAGATTGCTTAGCGGTTAAGGTGCCTGCCTCCTAAGCCTAAGAACACTGGTTCCAATCTCCAGCGGTTCTAATCTCCAGGTCCCACGTTTAGCCAGATGCAGTGACGCAAGGGGGCGCACCCATCTGGATTTCATTCGCAGCAGCTGAGAGGCTGCTGGTGCGCCCATCTCTATCTGTTTTCCTCTCCCTCTCTCTCTGTCTCTCTCAAAAAAATTGTTTTGTATGTGTGTATGTTTTGTATGTGTTTGTATGTTTGTTTGTGTGAGCGTGGGCATGCATGAGCCACAGGGTGCATGCATGTGGAGGTCAGAGGATAACTTTGAGTGCTGGTCTTCACCTTCTCCCTTGCTTGAGGCAGAGTCTCTCTGACTGTTCTTTACTGTGCATGCCAGACCAGCTGAGCCATGAACTTCCAGGTGGTCCTCCTGCCTCTGCCTGCCTCCATTCCCTAGATGTGCTGGGCTTAAAGATGCCAGTTGCTACCGTGTCTGGCTTTACATAGGATCTGGGGATCTGACCTCAGGTTCTCAGGCTTGTGTGCCAATTGTTTTCCACATTGTGCCATCTCCCCAAACCCTACAATCTTCATACGTTAATGACGTGTTGACCGTCATGTCGCACTAAAAATATCCAAGGAGAGGGCTTGAGCGATGAATCGGTCAGTAAAGTGTTTGCCTCTCAAGTATGAGAAGTTTGATTCCCCAGAACTCAAGCCAAATAAATAAATAAATAAATAAATAAACAAGCAAACGTTGAGTGTGGCAGTACCCACGTGTAATCCCAGTGCTGGAGAGACAGAGGGAGGTGGATCTGTGGGACTTGTTTTCCAGTCAGTCTAGTAAGTATACTTGGCTGGTTCCAGGCCACTGGACACTGTCTTGAAAAAGGTGGACAGGGGTTCTGAGGAATGACACCTGAGGTTGTCCTCTGGCCTCTACGCGTGCACATGTGTGCATACATATCTGCACATACATATGCACACACACACACACACACACACACACACACACACACACACACACTCCAAGAAGGATTATTCTCACTTTAAGTCAGAATCCCATGTGTGCCAGGTTGGCCTCCAATTTGCTGTGTGGTTGAGGATGACCTTGAACTTCTGACCATCTATCTCTCAACCTGGGATTGCAGAGGTGTGATGCCACTGTGCCAAGTTTTATGTGGCGCTGGGGTTTGAGCCCAGGGCCTCGCACATGCTAGGCAAGCACATCCCTGGAGAAATTTTATTATTTTTATTTGTTTAAATTTATTTATTTATTTATTTATTCATTGTTTTTTTGAGGTAGGGTCTCACTCTAGTCCAGGCTGACCTGGAATTCACTATGTAGTCTCAGGGTGGCCTCAAACTCACAGTGATCCTCCTACCTCTGCCTCCCGCATACTGGGATTAAAGGCGTGCGCCACCATGCATGGCTAGAATTACTTTTTAAAATAACAATTAACCAAGGTGTATGTGCTGTCATGTGCATAACTACCCGTCTAAAAGCCTGAAGTCAGAAGCACATTTAATAAAACACTGAGAAACTGCAAGTCAATAGACATTCTATTCCTGTGACTCTCTACATTCACCCCATCCAATGACAATGAAATACACACTGACAAGAGCAATAAGAAAAATAATAACATTATCACAAGATCAATGTCGTTGCTGGCTTCATAAATAAAGGAGTTGGCTTACATTGATGTTTAATTTTGGTAAACGCCTCTGGAAATTTAAGCAGAGTAAGAAAACATTATCCCGAGATAATGTTCAATTTCTCCAAACATAAGCTTTTAAACCGTGGAGGTGTGCAGTTTTCAGTCTGGGACAAATTTAGAACAAATTTGGAGCAGACAGTGGCAGGCTGATTTTAAATAGACTTTAGTGCTCCGGGTCTTGGGGACAGGAGAGCAGTAGAAGTGACTGGAATACCAGAGGCGGAGGGATCTCGGAAGCCCGTCGCTTCACATTTGCAAAGTAGACAGGGTCTCCCTTCTCCATGACACGATGTCGTGCACCAAGTTTGGAAGTACCAAGGGTTTATGTGCAGAAGTGGAGGCTTATATGTCTCTGTGCTACATCATGATGTCCTGGTGTTGTTTTTACTCTCCTAAGTGTAGTGCAATGGCTTTGGCATTGACTCAAATCCCTGGGTCTATGAAATCAGCACCTGCATTTAATAACAAACTCCCTCCTGCTAGCTTTGCCCTACCTATGCTAAACATTGGAGAACTTTGCAGTCATATAGTGGCAGATATGGAGGCGGGGGTGGAGGGGAAGAGCTTTGCAGAGGAGAGCTTGTAATATACTGACATCCCTGTCTTTACAGTTAATGCACAAAAGTCCCAGGACTCTGAAGATTCAGCTAATTAGAAGAGAAGGCAAGGAAGTGGGGTCTAAGTTTCTTGTTGGATTGTCAGCAATGTCGCCTGAATTTCAACTTGTATCAGAGTAACATGGCACTTGCTAAAACACCAACTGCTGGACCGTATCCTAAGTGTCTGGTTCTGGAGGTCTCTGGGGGTGGGTGGGTGGGGGGTTCAGGTATGTGAATGTGTAACCAGTTCCCTGGGGTGTCCAGGCTACATGTCAGGAGAGCATCCTTTGAGAATCACAAGAGATCAAGAGCTTCTTGACCCCAGAGGCTTGACTGTCAAGGCCAATAGATTCATCTTTTGGAAGCCATGGGTTCATACATGAGAGGGAGTCTCCACATGCTAAAAGGAAAGGAAGCTTGTTTCTCCTTCCCCTCTTCCCTCCTTCCTTCCCTTCCTTCCTTCCTTCCTTCCTTCCTTCCTTCCTTCCTTCCTTCCTTCCTTCCTTCCTTCCTTCCTTCCTTCCTTCCTTCCTTCCTTCCTTCCTTCCTCCTCCCTCCCTCCCTCCCCTCCCTCCCTCCCTCCCTCCCTCCCTTTCTTCCTTCCTTCTTTTCTTCTTTCCTTCCCTCCTTCCTCTCTCTCTCTTTCTCTCTCTCTCTCGTGTGTGTGAGTGTGTGTGTGTGCGCACGTGTGTGTGTTGGTATGGAAACCAGAGGACAACCTTGAGTATCATTTCTCAGGTGCTGTCCATCATTTTTTGAGATAGGAACTCACCTAATTAGCTCACCTAACTAGCAGGCCACTGATCCCCAGAAATCCCCCTGTCTCCACATCCTCAGAACTGGGATGACGAACATGCCCCGCCACGCCCAACATGTTTGAATTGGATCTTGGGGATAAAACGTAAGTCCTTATGCTTGCAAGGCAAGCCCTTAACCAATGGGGCCATGGCAGAGTGGCCTCATTCTCTGACTGGAGGGTAAGGTCAGTTTCTCCTCACAGCTCAAGGTCTGGTTCTGACTACTCAAACCAAACACAGGCAGTCCCCTCTGTTTTAACCTTTCAATGCAATTCTATTCACCGAAGGGGGAAGAAAAGATCAGCTTTCTGGAAACCTGGAGTGAACAGACAAGACCAGGAAGCCCTGTCTGACATCTGCACATTATCTGGCTCTGCACTTGCTGTGGTGATAAATCAGGACCTTCCAGGCCAGACAGTGATGGAAGATGCTAGTTCGCTTAAATTCCATCCAAGCCCTCAGGTCGGAGGCTTCGGTCTTTGGCCCCGACACGTGCACCTCATCAGAGGCCCCGTTTGCTTTCAGAATGCGGTTCCAGCTCCGCCCACTCAAAGCATCCTGAGCAGTTAGACTCATCACCGGGTTGTGCATTCTCAATAGACTTGCTTGTCTCATATTTTATATAAAAGTTGAAAACTACGAATGTTACAGTTTTCAAGCTGTTGTCCTGCTTCTCCCTGCCAATCCCTTCTGCAGCCTTCGTGAGCATCTGCTCTCTTTGTCTCCACGGCTTCCACTGCTGCCGGTTGTATTCGTGCTCACTGTTTTCTGCTGTTTTCTCTGAGGAATTCTGCTCCTGCACACACCTTTCTTCCAGCCTTTGGTTTTTTTTTTCTTTTTTAAAGATTTTATTACATTTTTTTATTTATTAGAGACAGAGAGAGCGGGGAGAGAGAGAGAGAGAGTGAGAATGGGCGTGCCAGGGCCTCTAGTCACTGCAAACAAACTCCAGACACATGCACCACTATGTGTGCATCTGGCTTACTTGGGACCTGGAGAATCGAACCGGGGTCTTTAGGCTTTGCAAGAAAATGCTTTAACTGCTAAGCCATCTCTCCAGCCCCAGCCTTTGTTTGAAAAAAAAATTTTATTTATTTATTTATTTATTTATTTATTTATTTATTTATTTATTTTGAGAGAGAGAGAGAGAGAGAGAGAGAGAGAGAGAGAGAGAGGCAGATAGAGAGAATGGGCATGTCAGGGCCTCTAGCCACTAGCAATTGAACTTCAGATACATGCGCCACCTTGTACATCTGGCTTACATGGTGCTGGGGAATTGAACCTGGGTCCTTAGGGATCACAGGCAAGTGCCTTAACTGCTAAGCCATCTCTCCAGCCCCAGCCTTTGTTTTTTATTTAATTTTTTAATTTTTATCTATTTATTTAGGAGAGACCTGGGGGAGAGAGAGAGAGAGAAAATAGGTGCACCAGGGCCTCTAGCCACTGCAGATGAACTCCAGACACATGCACCATTATGTGTATTTGGCTTATATGGGTTCGGGGGAATTGAACCTGAGTCCTTAGGATTTGTTGGCAAGCTCCTTAACCACTAAGCCATCTCTTCAGCCCCAGCCTTTGGTTTTTAAGAGCAGATGTGCATGCAGTCTTGGAACCCAGGATCAGTGTATGGAGGTGCTCCCCTTTCCAGCAAAACATATCCCAGTCTACATGAGTCATGCTCTGTCCTCCTCTTGTTTTGTTTTGTCTTGAGACAAGGTCTCATGTAGCCCAGGCTGGCCTAGAACTCACTATGTAGTTGAGAATAACCTTGAACTTCTGATCCTCCTACCTCTACATCTCAAGTGCTAGAATTACAGGCATTTACCCCACACTGCATTGATGCTGTACTGTGATCTAATTTAGGACTCTGTGCATGCTAGGCAAGCGCTCTAGCCATTAAGCTACACCCCAGCCTGTCTTTTCTCTTCTGTTTCACTTAGGGTAGACGCGGCAGAGCAGGCTATTTGTAGGATAAGGCACAGATTAGGCTTTCTGCTAGAGGAGCTTTCACAGAGTGAAGAGATGAGGTGACCAGCATATTTATCAAGAACAGAACATGACCGGCACCCCCAAATCTCCTAGTGCTCCTTCATTAATTTCAGCCATCAGAGGTGACTGCTGTCCTGACTTCTAATGCCAGAGATCCACTGTGTCAGTCTGAAATCTTTGTCTAAATGCAAATAGTCAGTATGGACCTTTTGCGACTGGCTGCTTGTTCTCGGTGTTGTGTTTGTGAAGCTTGGTCATGTTGTCTCATGTCCTTGCAGTCTTTTCACTTTCACTGTTCTTTCTCTTTCTGTACGGTGAACAGACCCCATTTTATTCATACTCCTCCTGATAGAAATTTGGTTTTCTTTCAAATTGAGTTGATGACAAATTTTGCTGTGATTAACATTCTTTTATATGCATTTTGGTAAACACAATCCTCTCTCTGTTGGATTTATACTTGTGGGTGGAATTGTCGTTCTGTGGACTGGCGGATAGCCAGCTCCAATGCACACTCTGAGCCATTCCTGAGCTTACTTTACTAATGTGTTATCCCCACGTGAGAAATTCAAGATTTCCAGTTTCTTCTGAGCACCACCCACACATTGTATTTTAATTTCAGTCATTATGGACTCTGTGTGTGTGTGTGTGTGTGTGTGTGTGTGTGTGTGTGTGTACCAATAGAGCAGTGTGGATTTTCTTTGCCTTTCTTCAGTCACTAATAAAGTTGGGTACCTTCTGAATCCGTTTATGGGTCCCTTGAATATCACTTTTTCTGAAATACTTAAGTATTTTTGTGCGTATATGGTGTGGTTGTGTGTTTCCATATGTGTGGGCGCACCTGTGTGTGTGTGGGTGTTTGTGCACATGTTTGCTTATGCATGAGAGGCCAGAGGTCAACATGGGCTATTTTCCTCATTCACTGTCCACCTTATTCTTTGAGACAGAACCTGGAACTCACTGATTTGGTTAGGTAAGTTAGCCAGCAAGACACAGAATTCCCTGTCTCTGCCTCTCCAGTGCTAAGATTACAGACACACACTACTGTGCCCAGCCTTTTGTGGGGGCTCTGGGGACTCCATTCAGGTCCTCATACTTGCTCAGCAAGTACATTACCCACTTAGCCATCTCCCTTGCTCCATTGTTTTTGTTTTTAAATTATTTTATTTATTTATTTATTTATTTATTTATTTATTTATTTATTTATTTGAGAGAGAGAAAGAGGCAGAGAGAAAGAGAGAATGGGCACACCAGGGCCTCCAGCCACTGCAAACAAACTCCAGATGCATGCGTCACCTTGTGCATCTGGCTTCTGTGGGTCCTGGAGAGTCGAACCAGGATCCTTTGGCTTTGCAGGCAAATGCCTTAACCACTAAGCCATCTCTCCAGCTCCCCCCTCCACCATTGTTTTTGAGATTGGGTCATGAGCGTTTTTTTTGTTTTTGTTTTGTTTTGTTTTTTAATTGCTTTCAGGGTGTTAACTGGCAGCTGTGAGTTCTCTGCTGGAAGTTCTTGTGCAAATTTCTCCTTGTAGGAAATCCTTGTCTGACCATTCTCTCCATCAAACTTTTATAGTAGTCTAGCTTGTACTTGAAAGTCCAGCTCAGTGGTACCAACTGGGTGAGTTTTTCCTCATTCCCTTCCTGCTGAAGTTGGTACCACCCTGCATTCCAGTAGCTTATGCTAACGCACAGCTCTCATTGCACTAGCGGCAGCCATCCTTTCCTTTCATTGCTCCTCCTTCAGCTCCATAGGCATGTGTGACTTCTGAGGAGAAACTGTAGCTGCCAGTTAATTAATGAGATATGAACACTTTTGTTGTTGTTGTTGTTGTTTTACTTCATGATTATCCATGGCCCGACTTTCTACTAAAAGTTTATATTATTTTATTATTTATTTATTTCGAGAGAGAGAGAGAGAGAGAGAGAGAGAGGGAATGGGTGCACCAGATGCATGTGCCACCTTGTGCATCTGGCTTATGTGGGTTGTGGGGAATCGAACAGAGGTCCTTTGGCTTTGCAGGCAAGCGCCTTAACTGCTAAGCTATCTCTCCAGCCCTATTTTACTTTTGAATTGAGAAAGATGCATATATTTTCTTTTTACCTCGAAGAAAATAAATGTATACTTTACTGTACTCCATCCACTATCTCATTTTTAACCCTGTATATTGGACATCTACTTTTTTTTTTTAATCCCGGAGTAATTTTCACCTTAACATGTTAATCTGCAAGCTAGCAAGATCCTCGTTTCTTTCCCATCCCCCTTAGGCTGGCTACTTTCTTGACCTCTGTGATAGGCGTAGGGTTAGCAGTGCTGTTGTCCAGATGCTAAGGATGGTAGAATGATGCTATAAGTCTAAACCTTCTCGTACTTCTGTTATGGTTTGGAGATCAAGTGTCCTGAAAGACTCATGTGGTAAAGACTTGGGCTTTAACATGTGGGAGCCTTTAGGAGGTGGGACCTAGTGGGAACACATCATGGCATTGGGAGCATGCCCTAGAAGGAGAGATAGTGGGTTGCTGGTCCTTTCCTTTATCTCTCTTTTTGCCTGTTGGCCGTCATGAAATGAGCAGTTTTACCCTAACCCCACATACTTCACTAGATATTACTTCTCACCTTCAGTCTAGTGCAACAGAATCAGTTGACCATAGACTGAAACCATAAGCAAACTATACCTTTTCTCTTTTGAAGTTGATTATGTTAGGGATTTCGTCCCAGTGGCAGAAAGAAAGCGGTTGAGTACAATTTCCTGTCCCCACATCCAAACCATACTGTTTAGCTCTGCTCTATTTGCCTTTTTGTTCTCATGGATTATTATAAGAACAGCTTCTAAATTTTTCCATTCACCACCTTTGCCAAAGAAAAATAAATGACACAAAAGTAAGCTGAACAGGTGAGAAAAACTTTATTCAAGAATATAGTATTAGGGAAGAAATATTGAAACAAACAAACAAACAAAAAGGCAAGAGAGTTTTCAGACAGGGGTGAACCAGTGGAAGAACACTGGAGAACATTCGTGGAGAAGTTGGCATCTGTGTTTGCTAACTGGTGTGTATGAAAGTTGGTCTCCTACCTTCCCACAGGGACTGGGAAATAGCGGCTCTAATTTTGTTGTGATCACATTTGAAGGGATGACTCCCAGGTCCTTGGAAAAGAGACATTTATGGGTTATAAAACTGGCAAGCAAACAGCTGGAAGATTTGCACTGCAAAGGGACAGAGAAAGGGTTTATAGTTGCAAGTTTTCTAAAGGGAGCACTATTAAGTAAAGGGAGGTCAAAAACCTGTCCTTAAGGATAAGCTAATTTAGAATGTAGTTAAGGCTACCCAAACCACTATGTTGGTTGTTCTACACTCAAGGGTGCATTAGAGCTTCTTGTTCTCACCCAGGCGCCCCTGCATTTGGCTTCTGCTCTTTGGAGGTTGACTTCCATGAGGAATTTGAGAATGGTTGCAACTCCATGTTCTCATTCATATCCCACATGAGTGGACCAGCCACCAAGAGCCCAGAGGAGAATGATAAATGAGTACCATTCTTTGGGACTGTGGTAGGGGGTCTCCCCATTTCTCAGCAAACACCACTGGGGTTTGTGGGCTGTGAGGTCACAGCCCTTGTTTTTGGTCTCTTTCTTCTGTCTTTCTTTCTGATGATATGGATGTCAAGAAGGAGACCCCGGTCATAGGAGCCAAGTCATCAACAGGAGATATCCATGACTTCCCGACTCTTGCTGCTTCCCTTTCTGGTGAGGACAACAAAAATAATTATACAATGAGCAGCCCTTATTTATTTCTTTTTTTTCATGTGAGATTTTTGGCTAATTGTATCACATTATCTAAGCATTTCAACCTTGTATTTAATACTCGCACTATCTGAAGTACAGTCCATGAGACAAATCCATTTCTTCTTTTAAACGGGGAAGAAACCAAGGCTAAGTAAGTTCCGACTTCAAAGAGTCGCAGGATTTAAGTGGCAGACTGCAGGAGAACATGAATCATAGCCTGGTGGAAATGGGACAGGAGACACGGGATCAGGTTGTTTAGCTATCAGCTGGCATGTCTGTAAGTGAGATACTGTCAGGTAAGTTCTCAGAGAGTGAGCCACCTCGACTCGCTGCCCTTCAGCAGATGAAAGTTCATTCATTCCAGGCTCTGTGTGGCCATTACCTTCTCATTGCTTCGACGAACATATGACCACCAGAAGCAGCTTATGGGAGGAAAGGGTTTATTTGGGGTTTACAGATTTCAGGGGATGCTTCATCGTGGTGGGGGATGCTGGCTCACTTTATCAGACAACAGCCAGCCTCAGCCAGCATGAGCTGACCCTGGATACCTTAGGGCTGGACTGAAGATCTTCTGCATTCCCTCCCCACCCCTGCCCAGTGATGTATGCCTTCCAGCAGGGCTCTGCCTGCTGGAGTCCGGATGCTTAATCACATATACCGGAGGCTATGACGGACATTTGCATTCAAACCACTACCGGTCACACTCTGCTCAACAAAAACCTCAGACTTTCCCTCACAAGAAAACCAGTTACAATCCATTCAGGTCATGGACTTTTTCTGTACCTACCACCAAAGTCAAGTTTGTGGGGAAGTCGGACTGTTAAGTCCTGCACCGTTCCTTTGAAGGTCAGGGGTATATGGACACGGCTCTGCTCAGCGTCTCCCAAATGGCAAGCCAATTCTAAGCTCCTCATATCCTCACTCCACTGAACACACAGAACTCAATCGAAAGGCCATAACACATTGAAGTGTCTGAAATTAAATCTGGAGTCGAGACAGCAGCATCTTATTACCTTTAATCAGCGCAGTGCATAAAAGTCCCTTTGGAGAAATCATTATTTTGCCTCTATATGTGGAGAGATGACTGCCTCCTTATTTCCTGTGGTCTCTGGAAAATGACAAGGGACTCCTCACCCCCACCTGTCCATCAGACTTGGGGAGCGTCCATGGCTAAGGTTGGGAATAGATTTAATTCGTGGGGTTATTTCCTTAGGCACTTACTGATACATAGCTCTCAGATGTACCTTTCCCTTTCCTAATAAAGGAACCAGAAGCACAGGGCTTATTAACTATAGTTACCATTTATTAAGGAGATTCTTTATCAGTTAAGGTTTTTTTTTTTTGTTTTTTTTTTTTAGTAGCAAGCACATCATCAACGCTGTTTGAACAGATGGGCAATTTATTAAGGAATATTAGTTTGTGCACAAAATTTCTAGCAAAGCTAAGAACTTGGGTCTGGAGGCTGTGCAGCCAGAATACAAAAGTCCTCCCAATCTCTCTGCAGAACTGGAAGTAATGGGGACACTGCAGTTGCCACCCCTGGGTACATCATCCTAGATTGAACTGCTAATGCTGAGCACTGAAAAACAAAACTAATTTCCCCTGCAAACCACAACGCAAGGTGAGTGTCATTAACGTTATTTTGCAGGTGCAATGACTGAGGTTGAGTTGATTAGAGAACCGATGCCCAAATTTACCTGAAAATACTGCGCTGGAAGTCCTGTGAGGCTCAGCAGGGTCCTGGTTTTGCTCAGCTAATCTTAGTACCTGGCATAGGGTTTGGGTCATCATAAGTGTTCAGTGTGTTTATGGAATGAATCAATGGAGAACGTGATTTGTGTGCATATAGGTTATTTTGCTGGTTAAACTTGAACACTATCTACTCCCCTGCCCACCCTGCATGGCCAATGTCTGGACAAATGACTCAAGTCAACGTGATTACAATATTATAAACTGCAGTCCATGGTGATTGGTCCCAAAATTGGATTTTTTTCCCCAGTGGTCCCACTATATAGTGAAAATCTCAGGGCAGCATAACATGAAACCATTGACCAGAGAATAATTTGAATTTCCACCATTGTTAATATTGACCTAAGTATTCATTCATTCATTTGCATGTGTATGTATGTATGTATGTATGTATGTATGTATGTATGTATATGTGTGTACGATCATGTGAGTGTGGCTGCATTTCTGTGTGAGTATATGAACACAAGTGTGTACATGGGTGTTGAAAACAAAAGAAAACCCAGGTGTCGTTCCTCAGGAATACCATCTACCTTTTTTTTTTTTTTAAAAAAAAAAAAGATTTATTTTTTATTTTATTTATTTATTAGAGAGAGAGAGACAGTGAGAATGGGTACACCAGGGCCTCTAGCCACTGCAAATGAACTCCAGATGCATGCGCCAGCATGTGCATCTGGTTTACATGCAAAGCCAAAGGACCAGGCTTGATTCCTCAGGACCCATGTAAGCCAGATACAGAAGGTGGCACATGTGTCTGCAGTTCATTTGCAGTGGCTGGAAGCCCTGGCACACCCATTCTCTCTCTCTCTAATAAATAAATAAATAAAAATAAATTATTTTTAAAAAAGAACCTTTTTTTTTTTTTTAAAGAACCTTTTCCAAACTATCTAAGTGTATGTCTACTTGATTTTCTCTCTCTCTCTCTCTCTCTTTTGGTGAGCCCCTGTATATCTTGACTCACTCTTATTTGAGTGAGCTATGGTTTATCTATCCAAAGCTTGGCCAGTTAAGTACCTCTGGGATATTGTTTGTTGCCGATCATAATTTCCCAAGGTGATGGTGCAATGGAGAATGATCTCTGTCAAAGAACACAATGTATGTTCTCATAGGTGTGGCAGGTCGTAGTCAGGGCATCTTAGCTGGAAGTTGTCTGTTGTGTTGAGCTCCAAAGCTGGCCAACAGTAGGTCGCTTCTTCAGGCTGGCTTCTGTCGTGAGACTATTGTGAAGCCATCAGTAAAGGACTGAGGCCCCTCCCAGGAGTATGTCCATATCAGGGGGACTCTGGAGGTACTGGAATGGAATCCCCAAATTGAGTATTTACCCTGTTCAACGTACTTGCACCACCTTGGTCTGGACAACCTGACTCCTTCTTTACTCCCATGGACCACAGGCTGGTCCACAGAGCACGCCCTCGCAGCCTGGCATCCTTCCTTATTTGACCCGTTCTTGCAAGTGCCCTGGTATGACGACCGTTTCCAAATACTCCTTAGGGTTACTGTTGTCTACACGTTCCTCCAAATGATAAGTTCCTGAAAGCAGAAACTTGCAAGATCTTCAAGGCCCATCCTAAGGTGATAGAAGCAATAAATAATTGCTAGAGGGAGCTCCTGCCGGTGGAGCTGTCTGCAGGTGGTGTAGTGAGCGCAGGAGATAGGGATGTGGCTTCTGGGAGCTGGAAACTATGCTTTTCCATTATGCAGCTGCCTCTGAGTCACCCAGGCTCCTGTGAGCCGTCCCTCCCCCACACTCTGTAAGTACCCCCCAATCAATTGGTTTGCCAAGCTGGATTTTGGTGGACTCATTACTTGGGTCTGTCTTAGGTGCCATATCGGGGGTGGGGTGGGGGGTAGAATAGATATTTGTGTCTCCTCAGGAAAGGTTTCACAGCACAGTTTCTTTCTGTGTAGAGGCTACAGGTAGAGCCAAGAGAGGAACAGGCATCCTTAAGCATCGGCAGCGCTTGGCAAATGATTTATCCGTGGCTCGCATCCAAGAAAACAGCTTGGGCCTCCGTACAGAGGACATTGAGATTCATGAGTGCAGCAAATGCTGGTCATGCCCCAAGCCACGTCCTCTCAAACCTCCTGATTCCTGGACGTTGTTGGCATGCCACATCAAGTTTCTGTCGTCCTGCCTCTGCACTGCTTCAAAAACGTCTCTGAACCCAAGGAAACCACTCAGCTCTGCTCAAATGCAACCCCAACACCCAACCTCTACAAAGCAATCCTTAACCAACCAGGGAAATTATCAGTAGGAGGGTTCCCTGGCCTCCCTGTCTTCACAGATGTATCCTTTCTACTTCTTTAAGTCATGCCCACAATCCCAGGACTCCAGCTGCCTAAGGAGATGGCTATGGGAATGAACTGTAAGAACAAACTGTGGGAATGAACTGTAAGAATGAAATATGGGAATGAACGGTGGGAAAGAACTGTGAGAATATTTCTTACGTATTTCACAAATAACTTTTCTGAAGTTATTACTGTGAAATGATAAATTACTTACTTGTAACTTTCCCTGAAGTTAATCTTTTTAAAGAAATTTAATTCATTTATTATTATTAACAACATATTTCCATGGATACATCATGTGTTGGTACCCTCTTTTCCCTCATCACTGCACCTCCTCAGTGGGGTTGCAGGTATTCCCCATGGGATTGTGGGTTATGCGTTGTGGGAGCAGCAGTCAGTTTTTTTTTGGGGTGGGGGCAGGCAATACCTCTAGGCATTATGTTTCATCTTGTGGCTCTTACAATCTTTCCACCCCCTCTTTCACAAAATTCCCTGAGCCGTGGTGGGTGAGTTTTAAGTCTACTTCAGTGATGAGCTCTTAGGAGCCTCTGGATCTCTGCTTTGGTAGGTGCTGAGTATCCTCAGGATCTGTCTCCTTCACCCTGGCACTGATTGTCAGGCTCACCATGGAAGCTGCCTTCTTGCTCATCTCCCCAATACCTCGGAGGTTTCAGCTGTGGCTTGGCTGAAGTGTGAGGGTTAATTTATCTCCTTGAGTCTCGCTACCTTCTGAAGAAGAACATATTCTCCAATGGAGAGTGAAGTCAGCATAGTTTAAATGGGATAAGCATTATTAATTTAGGGAGAATTTGATGTATGTAACCTCTCTTTTAGCCAAAGACTAGTGAGAGCTTGTTACTGGGGAGCATAATCTTTGTCTACATAGCATCCTGACCTCTTTCTCAATTCCAGATATGGGTTCCTTTACGCCAAGTAGATCTATTAGCCAATCAGAAAGCTATTGGCTACCCACTCGTACAACCATGTAATATGCCCACTTAAGACAATGTGCCTGGGTTTCCTCTCCCTTGATGCACCTTTGGCCTGAACAGCACAGATGACAAATATTCAAAAGCACTGTGTAGAGATGCTGACTGATCGTAAGCTTTGCTCTTCGCCCAATTTTCATAGTGACCTGATTGGACCCTTGACTCAGAGCAAGCAAACACGCACAAGAAGTGCTGCTCCTAGCGTTGAAGATGGTGAGGTCAGTGGCGAAGGGTCCACAGATCTGTTGAAGACAACACGTGGGCTTCATGGGATTGCCCTTGTGATCAGAGTCCAACAGGTCGTCCTCCAAAATCCACCCCTCCCACTTTCAAAACAAACATTTAAGGATTATCCGAAGTGGAAAGCTCCTTACCTTTTGCTCATACAATGTACCACTTGTTCACGTATTACTGGTTTTTGGTTGTTCAATAAAAATGCCAGTTAGTACCTGTATGCAGAGGAAGCCACAGCCTCAGAAACATCAGAGCAGTAGTGACAGCAGGTGCGGAGGGCTCACTACAGACTTCAACTAAACTTCTCTTGAGCTCATTTTTCCCCCTTCAGGCTGCTGCTAGAGGCAGCTTGCCCACTCTGGGCTGGGTGCACCAGGAGTTATCTTTCCCTCTTCTCAGGCTCTGTCCCTAGAAGCAACTTGCTCACTTCTGAATTGGAAAATTCCAGAACTTAGTCTTCCCCAAACTCAGGGTGGTGCCCCACAAATAGGTCAGATAGTTAGTCATTAGTTCATCCTGTGTTGATTTTCTTCCTTCCCCTGTTGCCTGTTCCCCGTTCCTTTACTTCTGCCTCTTAGGATAGCGACTTAACTGTACTCTCGTTTGTGCATGCCCTGCTACTGCATGAGTGCCTTATGACTCGATCCAGTTCTGACACTGCTCATGGTTAGCACAGACCCCCCATGAGTAAGGGTTAAATCCTTTGCAAGACGGTTAGATCTTAGAGGTCACTGAAACGACCGACATATTGTGGATAAATCTTGAGGGTCTATGACGTTCTGTCTTCGTATTTGCTAATTTGTGAGAAGACTGCATGTGACTGACGGTCAGAACCATGACCACAGCCTTCTTCTGACAGATAAAATCCAGGAGCGTCCCAGTGAAAATGAGTCAAAGGCCAAGGTCAGGGTAGGGAGGGACATGCTGGTCCTCTGTGTCTTCTGCTCGTGGAATCCTTCTGCAGTAAGTCCTCCCTCCAACCAGGAAGCTTCCCTGAGCCCCGGTATCCAGAGTTCTTACTGGACTTTCACTTCATAGACATCATTACTCCTTAGTCATAGGATTGAACAGAATCTCCAGCTACCCTCTTTCCCCGCTCCCACACTTTGGACTGGTTCAAAATTGCAGCTCCGGTCTTTCTAGCGGCCAATCCCGTCCTGAAGTTCTGTAGGCCTTGGACATACAGTGATGGCATTGGCATAACCAGGAAGTTTTTTTCACTAAGGGAGCTCCTAAGAATTTTCGAGTCCCGTGATAGATACTAAGGACAAGAACAGATGCTGTACTTATTATATTGCCATTTTTGTTTGGATGGAATTCAAGTCAAAACAAAAAGGTTTCACATTCACATTCAACACCTATATAAAAAGCAACTTTTTTTTTTTTAAAAAAAAAAAAAGCAGGTTCCAACCTTTCCTCATGGCATGAGGACAGAAAGTCACAGAAGTTGATGAGACTCACATGCCATCCATGTGTATAGTGCAAACAAATGACAATCATTTAGATTTAGAGGTACAGGAGAATTGGATGGATGTATTTCTTTCTGATCTGAATCATACATATACAGAGCTGGGAATCCTGAATGAGACGCCCTGGAGGGCAGTGTGGGCTCCTGTCATTACAGACCAAAGTCACATGGAGTCACAGGGTCCAGCAGGCTTTAAAAACCCCAGTGGATGTTCACTAGCAATGGATCCAAACAGATCTTCACTTATAGGGAAACTTCCATACTCTGCCCATCTCAGAACATATCAGGACCCTGTGTGTCTATCCGTCCTATGAGCACCTGAATCTTGATCAGCTTCCTACTCAACTCTCTCATTGTGTGTGTGTGTGTGTGTGTGTGTGTGTGTGTGAGTGTATCACAGGCATAAGTACATCCATATGGAGGACAACCTTGGGTATTACTCCTCAGGTACCATCTACCATTTTAGGTTTGAAACTTGCCTAGTAGGCTAGACAGCCTGGCCAGTGAGTCCCAAGATCCATCTCTTTCTGCCTCCACAGAGCTGGGCTTACAAACACCTAGAATTTTAGCATGGCTTCTGAGGATTCAATTCAGGTCCTCATAACTTTCCCAACTAAGCCTCCTGTAATTTGCAAAGCTTTGATAAACAGGTTTCCATCTCGGAGGCTCAAGTACGCTTCCATACTTGACTGAGGGGTTTCCTAACCATCTCTTCCATCATCCTTGAGCATCCAGCTTTGAACCCTTGCTGTCCTCCACTGGCCCACTGGCCCACTGGCTTTGCATCCATCTGCACTTGGAGGAAAGCTGTGTGTTGCTGCTCCACCCCACGCTGCTTGCCTTAACAACTTGCTTTCCATAATGAAGCTTAATTGGAAGTTTTATTGACAGACTTCTATTTTGCCACAGGAACCCATCTTGAATCAATTAGAATCAATTAATCATGCTGTGATTAACTTTAATTGTGGATGTTTTCTACACCCAGCAAATAACCATTCATACAAGTTTCCATTAATATTTTGCCCTTTTTTGTTGACAAATGATCTATTGTACTTAAACTTAATTAAATGTTAGCACGGTCCCAATTAACATTGTATCACCAATAAAAGCTGCCTTGCTTGTCAATACTGAGCAAAATCTGTGACAAGGTACCACTTACGATGTACAACATATGTTATCTAAGCACAAAAGCCAAGCCTCTTGTCACTGGGGACAGATCACCCGGTCAAAATATGAAGCTATTGAAAGTCTTGGGGTGTTTGATTTTTACTTGACATAAGAAGGGGAAATCAAATCTTGTTCACCTAGACATTCTGTATGTTGCTAACCCTGTATTTAATGTCTCTAGTTAATTATTATCTCATCGATAATTTATTTTTATATTTTATATTATCATTGTCTACTCACTTGAATTCTCCTTGACTTTAAATATTTCTTTGTGTATATATGTGTGTGTAGTAGGTATGGTATGGTATGTTTAGAGTATGCGCATGTGTGTGTGTAGCTGCCTACACATTAATCTCATGTGTGAGCAGGTGTTGCAGTCAGCTTGGCATTGCTGGCAGAAAACACTCGACCGAGAGCAGCTTGTGGGAGGAAAGGGTTTATGTTGGCTTATCAAGGGGAAGCTCCTTGATGGCAGGGGGGAAATGGTGGCATGAGCAGAGAGTGAACATTACCTCCTAGCCAATATTAGGTGGACAACAGCAGCAGGAGACTGGGCCAAACACTGGCAAGGGGAAGCTGGCTATAATACCCATAAGTCTGCCCCAACAACACGTCACCTACAGGAGGTTCCAATTCCCGAATCGCCACCAGCTGGGGACCTAGCATTCACAACACATAAGTTTATGGGGGACACCTGAGTCAAACCACCACAGTAGGCCAGAGGACAATGTTGGGTGTCCCCTTCTATTGCTAATCTGTATTTTACCTTGAGAAGGAGTCTCTCCAAGAGCCTGGAAGTGCCATTTTCAGTCAAGGGTACTGAAAAGTGAGCCACAGAGATTCTCCTATCTCTGCCCTCCATAGGACTTGGGTTAAAGGCGTGTGTAGCTATGCCCAATGGCTTTCATGTACATTGGGGAATCAAAGTTAGAGAGAAGCAAGCTGGCATGGGGCCTCTTGCAGCACAAGAGCTCTTACTTACTAAATTCTCTCTCCAGCCACAGGTTTTTATTTATTTATTTTTTTAGACAGGATCTAATTGTCCCATAGCCCAGGCTGGCTCCAACCTTAGAGCTCATCCAGCCTCAGCCTCTCAAGTGCAGGATTGCAGGCATATCAAACCATGCCCAGCATTTTTATTAATTGTAGAGCTGGGGATTGTGCCCAAGACCTTACATGTGCTAGGTAAGCATTCTGCCACCGAGTGATGCACCAGTCCTTGAATATTTCTCCGAACTGGATTTTCTGCTTTGGTTTTCTTGGCTTGTGGAGACGTGGTTGACTGTGTGCATTTGGGGGCTGGATGTCAATGTTGGGGGGTCTTCCTCAGTCATTCTTGACCTTGTTCTTAGAGACTCACTGATACAGCTAGATTAGCTAGCCAGCAAGCCTTAGGACTGGGACTCCGGGCATTTGCTAGAATACCTGGCATTTAACAAGGAGGCTGGAAATCTCCATCCAGGCCCTCATGTTTGTTTGCAATCACTTTACCCACTAAGCCATCTCTCCAGCCTCCCAAACTGCATCTTTATTTTTCAATCAATCTTTTGTTTTTAAGATCCACCTAATTAGGATATGTGAGTCTAATTCATATGCAAAGCTATTTCTCCACGCCCACTTTGATAAGCATGCCAATTGTGTCCAACTCTTTGCTTTTAGAAGCAGTGCAGCGGTGGGTATTTTTTCCTGCATCTAAATTTGGGGATCTGCATGCAATACATTCCTAGGGAAGTGACCTTTGAGCATTAGGATAAGTACAAACTGCCCTCTGCCACTGATCATATTTTATGTACAAGGAAGTGGAAGTCGGGTGATGTTACGCAATTTTTCAAGATCCAGCGTGTGACAAGGATTGATCTGAAGGCTTCTGAATTTTAGAGAAGTGCTCATTTCACAATGTGCCATCACCTCGGTTTCCCTGAATTCATGGTAATTTTCCAAGTAAGGCTCCTCTCACATGATGATGGTTTCGTTTCATTGTGTTTTAACATTTGCTCAACTTTGTTTTTGTTATTTTAAGAGCCAACATTTAATGTGTAAATTGTCAAAGATGAGGAGGTCTATGCAACTATTATTAGGCATGGAGAACATAAGTCCAACCACTGGTCATCAAAAACTTCTGCTGTAGATTAGTACTGCTCCGCTCCCACCTTTAGTTGGAAGGAAGTGATTACTGGGAAAACCCAAAGATCGTCAATGTGTTAAGAATGAATAACTGCTGAGTGCTCACAGCTAGATGAGAGGTCTCTATTACACTCTCCAGGAACCGCGGAAGAGAGGGTAGAAAGGATGCAAGAGCCAGAAGATGGGGAGGACTGCTTTGGAACACTGTCTTCTGGACATGAAGTGGCCGTTGCATTCATGACCTCACAGCAGCTGTTGACATCTGCACAAGACCTGCCCAACATTGGACCCACTGACATTCTGTCATATATGATGGAGGAGGGCCAAAAAAATTAAACAAGACTTCAAATTGAAAGAGGGACGAGTTGGAAAGAAGGGGTCAATGAAAGGGGGAACAGGAGACAAAATAAGGTATTGGGAGATTATGATGAAATTACATTATGTTCATGGGTAAAAATTGTCTGTAAAAAGTTGAGAGCACAACTTCTGCTTTTTCATTTTGGGCAAAGTTCCATAATAGCAGCCAGATTTTTGAGATAGATGGTTGAGACGTAGCAATAATCAGTGCCAATATTCCAGCTCCTCTCATAGCAAGAAGCAAAATACTGCTTTAATGATCAAACCCCATAAGTCTCACCTTGATCTCGTTGAGTAAGCTTGCCCAGGAGGGTGAGCCCATGAGTGTCTTTGAGAGACACAGTGATAGAAATCTCCTAAGTGCTCAGATAATCTTTGGAGTTTTGTATTTCTTTGGTGGTGGGGGTAGGGGAGGTGTTTGGAAAAGTTCTGGCTTCTACAAAGAGATCTTCAGATGCAGTATATTCTCTCTCCTATCTCCCCTGCCTCAGTTCACATTCATTCATTCTGTAAAGATTAATTGAGGAGGGCTGGAGACGTGGCTTAGCAATTAAGGTGTTTGCCTATGAAGCCTAAGAATCCCGGTTCGATTCTGCAGGTCTCATGTAAACCAGATGCACAAGGGGGTGAGTGCATGTGGAGTTCGTTTGCAGTGGCTGGAGGCCCTGGTTCTCCCATTCTCCCTCTCTGTCTTTCCCTCTCTCTATCTCTAATAAATAAGTAAACATAACATCATTTTGATTAATATTTTTTAAAAGATTAATTGAGCAACTACTGAGTTCAAGTACTGGACTACAGGGACCCTACATGGCTTGTCACAATGATGATGATGATGATGATGATGATGATGATGATGCTAGTAGAGGGAAAGTACTCATTCTGGCGTTATGTGTGCCCAAAAGGAGAGAGTCACAGACTTGGGGATTGTGGTGATGACAGCTGTGATGGGCTGCATTTTGACAGATGTGTAGGAGCTGGTCATGCAGAAAAATGAAGGAAGGAGTCTTAAGGACCACCAGAGACAGCAGATCCCCTTTCCCTCCTACACTGACACTCCACCTCCTTTCCCTCCCAGCCCTCCAGTAGCCGAGCGCAGAAATAATCCAGGTTCCCGAGGGAAGAGGAACAAATGTTCAACATTGCACTGTGTGCTAAGCATACCCCTCCAGCACTTGTGCCTGTGAAATGCATTTCACGCCTCATCTGTTCCCTAAATGAGATGTGAAGGCGGTTTACACCTCGTTTACATTTGTGCTGTTTTAAGAATGGCATAGATACCACTCCATCCACAGTAATGAAATGAGGTCAGGCGCCCCCTTCTCTCTTTGGACTAAATCCACACAGCTCTTCCGCTCCTCACAAGCAGCCAGGAATCAACTAAGTGCTGGTAAGAGCAGGTGCAAGGGCTGGAAGAGAGGTATAGAGAGGCAACTGTTTCTTCCTCTGTCTCTCTGTGTACATGTGTGTTCATGTGTGTGGTACATGTATGTACATAGGTCTATGGAGATCAGGGGAAAACCTTGGGTGTTGTTCCTCTGGAATGCCATCAATTTTTTTAATTGACAACTTCTATACTTACAGATAATAAATCATGATGTTTTTCTCCCCTCCCTCCATTCCCCTTCAGAACTCCACTCTCCATCATATCGCCTCCCTCTCTCCATTAGTCTCTCTCTCCCTTTTTTTTTTTTTTTTTTTTTGGTTTTGTGAGGTAGGGTCTCGCTCTAGTCCAGGCTGACCTGAAATTCACTATGTAGTCTCAAGCTGGCCTCAAACTCACAGCGATCCTCCTACCTCAGCCTCCCAAGTGCTGGGATTAAAGGCGTGCACCACCATGCCCGGCTTAGTCTCTCTTTTAATTTGATGTCATCATCTTTTTTCTCCTGTTATGAGGGTCTTGTGAAGGTATTGCTAGGCACTGCGAGGTCATGGATATCAAGGCCAATTTCTGTCTGGACAGTTGCATTGTAAGGAGTCGTGCCCTTCCTTTGGCTCTTCCATTCTTTCTGCCCCCTCTTCCGCAATGGTCCCTGAGCCTTGGAGGGCTCTCTCCCAGGCCCCGAGTTCTCCAATTAGGGGCGGACCAGTCAGCTACTAGGATCATCCCATCTCCACTTCCTCAGTGCTGGGACTATAAGGACAAAGGATTATGTCAGGACTTTTTTTTTTGAGAGAGAGAGAGAGAGAGAGAGAGAGAGAGAGAGAGAGAGAGAATTGGTGCCCCAGAGCTTCAGCCACTGCAATCAAACCCAGACACTTACACCACCTAGGAGGCATGTGCGAACTTGTGCTTTGCCTCTCCTTTGTGCATCTGGCTTACGTGGGATCTGGAGAGAGATGGAACATGGGTCCTTGGGCTTTGCAGGCAAGTGACTTAACTGCCAAACCATCTCCGGCCCACCTGGACATTTTTTACATGGATCCTGGGACTGGAGATCAGTTCCTTCTACTTGTGAGGCAAACAATCTAGAGACTGAATGACTGTCATGACAAGTCAGCATTCCATTTCTTTTATGTGGAGGCAATGGCTTTTCTGCGAAGCCCACAGTATGTTTTTGAGGTATAATTTACTTAACAAAATGCAGAAATTCTAAGCATACAACTAGAAGTTTAACTTTTGCATATACCTATGTATAAATGCCTAGGACCTTTGTGTCACTCCTGCCTGAAAGTTCCTTCATGCCTCCTTTTAGTCAGAAAATATTCCCCAAGATAAGCATGATTCTGACATTTATTTCCATAGGTATTGTGTTATTCTAGAACTTCATATCTATGAAAGTCAATTGCATGTACTCTTCCAAGTCTGGCTTCCTTGGCCTAAGTGATCTTTAGCTCCTCCCTTTGAACTACTGAGTATTATTTCATAGTATAGATAGACTATCGTTTAGTCATTCTCCTATTGATAAAATTTTTCTTATTTTACAGATTTTGTCTTTTATAAATGAAATGCCATAGATCATCTTTTTATTTTTATTTTTTAATTGACAACTTTGGTAAGTGCAGACAATAAACCATATTTCCCTCCCAACCACCCTCATTTCCCTCCCTCCATTGAATCCCTTCTTTCCAATTAGTCTCTCTTATAACATAACATCTCTCTGATAATATCATTTTCTTTCCTCTTATTATGAAGGTCTTGTGTAGGCAGTGTTAGTCACTGTGAGATCATGATTATTAAGGTCATTTTTGTGTCTGGAAGACAGCATTGTAAGCACTCCTCCCCTTCCTTTGGCTCTTACATTCTTTCTGCCTCCTTTTCCACAATGGACCCTTCATCTTGGAGGGTGTAATAGAGATGTCTCACTTAGTGTAATATAAAGTTTTATGGAGTTATATATATTCATTTGTCTTGGGGATACAAATAGGAGTGGACTTTTTGGCCTGTAGGGTAGAGGCATTTTTTACTTAATTAGAAACTACCAAATGTTCTACAAAGTGATTGTACCATTTCACACTCCATGAAAATGCTGGTTGCTTTTTATGATTAGAAGTACTTTGAAAACCCCTGACTTCAATGTGGCACATGTTCATTCAAGAAACATGAACTGAGTTTTTCATTCAAGAAACATAAGACTGAGTATTTTGAAAGAAAACTAATGCCTCTAATAATTGTCTACAAGTGGACTTTTCTTGTCCCAAGTGATATTTCTTGAATGTCCTAATTTTTGACTATCAGACACTATATTTTAAAATGTACCATGGGGCTGGAGAGATGGTTCAGCAGTTAAGGTGCTTGTCTGCAATGCCTAATGACCTGGGTTCAGATCTCCAGTAGCCATGTAAAGCCAGATGCACAAAGTGTCACATGCATCTGGAGTTTGTTTGCAGTGGCTGGAGGCCCTGCTGCACCTATTCCCTTTCTCTTTCTCTCTCTGCTTTCAAATATAAACGATAAAATATTTTAAAATGTACTGTGAACTTTGTTTCTTTCTAATTACATGCCTACAGAGAGTAAAAATAAGGTATTGGAAATTGCATAAGCACAGGTATTTAGAGGCAGTTTGGTGGGCATAATATATTCATTTAACCAGACAACAGACAACAGTAGCAGTTTCCCCTCTAGGGCTTATGACGTCCCCAGCCATCGGCTTTTCATTAGCTTCTCAGTACCAGGCACGAATTCCCTCCTATGGAACAGGCCTCATAGCCAATGAGAGGGTCATTGGTTTCCCCCATAACAGGCATGCCACCATTGTGGCCTGGCTGGCCAGCTGTGAAGCTTACATTGTCTATTGCAAAATAAGACAGTTGGTGACTTTTCTTTCTCAACAGGTGACATAGCTCTTTCCAACATCCTAACGATAAATTGTTTCATGTCAAGTGTTTGGTCGTAGACAGGAGAAAAGTAGCTAGAATACCCACCTTCCTCTAAAGTATGTTTATAATGTTTTCATTGTAAATATTTTTTTATTTTTATTGGTTCACTTGAGAGAGAGAGAGAGAGAGAGAGAGAGAGAGAGAGGGAGAGAGAGAGAGAGAGAGAGAATGGGCATTTCAGGGTCTCTAGACACTGCAAATGAACTTCAGATACATGTGCATCTGGCTTACATGGGTTCTAGGGAGTTGAATCTGGGTCCTTAGGCTTCGCAGACAAACACCTTAACCATTAAGCCATTTCTTCAGCCCAATGTTTCCATTCTTTAAAATTCTGTTTAGTTATTTATTTGACAGAGAAAGAGGGAGAGAGAGAGAGATAGAGAAAATGGGAGCACCAGGGCCTCCAGCCACTGCAAACGAACTACAGATTCATGTGCCCTTTGTGCATCTGGCTAACATGGGTCCTGGGGAATTGAACCTGGGTCCTTTGGCTTTACAGGCAAATGCCTTAACCACTAAGCAATCCCTCCAGCCCCCAATGCTTCTGCTTTAATATCTATCTATCTATCTATCTATCTATCTATCTATCTATCTATCTATCTATCTATCTAATCTATATCATCTATATCTATCTATCTAATCTATATCATCTATATCTATCTATCTATCATCTATATATGTTCTGTCTTTAGTTTTGATGCTTTGGTAACCGAGTATAACATATTCATATATTTATTGATACTTGCTTTATTTCCCGGTGAATGAAGTCTTCATATCTTTGGTTCATATTCTCTCATTCTCTTCTTTGTTCCTGTTGATATTTAGATTGCTTTAGA
Source organism: Orientallactaga sibirica (assembly GCA_036365145.1). Classification (NCBI taxonomy): domain Eukaryota; kingdom Metazoa; phylum Chordata; class Mammalia; order Rodentia; family Dipodidae; genus Orientallactaga; species Orientallactaga sibirica. Next base: position 13,343,513 of record JAEOAD010000009.1, read on the forward strand.
TTAACTATTATTTGTCATGGGGGCTGATGTGTCTCTTCCTTTGTTGTTTTTCTTTAAAAGGGAACTCACTATTTTTTTTTTTTTTGGAGAGAGACACAGAGAGAGACAGAGAGAGAGAGGGAGAGGAAGACAGGTAGAGATGGGTGCACCAGCAGCCTCTCAGCTGCTGTGAACGAAATCCAGATGTGTGCGCCCCCTTGTGGTCAAGTGTGGCATTGTGCCCTTGTGTCACTGCATCTGGCTAAAAGTGGGACCTGGAGATTGGAACCGCTGGAGATTGGAACCAGCGTTCTTAGGCTTAGGAGGCAGGCACCTTAACCACTAAGACATCTCTCCAGCCTGGAACTCACTATTTTTAAAAATGCTACTTGCTCATCATAAAACACTTATCATAGAGAGACACCCACGCATTTTGCCCAATATCACTTCCTGGACGTAAAACAGGCTAGAAGTGATCAATAGAGTCTGGACTAAAATCACCTCAAACAGCTCTCAAGGAATATGCACAAGTGGCTGCTGATGCATGTAGGTGAAGGTTTATAAAAAATTGCTTTAAAAATTCAACATAAACTGGATGTGATCATTTGCATCTATAATCCCAGCACTTGAGAGGCCGAGGTAGGGGACTCGCTGTGAGTCTGAGGCTAGCATGTTCTACAGAGTGAGTTCGAGAGACTCTACCTCAAAAAACACAGCATAAATTTATTAGAGATGGCTATCTTTGAGATAGGCATTTATTTACCGTAAAATATATTACATCTTAAACTAGGCATGGTGGCTCATGCCTCAAATCTCAGCTCTTGGAAGCTGAGGTGGGAGGAGTGCTGTGAGTTCAGGGCTAGCTTGGGCTACAGAGTGAGTTCCAGACCATCCTGGGCTAGACTGAGACCAGGATTCAAAAAGGATGAAAGTATGTATCAGTTCAAAAAGATTATTATGAAAAAATTGGAATATGTTGAACTTCATATTTTGACTTTGGAATGTATCTTTGGAAGTCTTTGCTCTAAAAGGTGAAAAAAATGTTAAACATACTCTTTCCCTTCCTCAATGCATCTAATTTTATATGCTATCTCAGTATTTTAATATTAAGTTTTATAATATCTGAAGTTTTTTTCTAACTGTAGTTCCTACACTTGCCATTTTTTTTTTCTATTTTAAACATATCATCAACATTTCACCTTGCCATTTCAATTTCATTTCTTTATTTTGATTTATTGCTTTATATATATTTATTATTCTAATAACACTTTTTCCTGAAGGGCTCATAGGTGTGGGGTTTCCGGAGTTCTTGAATATTTCAGAATCTCTCAGTTCTACTTGCCTTTGAAAAATGACTTGGCTAGATATCTAATTATTAAGTCACACCTCCTTTAAGTCAGGACTTTAAGGTTAGCACACTACTGTATGTTAGTATCAAGTGATCCTTGGGCTAAAGAACCGTACCCTGGCCATCCCCAACACGTGCACACTTATGCACACACACACACACACACACACACACACACATTCATTCGCACGCTCAGCTGTGTGTGTAGAGATCAGAAGACACCCTTAGATGTCAGTCATCACCTTACAAATTGGGAGAGGTTCTTCTTTTTTCAAAAAAGATTTTATTTTTATTTATTTATTAGAGACAAAGAGAGGGGGGGAGAGAGAGAGAGAGAGAGAGAGAGAGAGAGAGAGAGAATGGGCATGCCAGGGCCTTTAACCACTGCAAATGAACTCCAGATGCATGTGCTACCATGTGCATCTGGCTTATGTGGGACCTGGAGAATTGAACCTGAGTCCTTAGGCTTCGCAGGCTTGCGCCTTAACCTCTAAGCCATCCCTCCAGCCCTGGGGAGGTTCTTTTCTTCACCACTGAGTTCACCAGTCTAGCTGGCCTGCAAAGTTCTACAAGATTCTACCATTTCTACCTTCTGTCTCACTGAGAGCATGCTGAGATTACAGACACTCCCTGCAGGGTTTACCTTTTTTTAATGTGGGTTGTGGGTTCTGGGGATTTGAACTCAGGCACTTATGCTTGAGTGGCAAATACTTTGTCCCCTGAGCCATCTTCCCATCCTTCCTTCTGTTGCTGGGGGAGGGGAGTCTGTCGCCACTGGTGAGTTGCCTTTCTATAGTAAATAACTCTCCACGATTGTAGCTTAACGCAATGGGCTATTTCTAAAAGTTACAACATTATAATTTTGACATCAAATTCCATTACTAGGAGCTGTTAATCTCTTCCTGGCAATGTTAACTATTTTAACTCAATTTGACCTTAAATAACTAAGGTTTTTTTTTTTTTTTTTGGTTTTTCAAGGTAGGGTCTCGCCCTAGCCCAGGCTGATCTGGAATTCACTATGTATTCTTAGTGTGGCCTTGAAATCAAGGTGATTTTTTTTACCTCTGCCTCCCAAGTGCTTAGATTAAAGGCATCTGCCACATGCCTGGCTTTTCAAGAACTTTTGTTTTTAACCACATGAGTACGAATAAACACTATTATTCTTACTGTGTATACGCCACATACATTTAGGTTGTGACACTATTCTTTGGGCCATCTTTCATCTCCATTCTTTCATATAGGACCATTTTCCTTCTTTTTCAATTTTTTTGGATGTATATAGTATATGGAGAGAGTGTGTGTGTGTGTGTGTGTGCGCGTGCGTGTGCTCATGTGGCATAGGCGTTTGTGTATAGTTGCACACACCCATGCACATAGGTGCAGAGGCTGGAGGAAGACCTCTGCTCTCTTCCTGTATTGCTCTTTTGCCTTGTTTCCCTGAGACAGGGTCTATCACTAAACCTGCAACTTGTCATTTGATTTAGCTAGCCTGGTTGACCAGTGAGCATCAACAGTGCCCCAGTCTCCCCGCCCCCTTAGTGCTGTGGTCACAGGCAGGCACAGCTATGCCTCGATTTCTACACATTTGCTAGGAATCGGACTCAGGTCAGCATGCTTGCAAGGCAAGCACTCTTACCCGCTGAGCCATCTCCCCAGGCACTGGAATAATTTCCTTTCTGCCTGAAGAATAGCCTGTGTTAGTTCCCTAATGTGTGACCTGAATCTGTTGCTGACGAATCCCTTCAATTTTTGTCTTTATTGAACCTTCATTCCCCAAGTGTATTTGAGTATTGAATTTTATCTAGACACTCACCTGCCAGCACTTTGAACACATGTATCTGCTTGCCGTCTTGGTGTTTTCTCCCCTTCCCTCTCTCTCTTCCTCTCCCTCCCATCTTCCTCCCTTTCTTTTTTTCTTCTCCTCCTCTTCATTTTTGCTTTTTAAAAAATTTATATATAATACAACAGGTTATACTCTTCCATCCTCTCTCCCTGGCCCCTGCAACCTTGGAGACCCTCCCCTGTGTTTTTATGGCATCCACTGTGGGGCACAAAGGCCACTGCTCTTTGGAGAACAAGAGTGGGCTTGCAAACCAAAAAAAAAAAAATCTCTTAAATAACTTTGCATAACCCCCTTGTTTTAATTTGAGAGAGAGAGAGGAGAGAGAGAGAGAGAGAAACAGAGAGGAAGAAGCAGAGAGAGAATGGGTGCCCCAGGGCTTCTCAGCCACTGTGAATGAACTCCAGATGTGTGTGCCCCCTTTGGGCACATGTGCAACATTGTGCACTTGCATCACATTTGTGTCTGGCTAAATGTGGGACCTGGAGATTTGAATGGGCATTCTTAGGCTTTGCAGGCAGGTGCCTTAATCGCTAAGCCATCTCTCCAGCCCTGCATACCCCTTTTAACCTAAGCTTGCTCTCACTCTTGGTTGGGAAATCTGTTTTATTTTACAAATGGCAGAGAAAACAGAGGTGAGGCAAGATTCATTGATAAAACAAGATGACAGCTGGATGCCCACCACAAGACTTCCCATATCTACCACATCTGCCAGGGCCCAGGAGAAATTGTGAAGGAAGTGGCAACATGAATACTGCTCTTACTGCTAGCCTGACAACCAGCTCTCTAGGGTGATGGTGACAAACACGGTGATCAATCAAAATCTATCAAAGCAGAAATCCAGAGGCTACAGAGAACTCAACACTAAATCTGACTGCCAACAGCCTACTGTGGCTCAGGGAACATTGTGGGAGATGGGGCAGAAAGATTGTTAGAGCCACAGAGTGGGTACAAATATCCTGAGATGTGGTCTTCCTACTCCTCCTTTTCTCCTTCTCCTGCTCCTTCTCTTCCTCCTTCTTCTTATGCAGGGTCTTGTGGTGTAGCCAGATCCTGCAGCTCACTATGTAGAGGAGATTGTCCTCAGTTTTGTAGGAATTCCCCTTCCTGTCCATCCTGTATGCTGAAATTACAGGCATGTTCCACCCTGCCTGGCACATTCTAAGCTTGTCCTCTGTTAGTCTGATTGCTGCTCTTTCTGATGAGGAGACGGTTTCCATCTTTGGACATTTGAATGCTGGCAGCCTTACAGCCTCTCTTTTTCTGTCCCACACATGGAGACATTGATAGGAAAGCATGGGCACATTCTCCTTTGACACTGGCAGAGATTCAAACCATGAGTTCCTGCCTCACGAGGGAACTCTTGCATTGGTTTATCCTGTAACCTCAGAAAAACCTAGGCTAGCCTCTTTCCCTGCTCCCTGAGGCCTTTTCAGATCCACCACAATGACCTTCTCTGCTTGCTCCACACACTATACTTATGTAAGATTATATAAGTAGAAAGCATTTTTATTCTGTGTTCTGTGTGTGTGTGCTCGGTGTGTGCAGATGTGTGTGCATGAATATAACTTTAGATGTCATTTCTCAGGTGTTTTTCACCTTTTTTTTTTTTTTTAAGGTAGGGTCTCACTCTAGCTCAGGCTGACCTAGAATTCACTATGTAGTCTCAGGGTGGCCTCAAACTCACAGCGATCCTCCTACCTCTGCATCCTGAGTGCTGGGATTAAAGGTGTGCGCCACTACGCCTGGTTTACCTTCTTTTTTTGTTTATTTTTTATTACCTATTTTATTGACAAATGCCATATGTATAGACAGTATACCATGATCACAGTCCCTCCCATTATCTTCCCTTTCCTCCCCCCAAATCTCAACTCTACTGAATCTCTTCTTTCCAACAAGTCTCTATTTCTTTTTTATTATTATGAACTTTATTGTATGAACTTACTGGGTGTTTGTCATTTTCCCATCAGGTTATAGTCATATTCTCTTTCCTCTACCCCCAGTCCATGAGGGTCCTCCTCAGTGGGGTCATTATTATGATTATTTTTTTTTTTTTGAGGTAGGGTCTTGCTCTAGTCCAGGCTGACCTGAAATTAGTCTCAGGCTGGCCTAGAACTCACAGTGATCCCTCTACCTCAGCCTCCCAAGAGCTGGGATTAAAGGCGTGCACCACCATGCCTGGCATTATCTTTTTATTTTTATTTTCTTTTGAGACTGTTTCTTACTGGCTTGGAACTTGCCAATTAGGCTAGACTGACTGCCATTGAGTCCCAGCAACCTGCTTGTTTCTGCCTCCCAGCTCTGAGATGATAAATGCCTGCCATCAGTACCTGAATTCTTAATGTGCATTCTCAGCATTGAATTTAGGTCCTCATGCTTGTGGGGCAAGCACCCTACCCACTGAGCTATGTACTCCTAGCTCTAATAGTACCTGTGTATATACACAGTGTACAAAGTCATGATTCCATCACATACTGTACCTTGATCATATTCACACTCTGCAGTCTCTGCTCTTCCCACCTTCTCCTTTCTCCATGTCCCTTTCTACATCCCTAATAGGGCAGCTTTGCCTTTATCATCTATTATGTTTTTCTTTTTCTACATTCCACCTATGAGAGAAAATACATGCTACTCACTTATCTTTGTGAGCCTGCTTAACAGGATCTCCGATTCCATCCATTTCCCTGAAAATAAAAACATTATTTCATTCTTCTTTATGGCTGAGTCAACGTCCCTTGTGTGTATGTGGGACCACATTTTCTTTATGCATTCATCTGTGGATGGACATTTAGGCTGGTCCCATAACTGGGCTAGTTATGCATGGAGAATGCATGCATTAAAATGGATGTTTAAGAGTGTCTAGGGTCTGGTGACTTAGTTTCCTTTGGACACAGTCACACAGGAGTGTTATAGTCAGATCATTATGGTGGTTCTATTTTTAGTTTCTTGGTCAGTGGTCATCATCTCTTCACTTCCATAGCTCTCTGCATAAACCTCTGTTGTCTATTGTTTTCTTTTCTTTCTTCCACCCTGTTTTCTCTTTGCTTTATGTCTGAAGGTCTCACTGGGTTCTGGAGTCTGGGGAGACACATGGGCTAGACTTGGACAGAGAGAATTTAGTGGGCTGTTCCTGAAGCATCTGGAATTATAATAGAGGCAGGGCTGGTTAGGAGCACAGTCCAAGTGAAAAGACAGAGGGTTGTTTTCTATTCAATTACAGGTCATAGGTATCCCTTAGAGAGGCCTTAACTAAGTGTCCCCCAGAATGGGACTCATACTGGAAGTCTGCATGAAATCAGATGCTGTCTGGTGAGAACCACTGGGAAGACCTTTCTGTTTACGGTCAAGCCAGCTTTCAGGGATGACTTTGCCCTTGCACCAAACCTTTAGGACCTGTTCTATTTTCTTCTCTTAATGATTACTAACTCTTTTATTCAGCTAGGAAGAAAAATAAAAGCATGAAACTTGCAGGAAAATGGATGAAATTGGAAATGACTATAACAAATGGGGCAATCCAGGCCCCGAAAGGCAGCAATTGCATGTTGTCTCTTATATGCAGACTCTAACTTTGAATGTTTGTATATAAATAGATAGGGGATGTGAGAGTGAGTATATACCATGAATTGAGATAGGATACTATAACATGGGAATAAGAAGTGATGAGGACATGGGGAAGGGGGCAAATAAAAGGAAGCATGTGGTCTGAAAGTGAAAAAGAGGCAATAATGAGGAGGGGTAACAAGAAGGGGAAGGTAAACAAAGAGAAAAGTGAGAAACACAGCATTGTAAAACTTAATTCTTTGTATGATAGTAAGAATGGATATTTAAAAAAATTATTTATTTGAAAGAGAGATGGAGAAAAGGAAGGAGGGAGGAATGGATGGAGGGGGAGAGACAAAGAGAATGAGAATGGGCATGCCAGGGCCTCTAGCCATTGCAAACAAACTCCAGATGCATGTGCCACTTTGTGCATCTGATTTATATGGGTGCTGGATAATTGAACCTGGGTCCTTAGGCTTTGCAGGCAAGTGCCTTAACTGCTAAACCTTCTCTTAAGCCCTGAATACAAATTTAAAAACAAAATAAAAACCATGAACAACTCTGACAAAGGTAGAACAGATGAACTCTTTTCATCATAAAGAAATGGTAAATGTTTGAATAGATGTATAGGTGTAAACTGATTTAAGTGTTACACAGTATACACGTGCTATTGCATGGTACTCCATGAATCAATTTTTATGTTTTATGTACCATTTAAAAATAACATATTGTACCTGTCTTCAAGGCTCTAGACAAATCATCACTAATTCTCATTGGAAGGTTGGAGCAGGTATCCTCTTCTTTTAAACCTTGGTTGTGAGAGAAATCCAGTCTCTCCTACTGTCTTAGAAACAAATGTCCAAACCCCCTTTGTCCAGAACATACTTAAGAATTAATAATATAAGTGCTGGGAAGATGGCTTAGCTGTTAAGGCATTTGCCTGCAAAGCCAAAGGACCTCAGTTTGATTCTCCAGGACCCACATAAGCCAGATGCACAAGGTGGTGCATGCATCTGGAGTTCTTTTGCAGTGGCTGGAGGTCCTGATGCATCCATTCTCTCTCTCTCTCTCTCTTTCTCTCTTTTTCTCTGCTTTTTCTCTCTTGATCTCTCAAATAAATAAATAAAAATAAAAATAAAAAGAATTAATAATATAGATGAGTAATCAAGTCTAATAATGTTTGAGGGCCTGACTCTAGGGTTAAAACCTCCTACCCTTTCTGAGTTAGGTTATAGAAAGTGCTTGGCCTTATTGTGAGATAGTGCATTGAGCTAGATACTGGGCTCTTGGCTCAAACTCTGGTTCTACCATTTCCTATTTAGCAGGTTTTGGGAAATTAGTTACCTTATTGATTACATTTGATATTTTATTTTGAACTTGATTCCAGTGTCTAGATGTGCATGAAATGGTCTTGTTTTACCTAGTTGGATTCTTCAATTCAGAAACATTTATTTAGTTTTGTCTCATAATTCCTAATTTATTTAATTCTATCAAATTCTTATTAAATAAGTATGAATTACTGGCCAGAGTCTGTGGTTTTAAGGTTAAACTAGTTCTATTTTCTGTCTGGGCTGTCCTCCATCCTCCATTATTGGTGGTTATATCTTACAGAACACTAGCCAGAATGAGGACTTCTATGGAACATGATTCATGTTGTCTTAAGTTTTGTGGAATTCCCTCCCCACCCTCCTTATTCCCTACCCCTCCAAGCCACACCCACACCCTATATTCTGTCCATCCCCTAGCCTGTCAAGTAAGTCTTCCTCTCCTCTCTCCCTATTTCTTCTCTCTACAGGCCTCATTCTAGTTTTATGCTCATATTCCTGATGCCCACTACCTTTTGCACTCATCTCTAATTTATCCCAGTTAGGAACTGCAGGTGAGAGAATACATGTGGCATTTTTCTCTCTGTACCTGTGTAACCTTGCTTAGAATTATTTTTTTTCCTACTTCTATCCATTTGCCTGCAAATTTCATTGTTTCATCTTTCCTTACCACTGAGTAGAATTTCATTGTGCATATGTACTGCATCTTCATTATCCATTCATCAGTTGATGGGTGTCTGGGCTGATTCGAGTTCCCAGCTGTTGTGAATAGAGCAGCCAGAATGATGGCTCAGTAAGTGTCTCTGTAGTGATGAGCAGAGTCTTGAGTATGATAATAGTACTTGCCTCCTGAGATTATTGTAACAATCAAATGAGCTGCTACTATAAAGGGAATCACTGAATGGTATGTATTCAATGAGCATTTATTGTTATTATATTCTCTCACTTTTAATTTAAAGCATGGAGACCTGTGGCTTTATCATCACACATCCCACTCTGCTTAAAAAGGTCCTCATGGAGGAGGATTATCATGGAGATGAGTCCTTGTAGAGAAATAGTCTTCATAAGGACCATTCACAGCTAAGGACGCTTCCTCACAAAGACATTCTCTTACAGAGATTCTAAAATCAGGAGGACTTTCTGCATATGAAGAGTCTTCCCTGCGAGATCACTTCCCCAAGAGGACCTTTTCCTTTGATGATTCTTACTTCACAAAAATCCTGCATGCACGAAGATCCTTTCCATACCAGGATCTTTTCACATGAGGACCTTTCCCACAGGAGAACTGAACTCCCAGTGGATACTTTCCCCAAGGAGAATGTTTTCTTCACTAAATCTTATCTCCAAGAGGATTCTCCTTCATACAGACCCTTCCCATAAAAGACCTCTTCATCATAACCTATGTTTCTGAAGGAATCTTACTGGAAGTGGTCCCAGGCTTCATGGGAATATGAGCATCTACCTTTTGGACAATTTCTTTTCCAAGACCCTCCAAGTGGGTCCTTAGATCTCATTCCTTGGCTAGGCATGCCTTCATTTTCCTTGTGCCCAGCTGATTTAGGGCCTTTCATTGGGGTATACATCTATTTGGTGATAGGATTAAAAGTGGTAAATAAGAATGGAGGAGTCCTTCACTGTTACAATACCCTGCCTATTTCCCTCTGGCCTTTACAGGAATATATAATGTCCAAGTTACACAGGGTGACCTGACAAACTTCCCTGTGGGATGTCACAGCAGCCATGGCAGCATGGAGCCTTCTCTAAGAAAGTGTGTGCCATGGGGTGGGGAAATAGGATTTCTTTTTTCAAAGAACTAATAATCTAGAGGAATTCGAGTGGTAAATTATAGACCCTAAACAAAATGGGATGAGCAAGTACTGAATCCAGCTATTGCTTTGTTCATTTACACTCAATTAAAGGTATTGTTTCAAATTGGGATAACTTGAAAGGAAAAGTGTAATAGTCCAGAAAGAGGTATAACATGTATAAAGATCTGAGGCACTATATAAGGGTCCATGACAGGTTTTTTTTTCTGGAAAAATTTGCCATGCCCCAGTACGAGAGGTGCACAGTTGGTAAAGAAAAGTCATGAGAATCTACTTAGGTTAATATACTACAGTGCTGAACTGACATAAAAAAAATCTTTTTTCATATGTATGTATGTATATGTGTATGTATGATGTGTGTGTATGCATGTTTGTGAGCCCATATGTATACAGGTGTGCCTACACATGTATGCACATACTGTAGAGGCCAGAGGTGAACACTGGGGGCCATTCTCTTCTTCATTTTTTGAGAAGGAGTCTTTCATTGAACCTAGAGCTCACTGATTCAACTAGACTTGCCAGGGATTCCTTGTCTCCACCTCCTCAGTGCTGAGATCACCAGCATGTGTCACCACATCTGTCAGTTCTGGGAATCTGAACTCAGGTCTTTGTGCTTGCACAGAAAGTGTTTTACCCACCTATCCATCTCCCCAGCCCCTGTGCTAAGGAGTTTTTAACAGGATTCTATAAGTAACTGGAATTCAGAGTAGGTTGTTCAGGAAGGGAGTGATTCTTCAGGAGGCACAGAATCTCATGGATTATAGAGGGGCTACATCCCAATAAACTTATTTTTATTTATTATTATTTTTTTGAGGGAGGGTCTTGCTTTAGCCCAGGCTGACCTGGAATTCACTATGTAGTCTTAGGCTGGCCTGGAACTCATGGTGATCCTCCTACCTCTGCCTCCTGAGTGCTGGAGTGAGCATCACCAAGCCCTGCCCAATAAACTCATGTTCAAATTGAAAATATTACAAACCAAACACATATTTCATATACCCAACCTACTGAACACCAGAGCTTAGTGACACAGTACATGGTAGACGGTCCACTGTTGACCTCTGAGGACATGGCCTACTGGGGGCTGTGGCTTGCTGCTGCTGTCCAGCGTGCCAAAGATCCTCATCCTACTTATTATTATCACAGCGAATGACCTGAGTTCAAAACATGGTTTCAACTTAATGAGCTTTGCTTTCACAGCATCACAAAGGTGAATAAATTATAAGCCAAATGACCACAGTCCGGGGACCTGTTTGTCTAATTGGAAAAGAGAAACAAGGAAGAAAGGCTGTGTTTCATTGCCATTGTGGGAACCAGCCCTGAAATGCTGAAGACCCAAAGGAGAGATCAGCATTTGTAGGACGGGGAAGGAGGAAACATTGTTTGAATAATCCCTCCTCCGTGATCAGTCTTGACACCATGTTTCCAACACAGGTGATTTGGACATTAGCTCTCCGTCTAAATGAAGTTCAGCTTGCTCAGCAAGACCATGGTTACGTAGCTGATTTCCCAGATGGAAACAATCCCTCGTGGAGGAGAAAGAGAGGCTTATAAAGGCTCATGTGTCTCACAAGAAACTCACAAGACCCATAAAGATATTCTTTGAACTTATGTTAGTGGTAAATAAGTATGGGGTGGAAGTGCTTTAGTGGTGTAACTGCCAGCAAGTTGTCCAGGGTACTCTAGGGATGCAGGTTTTGTGAGTCATCACTTACTATTATAAGTAAACCATCACTCCTACTCCTATAAATAATCCAAAGAAACTCACTCATTCACCAACATGAAGTTGGACAGGATCCTTTCTCTGGTCTTCTGGTGTTCTGTGTGGAATAAGTAGACATTTCTTCAAATCTCCCCCAAGAAAAGCCATGCAACAACAGAGTGATGAGGGAAAGTGTATGTGGTAATGGAAACATGGGATGAATAGCAATTACCACCCTGTGTTCTAAGCTTCCCACTAGCTGGTTGCCTGGGTGGGAATCAGGCTTTCAGGCCTTCATCTCTTCTCTATTAACATGTGTGACTTGCTGATCTTCCCAGGTGGGGACAATCTGATCCAAAAGCCCATACATTTATGCTTCCTCCTGGAAACCTAAATCAGCCATTTGTTTTACCTTTCATTGTTTGAATCTTCAAAACAGAAGAGCACCTGGAGGAGACATTTTTCACAGGCTTTGCAATTCCCTTAAGAAGACCCCAAAGCTCTTAAATTTCTGCTAAGTTCCTTTGAGGTCTTTTATCCCAGAGGTTGTCACCACATGTCCTACGTCTTGTCCCCAATTTTAGCAGGTGTGCGTAGGTGGAGCTCAAAGTTAAAAATAAACTCTCACATCTTTTTTTTTTATTGTTTTGAAAATTGCTGTTCAGTTGAAGCCCTTAAGTTTTCAGCATTTGCTTAGTAGTTAACAGAACTTGAAGCAAAAGGAGCCAGTAATGATCATTCTATATTTTTACCCCTCACCCCAAAACAATGCCCCCAGATCACACAGAAGTGATGTAATATAAATTATTTATACATATAACCACCAGAAATGCAATGATCTTTATATAATCCTTATTGATAATGGTTCAAAAATGGTTCAAATGTTGGATCATTGGTTGAGAAACAGGTTGAGTTTATTAGGACCATAAATTCCAACATATAGGCAATACAACTTTAATACTTTCAGTAGAAGGGGAGCTTGGCTCCACATCTAGGGCAAGACCATGATGTTATGACCTGATGAAGGTCAAGTCATCTATTTGATGTTCTCTATCTGCTAGTACCATAGTATTTTTTTTTTTTTGTTGTTGTTGGTGGTGGTGGCCTTGGAGGTAATAGGCAGAGTTCTAGAAGGAGGGAATATTACTAAAGAGCTCAAATGCAGGATCCACTTTGCCATGCCATCTGACTGAAGAATTTTCTATTGGGTGACTTTGTACTCTACTAAATTAACTGCATGCTATAATGGATTGAACATTGTTGTTTAGCACATTGAAATATAAAAATGGATTTCCTTCAACTTCTGTTTCAGATAACAACTAAGTCCAACAAGACTGATTCTTCCAGTTTTTCTTCTTTCCACAGATGTGATCCAAAAAAATTCATTTGTTATGGCTGTGAAAGAGTAAATGGCTCCATCTGAATACTTTAAAAATTATTTTTGGGAGGAAATTGTGGAAATAAAAATGAGGAAGTTAGGCTGGAGAAATGGCTTAGTGGTTAAGGTATATGCTGCAAAGGCAAAGGACCCAGGTTCAATTCTCCAGTATCCATGTAAGCCAGATGTATAAGGTGGTACATGCATCTGGATTTTGTTTGGAGTGGCTGGAGGTGCTGGTGTGCACATTCTCTCTCTCTCTCTTTCAGTTTTCCAAAGTAAGGTCTCACTCTAGCTCAGGCAGACTTGGAACTCACTATGTAGTCTCAGGGTGGCCTTGAATTCTCAGAGATCCTCCTACCTCTGCTTCCAGAGTGCTGGGATTAAAGGCATTTGACACCACGACCAGCTCCATTCTCTCTCTCTCTTTCTCTCTCTTCCCATCTCCTCCTCTCCCCCTCCTCTGAAAATGAATAAATTAAAAAAGAAAACCATTTTAAAAATAAGGAAGGAAAGATTGATTGTCTCTTCCTTTCTCCCCATAGGAACAAGCATAGGACCCCAAATAAAAACTAAATTTTAAAAAAATTAGCATTTTTGACTTAATCAACAAGGCTTGAAATGAGAACTGGTTATTTGCATTTTTTTTCTGTGTGTGTTGCATTTGGGGTCCTGTTAGGGTTTCCAACAAGCTCTCCACCTTGAGGAATGATGTCTATAGAAGGGGAATGACAAGCAGCCTGGGGTCAGGATGATGAACTAAAGGTCATGATAAGCTGGGTTTTTTGGGGAACAGAGTCCCTGCTTCAATGGCCATTATTCTCTTTGAATAGATGAAAAATTTGAGAGAAAGAATAGAGGATTCAGCTGGAAAGGGTATTTCCCCATTGTGTAAGCTTAGTTTCCTCTGCCTGCATTCACCAAAACTCTTTTGTATTATCACTCAAAAGACTATTTCTCAATAACCTTAAACATTTACTTTTTTCCCCCACAATATTTTCTAAATATTCAGATACTATTATATGTGACTGTCAGTGACATGTACATCTTAAAATTGAAGATATAGATATCCTTCCACTGAATAAGATTGTCATTGCTCACTAATATTTGCAAATTTAAAATGTGTATCTCTTAGTCTGGCCACTCATGCTTGCTTGTGCTCCCTCTCATTAAAATAATAGTGGAAGGAATATCAATATGGAAAAATAATCTATTTTAAACATCTTTATTGCCATTGACAGTATAAGAATAATTCAACAAGGTCACAGAGGACCATTCAGTCAATGAACAAACAGAGAAAGACTCATGAAAAGTTCTGATTTTTTTTTCTGAAAATAGGGAAACATTCTTAGATATGGAAATTGTGATGGAAAATTTTAAAGACTATCCTTAAAGAAGGATACAAAAAAGTATTCTGGACTAACCCAAATAATTTACTAACTCATGAGCCCTTTCAAAATTTACCAAAAGAAAATGTGTCCCACCTGGTGGGTTCTGCCCTACTGGAGGGAATATGAACTCCAGTCTCTTTCCAGGTGAATGTCATGGAAGGCAAATGCTTTCTCTAATGCTGGGTAAGGTGTGATCTTCCTGCTCATGGAAGCTACTTTCCATAATTTCAGGGATTAGGGAAGTGTGGATGTATTCAGTAAAGAGGAACAATGCCATTATTTATCCTCAGTCCAGTTCTTTTATAGCATGTCTGTTCTCACTCAACAAAACAGGTCCAGATTTGACTTGGTTCATTTTCCTCAAGGATGTAACAGAAGTAAGTAATAGCTTTAAAATGCTTCATATCCTCCTAAGAATAGTCAGAGAAATGGAAAACAATTATTCTTAACTTTGTGTTTCCATAAGGGCATTAGGATGACCATATAACTTATTTTTCAAACTAGGACCTTTCTGGAAATAAGAGCCACTAATAATTGTGCTAAGACAAAGAGCAAAATGGGATTCTTAGGCACTCTACCTCCAATAAAAATAAAACCATACCTATCCAGGTTTCCACTGATTTATTGTACAGTTCAAACTAAAATATACTCTGTATCTAACACAAACATTGTTATGTAATTTTTATTTTAATTCCTCCTTAAGGTAAAAAAATACAATAATCTATTGAAAAACAATGTCCTTGTACCATCTGGCACATTATTTCTTTTTATCCTTACCCTCCTCAGGTAAGATAATAATAAGCAGAACTTGAATAAATGTTATGTGAAACAATGAGCAATGATGCTTCTCACAGGAAATAGAATTAAGAGCCTGGTAGCTACTGGATAAATATTGCTAGTTTTAGATGAAAAAAAAATTGAAAGTGCCAAAATTAGAAAAGAAAGCAAATGTATGTGGGGGCAGAATCAAGATATTAATATCAATCATACTTGTAGCAAGGTCTACAAACCGTTGTATAGGACAAACTGTAAAGGCATAAATGGGTGGAAAAGCTAGAATTATATTTCCCTAAGATTAAAAAAATACCTAATCTACATAATTCTAGGTGATTCTTTGTTCTGTAAAGTTGATGACCATCACACCCAGGTACACCATTCACACCATCTAGTTTGGCAACAAAAAGGGTCTCCATCCAGTGAATTCAAGAACCATTCTCAGGCTGGAGAGATGGCTTAGTGGTTAAGGAGTTTGCCTGTAAAGCCAAAGGACCCAGGTTTGACTCCCCAGGACCCACGTAAGCCAGATGCACAAAGAGGTACATGCATCTGGAGTTCTTTAGCAGTGGCTGGAGGCCCTGGTGCGCCCATTATTTTTCTCTCTCTCTACCTGCTTATTTCTGTATATCTCTCTCTCTCAAATAAATAAAAATAGAACGTTAAAAAAAAAGAGAAACATTCTCTCAGACTCCAGTGCCCTTTTCCCTGGTGGATATCAAAGTAGCTGCTCTATCCTTGAGGGTCCTTATTGATTTTCCATTGTGCTTGGCTTTGTGGTTCTGGTGGTTTGAATGTAAAATGCTGCCCCTTCAACATAGCCTCATGTGTTTGGGATTAAGCCTCATACTTAGTCCCCAGCTGGTGGAGCCTTTCAGAGATACAGTCATGCAGGAGAAGGTGTGTCACGGGAGGCAGGATTTGGGATTTTAAAACCCAGTGTCATCAGTGCTAGAGAGCTCACTCTTGCTGTTGTGACAATATGTGCTGCTTTGGTTACATGCTCTGCCATGCTTCTCCTGCTGTGATAAAACTCTTCAAAACTGTAAACTGATGTAAACCTTTCCATAAGCTGCTCCTGGTCAAGGGTTTTGTCCCAGCAACTGCTATACAGGTATTTATCACATAGCTACAGTAGTTAATCAACTGTGTCTTCATTATCTTCTCTCTTTTGAGCTTGCTCTTGATGATGCAGGATAACCATGCCCTAGTCAACATCATAAATGAATACGAGAAAAAACTTTATGGTAGGCTAGAGAGATGGCTTAGCAGTTAAGACACCTACCTCCTAAGCCTAAGAACACCAGTTCCAATCTCCAGGTCCCACGTTTAGCCAGATGCAAAGTGACACAAGGGCGCAATGCCACACTTGACCACAAGGGGGCACACACATCTGTATTTCATTCGCAGCAGCTGAGAGGCTGTTGGCGTGCCTATCTATCTGTCTTCCTCTCCCTCTCTGTCTCTTTCTGTCTTTCTCTCCAAAAAAAAAAAAAAAATTTATGTTATACATATAATGTTTCACTATGCCTATACATTGTAGAATGGCTAAGTCTTGCTATTAAACATGAATTTAAAATCTCACCTATGTGTTATTTTTTGTGATGATGATCTTAAAGCCTACTGTCTTAGAAATTTTAAGTATACTATGTATGTGGTAGTTTGAATATATGTCCCCCAATATATTCAGTGTTTTATTAGTTATAGTTTGCATCTGCAATCACCTTGCTAGAGGCAATGTCACTGGGGGCTGGTCTTAAGGTGTGGGTTTGAGATTCCATTGTAAAGATATGCAAATGTGCCTAGCAGGAGTTCCTGAAGTGTGCTGTGTGACTCTTTTGGCAGTAGTTTTGCTCTGTGTGCTGTGTGCCTGGTTGGTTTTTCTCTCTCTGCTTGGCCCTGTGAAGGCAGGCCAACGTCTTCTGCCATTATTGGAACTTCCCCTGGATCTGTAAGCTTCAATAAATAATATCCCTTCCTCCATAACTGTGCCTGATCTGGAAGTTCATCTCAGCGAACCTGAAGCTGTCTGCTACAATGTATTATTATTAAATGGAGTCACCATGATATGCAGTGGATCTCTCTAAATTGTTCCTTCTAAATGAAGTTTTATGTCTGGACCAATTCCCCCCCCCCCCAATCTTCCTACTTCTCAGCCTCTGGTAGACATGCCTTCATTTTGTTCTTTAAGTTCTCTCTCTGTCTCTGTCTCTCTCTCTCTCTTTTTAGGTAGGCTCTTGCTATTCCAGGCTGACCTGGAATTCACTATATAGTCTCAGGGTGGCCTCAAACTCACAGCCATCCTCCTACCTCTGTCCCCGAGTGCTGAGATTAAAGACATGCACCACCACATCTAGCTTTGAAGTCTCCTTTTGTAAACACCACTGTATAAACTCCACTCACTAAATAAACTTCTTTCTCTTCTTAAACTATTCAGCCTTGGCTATTTGGATATAACAGTAGAAAATGGAATACAATCACTTCATCTTACTGTTAAATATAATCTACCATTTTACCAAATATGGAAGATTAGCCAAAGAAAATAGAAATTAACATCTTCATTTCTCTCTTTTCTTTCACCACAGTAATTATTAATTAGGCACATTTTCCACTTGCCTCATACCTAGGTTTTCTCATGTGATGAAGTTCTGGGTTATGGGATGTGAAAGCTTTGTGCAACTAATGGGATATATCCTTGAAATGAATGGTTCGCTCCTTTTTTCTCCTATTCTGCTGTTCAGAGTGTGGGTAGCAGTTACATTCTCTTTACCGGGACAAAACCCCCAATCAAAAGCCACTCATGGGAAGACAGGGTTTATCTCAGGCTTACGGTTTCAAGGGGTGGTTTCATCATGGAGGGAGAGGATGACATAAGCAAAGGCTGGGCATCGCATCTTGTCACATGTCAGCAGGGAGGCAGCAGCAGCAAGTGTGAACTGGCTCATGAAAACCTACTAGGTTTGGATTAATAAAGGTCCATCCCCGGTGACACACTTATTTCAGAGGGATTCTACTTCCAACATGCCACCAGCTTGGGACCAAGAATTCAAAACACATAAGGCTATAGGGAACATTTTACATTTAAATCAGCACGGATGTTTCAAGTGTCAAGTGATGAGCTTCATTTATTTGTTTATTTATTTTTATTTACTTATTTAAATTATTTGGACAGAATACTATAGGGATGGCAGAGCAACAGGAAAGTAGAGGCTTTGATCAGAGATGAATTTAACAAAGCAGACATTTCTTACTAGCGTGGACGTTTATATCAAAAGAACTTCTGCCAATTTTGAGCTGCTAATGCTTCAATATTTAGGCAAATTCATACCCAAAGGTGACTTTTGGTTCATGTGCATCATGTCTCCTTAGCTAATTTGTTCCAAAATTATTTCTCAAGGTAAGATCTCTTTCCACTGTCCTAAGAGTGAATATTGCTTTACTTATAACTTTTTGAATTAGAGAGTCGCCCTCTCAATTTCTACCTGTCCATCCTAAAGTGATATGTCCATATTTCTTTTTTGTATGAAGAAACATTTTTTATTATTTTTTAAAAAATATTTTATTTATTATTTTGTTTGTGTGTGCTAGGTTGAATTCAAGGTCTCATGCATGCTGAGCATACACTATACCACTGAGCTACATGCTCAAATGTAGTTTTTTTTTTTTTTTATACTTAACATGTAGGTATTATTTTTTTAATTGACAACTTCCTTAATTTTAGACAACATCCCATGGTACTTCCTTCCCTCCCCCCACTTTCCCCTTTGAAACTCCACTCTCCATCATATCCCCTCCCCCTCAATAAGTCTCTCTTTTCATTTGGATGTCATGATCTTTTCCTCCTATTGTGATGGTCTTGTGTAGGTAGTGTCAGGCCATTTTGTGTCTGGAGGAGCACATTGTAAGGAGTCCTACTCTTCCTTTGGCGCTTACATTCTTTCCGCCCCCTCTTCTGCAATGGATCCTAAGCCTTGGAAGGTGTGTTGGAGATATTTCAGTGCTGAGCACTCCACTGTCCCTTCTTCTCAGCACCATGGTGTCTTCTGGGTCATCCCAAGGTCACTACCATCTGAAAAGAGAAGTTTCTCTAACCAAAAGTGAGAGTAGCATTAATATATGAGTGTGGACATTAAGAGAAGTGCTTACCGAGCAGTTTGGTGAGCATAGTGTATACACTTGGCCAGACACCAGCAGACGTTACACCTCTAGGGCTCATGACTACCTCTGTTGTACGTTTCCAGTATCAGGGATGTATTTCCTCCCATGAAGCGGGCCTCCAGTCCAATTAGAGAGCAATTGGTTTCCCCCATAACAGACATGCCACTATTGCACCTGTTGGCTCATTTGGCCTGGCTGGCCAAATTTAAAGCTTGCAGTGTCCACTGTTGAGTATCTCCACTGGTGTTTCTATGTGAGTAGGAATAAAACCAGTAGCAAAAGTCAGTAAGCTATAAAGGGGATATAAAGGGAATAGAAAGGAAAGGAGGGGGGACTTAATAGGATGGTATTGTATATATGTAAGTAGAAGAACAGATTAATGGGGGTGAAAAGGCCTAAGTGAGGTTAGGAGAACCGACTGAGTAAAGGAAAGGTGGAGGGAGGGCTAATTGAAACCTAAGAGGATATAAATAAGTCATATGGAAACCTACTTTTCTGGACAATGGAACACTCAGAAGCCATAGATTGTTACTAGAAAATTTTCAGTGCCAGGGATGGGATACCTTCCAGTGAGTTGTTGGCCAGGGAGGTCACAGATACCCCCAAAATATTATAGGCCATTGCCGAGGCCTTGGTTTCCCACCAAGAATAGATGGTAAGACCCTATTGCTGAAGACTCCTTATACTTGTGCTGCAAGGTCACTGAGAAATCCTGCTGGAGCTGAGCTGAAAGCCTCCTCCATGTGGACCAGCTGACAGAAATCTGGAAAAGATATGTCATATTTCAAAAATGAGCACGTGGGAACCTTTTGTTCCTGATTTATTGAAGTGTTATTCCCTGGAATGTTCACTAAATCCTCAGGTTCAATATAAAAGCCTCATGCTTGGTCAAGCTTGGACACACAGTGAGTACGTTAAAACTCTGTGATGTGCAGTTTTGGTTTTTTTTTTTGGCTTTTTGAGGTAGGGTTTCACTCTAGCCCAGCCCAGGCTGACCAGGAATTCACTATGTAGTCTCAGGGTGGCATCAAACTCATGGCCATCCTCCTACCTCTGCCTCCCTAATGCTGGGATTAAAGGTGCACCACCACCCCTGGCTTTGATACGTAGGTTTTTTTTTTTTTTTTTTTTTTTTTTTTTTTTTTTTTTTGGTTTTTCGAGGTAGGGTCTCACTCTGGTCCAGGCTGACCTGGAATTAACTATGTAGTCTCAGGGTGGCCTTGAACTCATGGCAATCCTCCTACCTCTGCCTCCCAAGTGCTAGGATTAAAGGCATGTGCCACCATGCCCGGCGATATGTAGTTTTTTAAGAGAAAAAGATTCATACCTTTTAGGGAAAATTTTAAAAGTGATTGGCTTAAGATAGATTAGTAACCACTGTGGTAATTACCAGAGCTACAGAAAGCAAGCGACACTTGTGTCCCTGCCTCCCTAGAAGACTCACTCAGTGAGGAGAGAATTGAGTCAGACCATAGAATCTGATTTCCACCACTTGTTTACTGTTTATATCAACAAACCAAACAAATCAGAGAATTGAGCCTAACACTTTTTCTGTATTTCTTAAAATTTCTTCTTTTTAATTAAAAAATTTTAAAAAGTATTTTATTTATTTATTGGAGAGAGAGTGTGTGTGTGTGGGAGAGAGACAGAATTGGTATGCCAAGGTCTCTAGCTATGGCAAACGAACTCCAGGTGGATGTGCAACCTGTGCATCTGGCTTACATGGGTACTGGGGAATCGAACCTGGGTTCTTAGGCTTTGTAGGCAAGCTCTTTAACCATTAAGCCATCTCTCCAGTCCACCACCCCCTTTTAAAAGATTTTTTGAGGCAAGATCTCACTTTATTCCAGGCTGACCTGGAATTCACTCTGAAGCTCCAGGCTAGCCTTGAACTCACAGTGATCCTCCTACCTCTTCTTCTGGAGTGCTGGGATTAAAGGTGTGTGCCACTTAACACTTTATAAAGCTTAACACTTTATAAAAGTGCATTTAAAAATTTCAGTTTTGAGAAAGTTCTGATCATCATTTCTCACCTGGCTCACTTTGACACCTTCGACCTGAGATCTGTTTTCAGTTCCATCCCTCTCACCCCAACTCTTCCCTTTTGCCAGTAAATTCAGTGTAAATCTAGAAACACACACACACACACACACACACACACACACACACACACAGATGCACACACACACACACACACACACACCTGGAGAGATGGCACAGCAGTTAAGGCACTTGCCTGAGAAGCCTAAGGACCCTGGTTCAACTTTCCACAGCCCACATAAACCAGATGCACAAGAAGGCGCATGCATCTGGAGTTTGTTTGCAATGGCCAGAGGCCTTGGCATGCCCATTCCCACCACCCCCCTCTAATAAATGAATAAAAATACATGCCACCAGAAATTACATGTTTAATGAGAGATTCAGTGCAATTCCTATCAAGGTCTCAACAACATTTTTTTTTTCCTCAGAACTGGAAAAACAAGCCAAGAATTCATGTGGAAACACAGAAGACTGCATGTAGCCCAAGCAATCCCAATCAAAAAAAAAAAAAAAAAATGGCAGGAAGTATGACAATCTCTGACCTAAGACTATACTACAGTGACAAAGACAACGTGGTACTGGCTGGCACACAGACACATAGACCAATTGGATGGAAATAGAGGAACCAGGAATAAACCAATGCGCTATAGGTCACCAAATTTTTGACAAAGACATCAAAAACTTACACTGGAAAGAAAAGGCAGCCTCTTCAACAGATGCTGCTGGCAAAATGAGATTTCCACTGTTAGAAGAACAAACATAAATCCACATCTCTCACCCTGTACAAGATTAGCTCCAAATGGATCTTTAATCTAAACTGGAAATGCTGTGATCTGAATCTAACATTTTTATAAGCTAAGGATATTTTGTGCTTAGTTTTTTTTCCTATACACTTTACATAGTTACTTATTGTAGTGGGTGTGGTGGTTTGAACAGATGTTCCACATAGACTCAAGTGTTTTGAATGCTTGATTCCCCAGTGGATGGCAATTTGAGCAGTGGAGTCTGGTCGGAGGAGGTGTGCTGTTGGGGGCAGACTTAGGGGTATGTAGCAAGCTCCCCCTGTCAGAGCTTGATTTGACTCTCCAGGTGCTGTTGTCCACCTGCTGTGGCAGAGGTGATGTCCAGCCTCTGCTCATGTTATGCTTTTCCCTGCCACCATGAAGCTTCCCTCTTGAGACTGCAAACCAAAATAATAATAAAAATAATACTTCTCTCACCATCTGCTTTTGGTTAGGTGTTTGCTCCAGAGACAAGAAATTAACTACAAGAGAGGGTAATTACATGGTCACATATTTAGCTCATTTCTTGTGTATATTGATTTTTCCCCATTGATTTGCAAACGTTCACCTTGTAATCAGGCTATGTTAAAGGTTTGTATTTCATACACTTGCAAATGTTTTCTCTTGTTTAGTGCTTATGTTTCAACTGACTTATCATGTATATGTCAATAACTTACAGGAGGACTCTCACCTTAGAAAGAGGGCTCATGGATGAGTGAAGGAGCAAGTCAATTTCCTCATGGCTTTCTCCCACCACCTCTTCATTATTATCATGAGAAATGGGCTTAGGGCTGGCAATCTGGCTCATTGGTTAAAAGCACTTGCTTGCAAAGTCTGCTGACCTAGGTTCAATTCCCCAGTCACACATGGAACTCCAGATAGGTGCTTGTTTTCACTCGCGAGAGATCCTGGCTCTCCCATATGACACAAATGCACACGCAAATTTCTTTTTAAACTTTTTATTTATTTATTTATTTGCAAGCAGAGAGAGAGAGAGAGAGAGAGAGAGAGAGACAGAGACAGAGAGACAGAGAGAGAGAGTAGAGAGGCAGAGAGAGAATGGGCATGCCAGGGCCTCTAGCCACTGCAAATGAACTCCAGATGCATGTGCCCCTCAGGCATCTG
Organism: Orientallactaga sibirica; assembly: GCA_036365145.1. Lineage (NCBI taxonomy): Eukaryota > Metazoa > Chordata > Mammalia > Rodentia > Dipodidae > Orientallactaga > Orientallactaga sibirica. The sequence continues at coordinate 13,366,718 of JAEOAD010000009.1, forward strand.
GCTTACGTGGGTCCTAGAGAATTGAACCAGGATCCTTTGGCTTTGCAGGCAAACGCCTTAACTGCTAAGCCATTTCTCCAACCCCACACGCAAAGTTTTTAAAAATAGTACTTAGACCTTAGAGGAGTGCCTAGGTGTCCAGTGTAAAATGAGAAGATCAGTTATGTGTTTTCTTAATTTTTTTGTTATTTTTATTTATTTATTTGAGAGTGACAGACAGAGAGAAAGAGGCAGAGAGAAAGAATGGGCATGCCAGGGCCTCCAGCCACTGCAAACAAACTCCAAATGCATGTGCCACCTTGTGCATCTGGCTTACGTGGGTCCTGGAGAATCGAGCCTCGAACTGGGGTCCTTAAGCTTCACAGGCAAGCGCTTAACCGCTAAGCCATCTCTCCAGCCCCAGTTATGTATTTTAAAGGTGATTTTGCTTTTGGTTAAGTAGCTGCTCACTAGCTGCTTTTAAAAACTATTTATTTATTTGAGATAGAGAGAGAGAGAAAGAGAGAGAGAGGGAGAGAATGGGCACACCAGGGCCTCAAGCCACTGCAAATGAACTCACTCCAGAAACATGTGCCACTTTGTGCATCTGGCGTTAGGTGGGTAATGGGGAATCGAACCCGAGTCCTTAGGCTTTATAGGCAAGCATCTTAATTGCTGAGCCATCTGTCCAGCCCTCATCAGCTTATGATACTCAAAGATTCTTCTTTGGAAAGGTAGCCTGACAGTGATGCTCTATCAGGATCATGTCAAGCCTGGAGTCTGTTAGCTTTTCAGTCTGGAGTATGACCTGCCCTGGCCAAGGGACCATTGCAATAGCCTCCTCTCTGCTCTCTCCAGTTCTCTTTTTGAACACTTCACTTTTAGGGCATGGTTAGAACATTCTTTTTTTGCCAGTATTACCCTCTGTGTACTTGGACATCAGTGTCAAGTCCACTCGTTACCTCTTGGCAAAGGCTCCTTTGGTTTCCCAGGGCCTATTGCGTGCCTTGGCTGTGTTGTGTCACAGGTACCTCTTGCTTGCCTGTCTGTGGGATTTTAATTCAGTTGATGTCAGGGAACCCATTCATGTGGTGAGCCAGGGCCTAGCTCAGTGAGGGAAGGGAGGGGAATGATCAGGGCATCAGTCTAGCACCAGAAAAATAGTGTCAATGGAAATGGGTGAACCTAGTGGGCTCCTGTGTGTGTGTGTTAGTGTGGAGTGTGTTCATATGCATGTGCAGATGAACCTTCCCTGTGTGCATGCATGTGGAGGCTAGTGGAGGATGTCACATGTCCTCCTCTGTCACTCTATGGTGTTATTTCCTTGAGAAAGATTCACTGAACCTGGAGGTTGCATCTGACCAGCAAGCTGGAGAGATCCTCTTGTCTCCATCTTGCTCTGTGCTGGGGTTACAGATGTGCACAGCCAAGCCAGGCTGGTGATCAAATCAGGACCTCCTGTTTGAGAAGCAAGCCCACTGAGCCATGTTCCCAGCCTCAGGTCAACTGGATGTTATAGAGGAAGATTACAAAAGCAGCGCTGGATGGACAACATGAGCGAGAAAGAGAACACTAAGAGTCACACACTCAGGGCTGGGGGAGGTGGCTTAGTGGACAAAGCTCACACTGCTCCAGCTGGAGTATTGAGTTCAACTCCTAGACTGCCTGTAAGAAGCCAGAAGCCATGGCAGGCTACTGTAATCCCAGCACACTTACACTGATGACACGATGGGAAGTAGAAATGCTAGAAGTCCCCAGAAGAAGCCCAGTCAAGAACAGTAGAGTGAGAATCAGGAGAGAGAAACCTGCCTGCAGTGAGTTGGACGGACAGGTGATGACCATCCTGAAGTTGCCCTCTGACCTCCATATGCATGCCATGGCGCATGTTCACCTGGACTCATGCACTCATATGCACACACACAACTAATAATAAAAACATAACCAATTATTTAAAAAGAGCGACACATGCTTTTGGGTCTAGTTCAGAAGCCCTAGTGTGCTTGAGTGAGGGGAGTAAGTAATGTTTGATGCAGAAAGCACAGTTTTAGGGTTGGAGAGATGGCTTAGCAGTTAAGGCACTTGCCTGCAAAGCCAAAGGACCTCAGTTTGATTCCCCAGTACCCACGTAAGCCAGATGCACAAGGTGGCGCATGCATCTAGAGTTTATTTGCAGTGGCTGCAAGCCTTAGTGCACCCACTCTCTCTCTCTGCCTCTTTCCATCTCTCAAATAAATAAATAAAAATTAAAATTAAAAAAAGAAAGCACAGTTTTAAAGCAGTTGAGTTCAATAAAGCACACAGTCCTGCAATCATTTAAACAGTTTTGACTGTTTTCTCCAGTTTCTGTTGGGCTTCCCTTTCCAAAATGTAATTTAAACTCTCAGTATGATACAAAATTTTCTTTCCTTTTTTTTAATTTTAGACTCTCGAATGAATGTGTTTGGTTAAAGGGAGAAATAAATATTTGAAAAGAGTAAACAGTTGAAAAATTAAAATATGAATAATTTACAAGCTGGCTGTCAGTTATTTTGTTGATTGCTAAATTGTGTGTTCATTCAAAGCTGATGATGTTTAACTATCTCTCTCAGTGTTGCTAAGGGAAACACACTTCCCTACCTGACTTTTGTGTATAGAGTTTATTTTTGTTTATGTTGTTTCCAGTTTATTTTTCATTTCTGAAATGATAATGACTACATTTTCATAAGCATATATGTTAATTTTTAATAAAAATGCAGTGAAATGGGGCATGTAAGGAGGGAAAAGCACTGTTTTTAATATTTGTAAATATAATTTCAGATCTCCCTGTGTTAATAGCGTGATAGATGAAAAGAGAAAGGAAGGAGACAATTATAAATTGAAATTATAAAGCACATGCTATTTTTTTATAGAAAATACTTTTTTAGAATCTTTCTATTCTATAGACCAGAGATAAATTTTCAGGAATCCATGATCCCATAATTCTTACAATTGTTTACAGTACTCAGTTGTATGTATTCATGAATTTAATGCTACCCAGCAGTCCTTGTCCCATACTTTTTCCCTATTGCTGACATTTGAAATATTTCTTTGCCAGTAGATTTTTAATTCTTTTGGTTTTTGCAATAACGACTCACTTTTTTCATACATTTTTATTTTTTAACCCCTCTTCTCTCCCTCTCTCCTCTTTTCCTTCTGACTGCCTTGCAGTCTTTCTCCCATAGTCTCTCTTCCATTTCATATCATATGTGACCTTTTGTTCTTTCCATTTTCCATACCTTTTTCCCTCTCATTGTCTCTGATCTAACTTCATAGCTCATACCCTTTCTCACTATTTGCTCTACTCCTCAAAATACCCAGAGGGCACTTGCACATGCACGGTCATTGCAGCTCTATTCAGAATAGCAAAGAAATGGACGCAGCACAGGCATCCATCAACTGATGATTGAAGAATGGAAATGTGGTACATGCATGCAGTGGAATTTTATTCAAATGTAAAGAAAATAATGAAATTATGAAAGTTTAAGGAAAATAGGTGAAGCTGGAAAAGATCATACTACTAAGTAAGGTAGTGTTAGAAAAAAAGTTAAAGGTTCAGTTGATTTATTGAATTATTATGAGAGTTCATTTTTGAGGAGGTAAACTTATCTTTTTGAGCAGAGAGAAAAATCCCAAAGAAAGAACTGTCCAGGAAGGGCCCAAAGGGATGATAAAAAGGAAAGACTAAAATAAAATAAAATAAAATTTAAAATAAAATAAAATAAAATAGAGTTTATTAGGGTGGCCTAACTACAGAAATGATTGATATAAAAATTGTCACATCTTGTTTGTTTATTGACCTTTTCCCTCAGATATGAAAACTATAAGCTTTTTTTTTTAATCTGAGAGAGAGAGACAAAGAGACAGAGAGACAGAGAGAGGAATAGGCAGAGAGAGAATGGGCTCTCCAGGGCCTTTTCAGGTGCTGTGAATGAATTCCAGACATGTGAACCTCCTTGTGTGCATGTGCGACATTGCACGCTTGCATCACTTTTGCATCTGGCTAAACGAAGAAAGGCTTTGCAGGCAGGCACCTTAACTGCTAAGCCATCTCTCCAGTCCTATGAAGACTACAAAATAAAAATAAAATCTCAACTTGCAGGTGGAGCTTCTTTGAAGAGCTGTCTCAATCTCTCTGGCCCAGGATAAATAAACTCTACTTTCATTCATACTAGCATTGGAGTGATCTTTCCAGAGAATTTCTGCAGCATTCCTGGAAGGCCCAGCAAGATTTTCATTTGCCACGACCCCCATTGTTCAGGAAAAGGCTGCTGTTTCTCAGCCTGTCAAAGGTCTTTGGAACTGAGAAGCACATGCCCTGGACATGATTGTGGGATCTCCTTGCAGGTGACCCAAGGAGACTGCAAAACCCAGGACTGGAGTTCCTGAGTGGAAGGAGATGAGTCTAAGCCAGATGTCCAGACCAGGTCCGAACTCCCCAGGGAAATTGGAAATTGAAAATTAGAATTTAAAATTGGGATTAGTCCAATCTGAATTATATTCAGAGCAGGAAGTCAAAAATTGTGTATTCTTTCTCATAGGTGGATCTCAATGTGTTCTTGAGTCTGGTTTGGAAGTAATTTTTTTTTTGAGATTTTTGGTAGCTAAGTTCATTAGGGAACTGTAATTATACTTTTCTTTCTTTTTTTTGTGTGTCCTTATCTGATTTTGATACCAAGGAAATACTAGCTTTGTATCATAAGTTTACTATTTCTTCCCTTTCCATCTTGTGGAAGAGTTTGAGACATTTCCTGGTTTGGTTGTTCTTCAAAGTTTGATGTGTTTGGTGAACCCATTCATGTCTTTCCTTTAGGGGCAACTTTTATTACTGCTTCAATTGTGTGTTTGCTATGGGTCTGTTTGAGTTGTTTATAACTCCTCAATTGAATTTTAGTAGATTGTATATGTTTAGATTTTCTATTTTTGTGGACTATGTTTTCAAAGCATTCCCTAAAGGTCATCTGGGGTCTGATGTAACAACAGCCTTTTTCTGTCTAATTTTTCTCATTCTGTTCTCCTTTCCCTTTCTTTTGGTTAGTTTGGCTAGAGTTTTTCAATCTTGTCTTTTCAAAGAACTAACTCTGATTAATTTTATATATTGTTCTTTTAGTCACCATTTCATTAATATCATTAATTTATTCCCTAATGTTTACTATTTCTTTCTGACCACTGCATTTTGGGTATGACCTCTTGTGTTTATAAAATTTTCTTCTTTGGACTGGAGAGATGGCTTAGCAGTTGAGGCGCTTGTCTGTAAAGCCAAAGGACCCAGGTTCAATTCCCTAGTACCCATGTAAGCTAGATTCACAAAGTGGCACATGTGTCTGGAATTTGTTTGCAGTGGCTGGAGACCCCGGTGTGTCCATTCTCTCTCTATCTGCCTCTATCTCTGTCTGCTTCATCCTCTCTCTCTCAAATAAATAAATAAAACAATTTTCTTCTCCTTGGTCTTGTATGTTGATGCTTTCCATTATTTTTAAAAATTTGATTTATTTCCAGAATTTCTGTTTGGTTCTTTTCATGGTCTTAATTTCTCCAGTGAAATTTTCCTTCATGGTTTTGAATTTCTCCTCCAAGTTATTGACTGTTTTGGCCACTTTGGTCATTTTCTTATCAAGGTCCTGAATTGATTTTCTTACTTCATTCATCTGCTTATTGGAGCCTTCTATATGGACATTGGTTCTTATGTTTGTGTTTGCATGTTCACGCACTTGTGTGAGTGTACATGCACATGTGTGCACATGAGTGTAGCCATAGAACAACCTTATATGTCATTCCTCAGGCACCTCCCACATTTGTCAGGCGGAGTTTTTCATTGGCCTAGAACTTACCAAGTAGACTAGATTGGCTGGCTAGGACGCCCCAGAGATCTGTCTGTCTCTACCTCCACAGCCCTGGGGTTACACATGGGTGCATCACGACCAGCTTTTAAAACACGAGTTCAGGAGATCAAGCTCAGGTCAGCTATTGCATTAAATTTGATCTCCAGTTTTGTGGGTTCTCAGCTTGTGAAAGTGTCATGGTGGGTTGCTGATTCATTTTTTGGGTGGGTCTTTGTTATATTTTGCACATCTGTTGGGATGGACATGTACTAGTCTTTTAATTTTTACCATTTGATATTTTCATATTTTGATATTTTCATATATGCATATAATGTATTATGACATTATTTCCTCCAATTAATTTTATTTGAGAGAAAAATGCAAATGGAAAGAATGGTCACCCAGTGCCTCCAGCCACTGCAAACAACTCCAGACATATGCACCACTGTATGGCCCAATACAGGCCTGCCCTAGCCAGACCTCATGCTAAAAGCCATACCAGGCCATACCCCTCAGGTTTTCTCACCAGGATGGTGGATAGCCCATGACGGGTAAGAATCCATGAGATGGGGCAACCTAAGACAGGCACCGTCACATGTGATGATCCCTTGGGGCCTGGGTTCAACAATGGCTTTCAAAAAAACCATACCAGGCCATTCCCCTCGGGTTTTCTCACCAAGGTGGTGAGGTGGTGAGTAGCCAATGATGGGTAAGACTCCATGAGATAGGACAACCTAAGACAGGCACCGTCGCGTATGATGATCCCTTGGGGCCTGGGTTCAACAATGGCTTGGCAAAAAACCATACCTCTCATGGTTGCCAGTAATAAAAACAAAAAGGAGGATATGTATGGCACAGTACAGGCCTGGTCCTAGCCAGACCACATGGCAGAAGAAATCAGGAAGTGGCTTCTGTAAACATGGCGTTTTGCACAGGCCTGGCGTGACAACAGTTACAGTCCCATGCTTGCGAGAAACCTGCTACGAGATGTCCTGTCCAGAGACAGGCTGTCATTGGTCACAAAAGGGGACCACCCCATACAATGATTAGCCAGCCAAACCCCTTAAAACCCACGTGCACTTCCTGAATAAACGAGTTTGCGGAAGCTCGCTTCCCACTTTCACCCAACTCCTGGAGTCTGTGTTGTGATTCTGCGCTGCTCACCCCAACTCGGCAGAGACCCTGCTGTCCCTCCTGGGCTGGCCTTAGGGGGGACCATAACACACCACCTTGTACATCTGGCTTACATGAACCTGGGTCCTTCGGCCTCAGAGGCAAGTGCCTTAACCGCTAAGCCACCTCTCCATCTTATTTTACTTGAGTTCTCCTCACTTGGATTTATGTTTCTTACTGCTTTGCGTGGAAGGAGGCTACTGCACTAACAGATACAATGATTTAACCAAAGCGCAGTGTTGATGTGCAGTAATAGACACTGTGCTTTTCACTTGTGTTCCCAATAAGGTCAAGAGAGAGGTGAGCTGTATTAGGTTACTGATTGGAGTGGTTAAGGAGTGAAATCAGAAGGGGAAAAGAGGAAGTGAGGTGATAATGACAAGGAAAGTACACAGGGAAAAAAGTTTATGTAATACAGGAATTCTGGTAGGTGTTCAGAAAATATTGTTTGGTGTAAAGAAAGAAATGCCAGTCATCAAAGGAGTTTATTTTTTTTTCTGGCAAGATACAAGCTAAAACACAACACAGCAATGGAAACACAAACTTGTGAATAATAATAGCAAATAAAAGTAAGCAGTAATATGAAATATATTATTATGACGTTAGTCAGCATTTCCTCCCCACTGGGATGATGTGGCTTCTCCCTGCCTCCTGCGACTCTCTTGTATCCCTCTCCACAGAGGAGGGCGAGGGGGCTCATCTCAGCTTCTCAGACAAGTTATGTCCGTGTGCGCTTCCCCATGAGAAGAATTTCTGTAAGCAATGTGTATGTGTTGCCAGAATACCCTGGTGTAAGGCTGTCCTTCCTACCCACTAGTATACAACCTTGTCTCTAAGTGTTTGAGTTTGTGTCAGTCCACATGCAGGGGTTTCCGAGACTGAGATTCTGAGGGGATGTGGAAAGCCCATGTGCCCTACCTTACTTTTGCACACTCCTGTGTGCCAGGCTCCACAGCACGTCTCCCACCATGCCCTGTAGCTTGCTCACGGAAAGACAAAGAACGGGGCAGGGCTGCCTTCTCTGGCAAATATCTGCCAGTTTCAACTTCCGGTTCTCAGAGTGTTACACTTCCTCTCTCTCTCTCTTTAGTACCTGCTCTCTGTGTATGGCTTATTCAGACTCTTGTTCATTTCTACAGCCTAGACCTTCCTCTCCCCAGTTCTCACAGTGCTCAACCATAGCAAAGCACTTATTTAGAGGTCATGGATAACCAGGCCATTTTGTGTCTGGAGGAGCACATTGTAAGGAGATCTACCCTTCCTTTGGCTCTTACATTCCCTCCCCCCTCAATCAGTCTCTCTTTTATTTTGATGTCATCTTTTCCTCCTATTATGATGGTCTTGTGTAGGTAGTGTCAGGCACTGTGAGGTCATGGATATCCAGGCCATTTTGCATCTTAGGAGCACATTGTAAGGAGTCCTACTCTTCCTGTGGCTCTTACATTCTTTCCGCCTCCTCTTCCACAATGGACCCTAAGCCTTGGAAATTGTGTTAGAAATGTTTCAGTGCTGAGCACTCTTCTGTCCCTTCTTTTTAGCACTATGGTGCCTTCTAAGTCATTCCAAGGTCACCACCATCTGAAAAGAGAAGCTTCTCTAGCCAAAAATGAGAGTAGCATTAATATATTGGTGTGGACATTAAGAGAAGTGTTTACTAGGCAGTTTGGTGAGCATAGTATATATGTTTAGCCAGACACCAGCAGACTTTACACCCTTAGGGCTCATGACTACCCCTGTTGGGTAGGTTTTCAGTATTAGGCATGTATTCCCTCCCAAGGAGCAGGCATCCAGTTCACTTAGAGAGTGGTTTGATTTCCCCCATAACAGACATGCCACTATTGCACCTGTTGGCTCATTTGGCCTGGCTGGCCAAATTTAAGGCTTGCAGTGTCCACTGTTGAGTATCTTCATTGGTGTTTTCTCTCTCCCATTGAACTTCATGCATCATAGCTTTTTCCAGCATTCTGTCAGCTGGTCCACATGGAGGAGGCTTTCAGCTCAGCTCCAGCAGGATTTCTCAGTGACCTTGAAGCCCAAGTATGTGGAGTCTTCAGCAGTAGTGTCTTACCATCTATTCCTGGTGGGAAACCAAGGGTCTCAGCAATGGCCTATAAGGTTTTGGGGATATCAATGACCTCCCTGGACAACAACTCACTGGAAGGTATCCCATCCCTGGCACTGAAAATTTTCTAGTAACAATCTATTGCCTCTGAGTGTTCCATTGTCCAGAAAAGTAGGTTTCCATATGACTTATTTATGTCCTCTTAGATTTTGATTAGCCCTCCTTCCACCTTTCCTTTACTCAATCTCTTTCCCTGACCTCACTTAGGCCTTTTTGCCACCATTAATCTGTTCTTCTACTTACATATATACAATACATTCCTATTAAGTCTCCCTCCATGACCTCGTAGTGCCTGACACTACCTACACAAGACCATCATAATAGGAGGAAAAGATGATGACATCAAATGAAAAGAGAAACTGATTGAGAGAGGGTGGGGACATGATGGAGAGTTGAGTTTCAAAGGGGAAAGTGGGGGGAAGGAGGGAAGTACCATGGGATATTGTGTACAATTATGGGAGTTGTCAATAAAAAATAATAAATAAAATATTTCTTAACAAAGCACTTATTTAGAGGCTACAGCCTTCCCTGGAGGGCAGGAGCAGCATAGTGCATTGGGGGGGGCTAGTGGCTGGGCTACTGCTTTATGAAGAACTTTCCCATTCCTTTCTCTTCTCCTTAGCGCTTTCTCATATATGAATAAGGTTGGTCATGTTTTCATCTTTTTAAAAAGTTTTTTTAGTTATGTGTGCATGTGCATGCACACTCATACACACATACCATGGTATCTTGCTGCTGCAAAGGAATTCCATTCTGCTTTACACGGGCACTGAGGAATTAAACTTGAGTTGGCAGGCTTTAACCACTGAGTCATCTTCCCAGACTCTATCATGTTGTCATCTTTTCTTCAACCTGTCACACAGAGGAAGCATCTAATCCTCCATCTTGCCCAGAAGTCTGATTATATCATAATTTATTAGCCCCTGTTTATGGACTTCGGAGTGTTTCTCATTTTTGACATTAATGTATGTTATGAGTGTTTTATTGCATGCCCTCCAGTGATCATGCTTGCTCATTTGTTTTATATTCTCTGTGGTGGTTTGAATGTGGAATACCCACCCCCATGGGGTATGTGTGTGGTTTAGCCTCATACTTAATTTCCAACTGGTAAAGTCTTTGGAAGGTGGAGCCTTGCTGGAGGAGGTGTGTCACTGGAGGCGGGTCTTGGAGTTCATTAGCATAGCTTCCTGGGGGTTCAGAGTCAGCTCTCTTTGCTTGCTCTCTCTGTTGCAATGTGAGCCTACTGCCTTCCTTCTCTGCCCTGATGAAACTGCCCCTTGGAACTGTAAGCTTGAAATAAAGCTGTTTCTGTTCAGGTGTTTTGTCCCAGTGATGAGATGGTAACTGCTGCGCTTCCTCAAAAAGTGGTACTGCTCCATCCTTGAGTAAACCTTTGTCTCAACTTCAGCTGATTCCATGTAACAGCCTGAGAAAGGGTTGGCACTAATTTGGCTGTCTAGGTCCTTGCAAGGGTTATTAGGAGGGTCTGCTTGTCTGTGCTGTTATCCTTCCTGCATATCCCTTTCTGGGTATCTCTTGCCTCGCCTTCCCTTTCTCCCTTCCCTTGCCTTTTCTTTCTTTTTCCTTTCTTTGGTTTAGCTACCTGACATAGGGGTTTTTAAGGGTTTAAAATCATTATTGTTCTAGGTTGGTTTCTGAATTTCCAAGGACTATAATTACATACTTTGCAGCACAAGGCCTCTGTTTTCTGTGTCTCAGACCCGCGTCTCTAAAATGAGGCACACATTCCTGTATGTTGAAAAAATGACAAGTTCCTAAGCTGCTTATTTTCCATTTTTAGGGTATATTCAAAATGGTCTGTAGAGCTTTCTCAAATAGTTGGCTTTTGGCAATTATATTCACAGGGCAAATTCCTGTCTTAGGAAAGCTCAACAAAAACTTTCCGACTCTGTGTGTGCGTTTTGTTCCCTTGTGCATGTTGTATGTACATGTTTGTATGTGTGAGTGTGTGTAAACGTATGTGGAGGCCACACATCAATGTTGGCTGCCTTCCACTATTGCTTTTCCACCTTGTTTATTGAGACCTCTAGCTTACCAATTCTGCTAGTCTAGCTACTTAACTTGCCCCAGGGATCTGTCTGTCTCTGTCTTCAAAGCACTGGGATTTATGAGGGGACGTGAACCAGGTCCTCATACATAGATGGCAAGCACTTTACCATCTGAGCCATCTCGCCAGCCCCTTGACTTCTCCTCCTCCTCCTCCTTCTTCTACTTCCCCTTTATTTTTAAACAACCTGGGGAAGACTCGGTAAGCAGCAGTGCAGGTAGATAGAGTATTAGCATTTTGTCTGGTCTGATCTGATCACCCCGAGTTGCTAAATGAACTTTAATTTCTCCACTTCCTTTGATTCAAATGTGCTATGAAAAAATAGGCTAATAAGAGCAAAGCGTGAAGGTTGGGAGTGCTTAGAATTGAGTCCCTGCTGTACGCAATGTGTTTTTCCTCAATGGCTTTGATACCTGTCAGGACTTTGATTTTTTTTTTTTTTTTTTTAATCCTGAGGTATGGCAGGGCTGTCTGAAGAGTCATTTTTCTACCTTCATGTTAAATTAAAAGCTATGAAAACAAAACCAAACTGTAGAAGGACCCTGTTCGAGGTTACACAGAGCAGAGTGATGACTGCCCCTCACTCACTCCTTGTCACACAGGAAGGAAGCTTCCTACAGGAAAGAGAACAGCTTGCTCTGAGGCAAACTAGAATCCTTGAGTTACACACATCAGGGGACTGTGGGCTTCGTTGTTCCTTGGATGAAAATGGCTCTGCTGATGTATGTTTTTATGCATTCATATTTGTTATTTTTGGATTGATGCTTCTGCTGGCTAAAATATGGACAAAGAAGAAGATACTAAAATTTCCCTCATACACCACCTCCCCTGGTTTCCATAGCAAAACTCAAGGTCTGAAATGTGAGTGGCATGAAGCTTTCTTTGTGGAGATTTCTGTTGAGGGGTGATTCTGAATCCAAGACCACAGAAGAAGTAAACCTTCCCATCACTGGGTCAGAGAGATGGTTTGGTGGTTAAGAGTATTTCCTGTGCGAGTAGAGGAGCCGAAGGTCCATCTCCAAGGCCCATGTAAACAGCTGATCATGACCCCTTAGGGAAGCAGAGACTGGAGAATCACCAGGACTCATGAAAACTATGTGAACTTCTGGGATTGGTTATGATATTCTTACCCGGATCTGGAGAGAGGGCTTAGTGGTTAAGCACTTGCCTGTGAAGCCCTAAGGACCCTGGTTCGAAGGTCAATTCCCCAGGACCCATGTAAGCCAGATGCACAAGGTGGCACATGCATCTGGAGTTCTTTTGCAGTGGCTGGAGGCCCTGGCACACCCGTTCTCTCTCCCTCTGCCTCTTTCTCTCTCTCTGTGTGTGAGTGTAACAGTCAAATAAACAAATAAAAATAAACAAAAAATTTAAAAAAAGATATTTTAACCCAAGTAAGAATGGGCATAAGCGAGATGGAGGCAGATACCTGATGTTCTGTTCTGTTCACCACAGGTGTGCACACCCCACCAGATGCAAATGCACTGGACATACACATGTGCTTAGACCACACACACACACACACACACACACACACACACATATTTTCACACAATTATGCAAAACAAACAAACAAATTTACTTTGTTGTTGATCATTCTACTTACTTGACAGCTAATTACACATGACTCTATCTACCTGTGTATCCCCTGCCTTGGCCCCTTAGCCTAGATGGAGAAATGGACTGCATGAAGCATTGATGTGTTAGTTCTAGGCATGAGGACCAATAGAATCTCAGTGGATACTGAGGCTGAGTGTTTGGGTCCTCCACCTAACATGATGATGCCCTCCCTACAGCATTTCTGCTAAGCACCCATATGAGGATTCCTCGAAAGCTTTAAGAGATGAGATCCAGGGCTGGAGAGATGGCTTAGCAGTTAAAGCACTGGCCTGCAAAGCCAAAGGACCCAGGTTCAATTTCCCAGGACTCACATAAGCCGTACTCACAAGGTGGCACATGTGTCTGGAGTTTGTTTGCAGTGGCTGGAGGCCCTGGTGTGCTCATTTTCTCTATAAGTAAATAAAAATGAATTAAAAAAATGCATGTCAGCCAACATTCCCTCCTGAGACTCCTCAGATGTGGGAATGTAGGAAGTCTTTGCCTCGTTATGGGCCTGTCATTGTGACCAGCCACAGCTGGCACAGTGGATCAGAGAAGCAGTTGTGCACGCTTTCTACCCTGGTTAAGCTTCATTACATGATGTCTGTTACTCAAGGACCCTGGAAAATAAACTCAGTGTTTCAAAGTTGAGGTAAGGTTGTCAATTAGAGTTGTCCATTGGCTGAGGGACAGGAAACCAGAGAAGGCTTTGCATAGCTCTGAATAGGACCTGACTTCAGATTAAAAAAAAAAAAAAGAAATTACTAGAATGTTATCACAAGGTAGCCTGAGAACACCTGACAGACTCGTCCAGGTACACTGTAGGTATAGGGTTGCTTGCACAAGCTCATTGGAGACAGCATTATCTCTGGATTCTCCCCAGGAATGACATGGTATCCCCCCACCCCCTCAGGCCAGGGAATCTGTTCACCAGGCAGCAGCACGAACATGCATGCATTTGACTTCTGTTTTGTGAAAGTGAGTGTAAGAGGCCATAACAATGTGCAGAAGAGGTAGGCACTGTTCTTCAATCTCCTTAATAGGTTGGTTTTATGATGCTTGGTAAGACCTGCGTGGAACACCCGAGTCTCACTCGCTCTTTATTTATCATCTTTGCTGATTTTCTTGCTCACTACACTTTATGCCAAATAAAGCTATTAAGAAGGAGAGACTGGTGTGTAAAGTAGTTCTTGATGGAGTATTCAGGAACCTCTTGGAACAGCAACCAGGCAGGGTGTTAACACCTCAGGCTGCAAGCAGCAGGATGCAGGGTAGAAGGACTAGCACCAGTGTGGGTGTTCTCTGAGGCCATCAGGACACTTGTCAACAAAGCCACAGAAGAACTCTGTGGGAGAAATTGTCCTCAGTAGGCAACAGGTAACAGGTGTGTGAGGATAGCTTTTTGCTTACCATACTCTCTTCTACAAAGATCATTTACACTTATGATCTATCTAGGAATCTTGGTGTGTGTGTGTGTCTTGATATCTCTAACTCTTGGCTGATGGAGCAGGTGAGCTCTACTTACAGACCACAAAAAGTGGGAGAGACAATGACTAAGGAAGACAAACCCTTCAGATGGAGCATATTTCAAAGAACTGTGACAGGGTCTGGGAACGTGGCTTCATGGAGGCGCTTGCTTGCAAAGCCTGATGGCCTGGGTTTAATATTCCAGCCACTCATGTAAGCAGGACATAAAAAATGAGTTGTGACTAGGTGGGTTTTGGCTCTCTGCATAGCTCCTGTCATGAATCTTCCTTTTCAGAAAGAGAGAGAGGTATCTAGGTAGCATGGTGAATTCCAAAATAGCATGTTTCAGTAACACATTTCAGGAAGATTTTGCCTCTTTTTTTTTTTTTTTTTTTTTTTTTTTTTTTGGCAAAGCATGGTGTTTGCCACTTTTCCTGAAAACAGAAGGTTGAGTCAGCTCATTCACCAGGATCTGGCAGATGGCTGAGAACCTTTTGAGTCTCACCTTGGATGGATTAGAGAGCTCCGTTGGTCTGGCTGAGAATAGCACCTCAAAATGGAGTATTTTAGGGGGGAGACGTGGTTCAGTCTGGACAGGGTGGTAGCCAGGGAAAGCCCATGAGTGCAAAGAAAATTTTCTGAGAACCAGAATGAAGTTGAAAGAAATATCATAACAACATGACACATTTGATTATTCAAAGACATAGCAAGATATAATTATTCATTCAGCTGTGACTGCTTGAGACCTATGTGTATAAAGATCTATATACATGTATAAATAAATTCTGCTGTGGCTTAAGTGCTATCCTGTCATTAGACCTTTGCTGTGCATGTGTGCGTATCCATGTTCATGTGTTGAGTGTGGGTGTGCATGTGTTATTGCACATGTGTGGAGGTCAGAGAACAACGTGGGGTGCTGGCTTTCACCATCTTCTTTTTCTCTTGTTCACTGTTGTCTTTGCCAGCTACTAGCTGTCCTGAGAGCTTCTGAGAAATTCTCCTATCTCCGCCTCCCTTCTCACCACAGGCATGATGGACTTACTGATACCAGTGATGTGGCGTCTGGCTTTATGTGGGTTCTGGGGGTGCAGACTTAGGTACTCATGCTTGTGCAGCAGAGAGCTTTACCCACTGAGCCACCTCTCCAGCCTCTGTCATTAGGTCTTGATGCAATCTTAACTTTAAAGAGCTTTCATCTGTCCTCCTGAATCTTCTGAAATGGTCTCACTATGCTCCACCTTCACAGGAAATATAACTCACTATATGTCATGGTGTCTAGCTTCATTTGCTATGCTGGACTGAATGTCTTTGAGCAGTCAAGAAGCTAATGGAGATGCCCAGGAGGTGGTATATTCTTCCTGGTATTTATAGGTCTGATCACATTTTAGTCTCCTTGGCCACCTCTGGCTGCAGACTGTATTCATATTATGTATACATCTATTGACATATATGTGTACACACATGCACAACTGCATAAGAACATGGATGTGTGGACCTATATCTGTGCCCACAGGCTCTGGAAGGTACATTTCCATTCTAATTTTAGTTGCTATTTTCCACATTTTAAAATTGTCTTGCAGGATACTATGGAAATAAGATGTTGAGGGGCATGAAACCAGTCTGTCAAGTGTAATCATGAAAATTCCTAGAGTATGAGAAATCCAACCATATGAGGTTTTCAGTAAGTACTGATAAAAAATTGAAGAAGGAGTCTTTAAAATGAGGGGTTGGACATTTTTTTACATGCAATTTTAAGCAAAAAGAAGCATGTAATTTCACGCAAAAGTGTGGGCATCAGCAAATGTAAAATTTGATAAAAAAATAAATGTACAGAAAAGACAGTCTACAATGGACAGTGGTGAAGTCTAAATGCATGTATCACAGTCATAAAATGTTCACTTAATGACTTATATAGGAATGTATAAAATAAAAAAGTAAGTTGTTGAAATTTAAAGGTAATAGTATGAAGTAGATAGCTAAATAGAGAGTATCAATCCCAAGGTTTGGTGGGTTGTAGTTAATGGTTGTACCCAAGGAAGAAGTGATCTACAGTAGCAGAAGAAATTCATACATGAAAAATAATGAAAATGATATAGTAAACTTTTTGTTCTATATTTATGTTTCTTCAAAACCTATTTATTTATTTGAGCGACAGATAGTGAGGTAGAGAATGGGTGAGCCAGGGCCATTAGCCACTACAAATGAGCTCCAGACACACACACTCCTATGTGGGTACTGGGGAACTGAGCCTGACTCCTTAGGCTTTGCAGGCAATCACCTTAACTGCTGAGCCATCTCTCCAGCCTTTCTTTTTTCTTTCTTTTTAAAAAAATAAAAGGGCTGGAAGATGGCTTAATTTTCGAGGCTCGATTCTTTCACGTTTTGCACAAGGGGGTGGAGTTCGCCTCATGCATCTGGAGTTCGTTTGCAGCGGCTGGAGGCCCTGGCACACCCATTCTCTCTCTCTCTCTCTCTACCTGCCTATTTCTGTATCTCTCTCTCTCTCTCTCTCTCTCAAATAAATAAATAAATAAAATAATAATAATTTAAAAAAGATAAAAGAGCTCATAAAAGTGAGCAGGAATATAAAAAGAAATAACAAAATATCTTATTGGGAGTGAATAAGTAGTCAATTGTATACAGGTGTACACATACATCAGAAAAGACAGCATTCTAAGTCAATGTATGTCCATACAGATTACGTTAGTAAACAATTGATGGGACAATATAAAAACAAGTAATTACTGAAGAAATGGGAGAAATGAGACAGAACATGAAAGAAATCATGGAAAACATCTAAACATAGCCCTTAGAAAATTGTCAGGCTCAAAAAATTTGAGGGATGAGTTCTTACAAAACATTACCAAACATGAAATTACTGTGTCATTTTAAATAGCTTAGTATAAAAAGGCATGGTTCCCCACCTTCCTCCCACTTTATAACTGGGATAACTACAGACCAATTTCTCTTATAAATGGAAGTGCAAACTTCTAAATAAATGATGACTCCATGAAATCTAGTATATTAAAGAAATTATGTGCTATGACTAAGTAGGTTTTATTCCAGGAATTTAGTGATGGCTCACTTGCAAAAATCCATATTACAGTAATCCATTATTTTTCTAAGGGGGAAATGAATGACTTTTCCTGATTAAAGTAAATTCTAAGTAAAATATGGCAAGAAGAACAGTTCCTGGGGGCTGGGGATGTAGCTCAGATGGTAGAGAGCTTGCCTAGCATGCATGAGATCCTACATTTGATCCACAGCAATACATAAGCCAGGGCAAGGTGGAGGCAGCGGACAGAAGTTCAAGATCATCCTTAGCTACATCATCAGTTCAAGGCCATGCTGAGATGCATGAGAACCCATTTCAAAGCAAACAGAAAAAGAACAATTTCTGCATGTAATATAAATAAATCTGACCAAACACGCAACATCACACTCGAAATACAAGCACTCAAGTTGTTTGCATGACAAGTGGAGAGAGTGTGTGCTCTCTACTGTGTGACAATTGATTCAGTGTGTAGGAAAGATGTATTTAAAATCCATGGCATGAAGTATAGATGGTCTTTGATGTCGTTGGAAAACTGACTAAGAAAAACTATGTTAAAAAAAAAAAATTCGGAAAATGTTTTTAAAAATAGGAGGTGAATAATTAATATCATAATTTCACAAAGATCTCTTACAAGTCAATACACAGATAAATATACTTGAAGAAAATCGACAGTCTACACTAGATGTAGCGGAAGTTATCAGAAAACACTTAAGAAACAGCAATGGCTTGTCATTCGCCTTTCTAGTACAGTAACAATGGCTCTTGGTAAAATTGAGTGAATGAGGAATAATCAACTAAGTCAGGGCAGTAGAGAGTGGATTTAGATGCAGGCTCCAGGCAGAAGCATTTGAGTTAAAACAACACTCTCCTAGTATTTTAATTGCTAAATTATTCTACCTGCCAGCGTCCGATGACAATATTTGTAAATTAATGGAGGTGGCTCTTATTTTACCTGCAGAAGTAAATGTTAAATCCAGAGAAGCGTCTATGTTCACTGTGTGTCTCTGCCTCTCTATTATGTAGTTATCTATCTCTAGTACCTATCATGTATCTTTCTAATTACATCTCTATCTCTGTACATGAAGAAGGAATGGCATGAGGGACTAGGAGAGAAGTGTGTACGTGGGCGATTAGAAAGGCACGTGCGGTCGTTAAAGTGCACATGCACAGATAGTTCACTTTATGAATTTTTAAGTCTATAGTTTTATAAAAACACTTAAAGTAAAACATATATTATCTGCAATAACATTAACAAAACATGACTTTATAAATGAGGCGACGGCGGTTGGTTGGCAGTGTACCGTTAGTTATCTGGGTAATGCTTACTCTCACACTAAGTAGACCCTAAAATCTCAGTGGCTTAGCATAACTGAAGTTTATTTCCTGCTCATATCACAGCCGGATGCAGCTACCCCACATAGAACATATGGCCTCCACAGTTGCCATAGCAAGGGAAGAAAGCAAAGTGGAGGGTCACTTTGGACATTTTTATTTTTGCTAAGAGATTACATCACTTTCCCCCCACATTCCCTCGGGAGATAACATAGTCATCTGTCCTATCTAACTGCAGAGGAGCTTGAGAAATTACAGAGAAGCAGTGAAGTTTTTGGTCAGCATCAATATCCTCTGAGTGTATAAATGGAACAAAGTCTCTGGGATGACCCTGGGTGTACGATCAACTCCTTACGACCACCTGGGTAGCTTTTCCTGTTGCCTTGGTGACTTCCATTTTCCTAAACAAGGTCTCCAGCTTACCCATATAGCATTGTCATTACCAAGTCTGGAGCAGACTTGCATTCTGAGTCAGACCATCAACATGTCATCAGCGTTTCCAAATCTTCCCAAGCAGTGAGTTGAAATAAGTCACACGTTCGGAAATGAGTGTGGGACTGCCAGTCATGTGTCGCAATTCCTGGATCAAGCAGGAGAAATTGAAGTGTTCTGTATTATGTCCTCCCACTCTCTCTCATCACTTCTCTCTTCTCACCACCAAAGACTTGCTTTCACAGGTGTGCACTTTGGCTTCATGCCTATAGTGCTTATGGAAACCCATCACTGCATGACAACTGGGTCACTGTGCACTATACATTGAATGATCTGTGCATGAAACTTCAAGAGAGAAGGCTCTTTCAGTATTATGTTCTAAGAATAGCTTGGCTTGCTTTGAAAGATGCTGTATGTTCCTCACGTATATCTTTGGCTGCCTGCTTTTTCTTTGTTTGGATCACCAGGAAGTCCCAGCAGCTGATTGCTTCTATCAGAACAAGTATTATGATTAAAGCCTACCGACATGTATTGTATCTCCCTTGCTCCTGTGCTGAATTTTTATTTAGATTTATATTTTTGGTGTCTTTTTGCTTTTTTTTTTTTTAAAAAAAATTTCAACCATTTAACACACACTTTTAAGCCACGTTACAAGTTATAAATACATCTATCATAAAGAATCAGTCAGCCCAGAAGTTTTCAGGGAAGGGTTACTGGAAGGACACTTTTGAAATAGATAAGTGGGCTTCAGATGGTTATTAGGACAAACTTTATAGATATGCATCAATTTCCTGGGCGTTTTCTCGAATGTGTTTTATTGAAGAGTGACTTGGAAGGTAGGATGTTTATGGGATGTGAAGCAAAATGTGACAGTCAATTTAATAAGGAATAAAAGTAAATCAGAGTCTTTTTAGGATCCACAGAGAGTATTTTTTTTTCTTTTTGCACCATTCTATTCCAGAGGGAATGCTTCCCTCTGGGAGTTATGTATTGCTTCTCTCATGGGTGAGGAACAGGAATCCTCTGACTGTTAATATCTCTATGAAGATAATATTCATGAATAAAAACAAGAGGATTTACCCATTCCTCAGGACCTAGATGGTGATAGATGGAGCAGGTTTTGATTGCAGATGATGACCTGGTTTCCATGGCAACACATTCATTATCTCATTCTTTTCTAAGTTACCCAATTTAATTGCCCTCGCCTTTCATCACACCTCCCCCTCATTAAACACTTACCAGATCCTTTCTGTGGCTATGTAGGCAGTACAACAGCCTTTACAGCTGCTCACTGAATGAAACGAGTGCACACACACACACACACTTGGGGATCATGTGCAAGGAAAGGAATTTCATCAGTATTTCAAGATCAAAGGATGAACATGGCAGGTCTGTGTTCTATATATACACACATGGCATGTCCCCCTGGCACATTTTACACAGAGATGTGTCCTGCCTGATGTGCAGAACTGCCAAGTGCCAGCTCAATGGAATTGGGGTTCTCCTGACACTATGATAGCTTATGAATCACATGTGGCCGAAATAGCACACAAAAGAGATCAATTGTTTCTCTCTGTCCTTGAATGGGAAGAGGTGATTTTGCTGAAACACCTGGTTTTGACATCATTTCTTGTCTCTCTCTCTCTCTTTCTTATTTTAGTCTTTGTCTTGGTATGACCTTTCTTGGAGGACTTCTCATTTTGAATTGGGGTTTTAGGCGTGGTGTCTTGTGTGGGTGAAGTCACGAAGGCAAACAGCAAAATAGAGCCTGCACTGGAAATATAGATGTTCACTTCACACCAGTGTAGTTCAGCTTATGACCCATTTCAAGGACAATATCATTCCCCGATTATTGTTTTAATGCCTTTATTTTTTCTTTTCATTTTAAAATATTTTTATTTATTTGAGAGAGATGGATAATAGATAGATAGATAGAGAGAGAGAGAGAGAGAGGGCCAGAGAGTGAGTATGGCTTGCTAGGACCTTCGACCACTGCAAATGAACTACAGATGCATATACCACTTTGTGCATCTGACTCGATGTGAGGTCTGGGGATATAACTCCGCCTATCAGTCTTTGCAAATAAGCACTTTTAGCCACTGGAGCCATCTTTCTGACCAAAATACCTTTATCTTTCTTAGGAAATAAAAACAAATAATATCTAAGTTTTAAAATATTTTATTATTAGGTAGAAACTTTGTGTGGACACTTTATATGTTGGTACCATCATTTACCTCCTCTTTGCCCCTACTCCACTGAGGGACCTCCTTAGTGGGATTGCTGGTGTTCACCATGTGGTTGTAAGTTATGAGAAGAGCAGTCTGTCATTGTGGGGAGTGCTATGTCTCTGGATATTCCCTCCCACCCTGTGGCTCTTAAAGTCTTCCCGCCTCCTCTTCTGCAAACTTCCCTGAGCCTTGGTTGGTGTGCTTTAATTCTATTTTGGTGTTGAGTTCTCAGCAGCTTCTGGCTTTCTGCATTGGTACATTTTGAGTCTCCTCAGTGTCTGTCTCCATCACTCTGGACCAGGCTGTCGGGCTCGCCGTGGAGGCAGCACACTTGCTCATCTCACCAGCTCCTCTGTGGCTTCACCTGGGCCCTGGCTGCTGTGTGAGGGGTGGTTCGTCTCCTGCCAGAGGATCAGCTATCTGTTCTTGACTTGTTGATAGATTATGGTTGTCTTCAGTTCTTGCTGCTTTCTGAAAAACAAAAACAAATTCTCCAATGGGGAGTGCGATCAGGATAGGTTAAATGCAACAAACATTGGTAATTTTTTTTTTTGAGGCAAGTACAACAGACTGGCCTTTTTTATGAGAGAGAGCGAAAGTGAGAGTGAGAGAGAGAAAGAGAATGAGAACAGGTGCACCAGGGACTCCAGCCACTGTAATTGAACTCCAGACATGTGCGCCACCATGTGTGCATGTGGAACCTTGCACATGCATCACCTTGTGCATCTGGCTTACATGGGTTCTGGGGAGTTGAACATGGGTCCTTAGGCTTCACAGGCAAGTGCCTTAACCACTATGATATCTCTCCCACCCAATTTAGAGAGATTTTGATGGGTTCAGTCTCACTTTTGGATGAAGTCTATTGGGACCTTCTCACTGGAGTCCATTATCTTGGTCTTATAGGATTCTGACTTGGTTCCTAGCTCCAGTTATGGGCTCCTTTCCACTGAGCACATCTCATAGCCAATCAAAGAGCCATTGGTTACCTACCTAGGCTGTGTGCCACTGTTGCACAGGTATGAACATCTTGTCAGGTTGGTTGTTTTCAGATAGCAGTGTCCCCTGCTTGCTCATGACATTACTGGCCATTTCTCCCCCAGAAGCTCATGTAACACTTTTCAGTACTATACTGGCAGACCATCTGGGAACTGGCTTCCTTTCAGATTCAGCTGGACCTTTTGATGCTCTGCATTGGCAGCATGTGGTGTCTTCAGCAATAGGGTCTTACCTTTTACCTCAGGTGGGTAATCAAGTGCATTGACAGAAGCCTGCCTTGTTCTGGAGACCTTGCAGATCTCTCTGATCAACAGCTCAACGTGGCTTGTAACCAATTTGTGGTACCAGGAGTTACAAGCCAGAGCCAAATGTTTTCGGGTTAGGCTTCATCCCATCCTTTCCAGGTCCCTTATTACCAGATGATCCCTCCATGTTTCTATTGAGGGTTATATCTTTTAGTTTAATGGCCAGAAAATACTGGTCTTTGTATTCATTTATATATACATACAAATGTCATGTTTATATACTTTTTTTGGCATGTGCATAGTCTGTATATGTGTGTGGTACATCTGGTACATGTGGCATATGCACTGTGCATTGCAGATGTACATCCCATGTGCTTGTCCGAGGAGGCTAGAGGAGCTCTTTCAGCACCTTTCTGTATCCCTCAATCACATACTTAAGACAGGGATTTTCCCTCACTAGAGTTGCAGATGTACATAGCCTCACTCAGCTTTTTATGTGGCTTCTGGGGAGTCTAACATGGCTGTTTCAGGCCCCAGGCATATTCTATGTCAAAGTGAAGTAATCACATGTTCTTCAATTGGGACTTTGGAATAAAAGTGGAGACATGATAGTGTTAAGAGTTTCCTGTCACGTGACTTGCTTTGGCCCAAAATGACTTGGCCACTCCAGGATGTGTTCATTCTTTCAGTGCAACAGAGAATGGTTTGGATTTTTATGGTCTCTCCAGTCCAGGGGCCTATGATTGGATCAATTTCATTAGCTGAACCACATTGGTGTGAAGCGAACATCTATGTTTCCAATGCAATATGGGTGTCTGGAGCTGTGCCTGCAATGAGAAGGGGCAAGGTCAGAGCTAGAAGAGACCAGTCTTATTTTTAAAGAGTCAGAAACATTTTCTATGAAGGGCTTGGTGGGTTTTGCAGTGAATCTGCTCCAATAACTCAACTCCACTGCTGTGGCACAAAAGCTGCCACAGGCAACATAGAAAGGAATGGACATGGCTGTGATTTAATGCACTTTATTTGTGAAACAGTGAGTACATTGTATTTGGCATTGTCTCTTCTCCATAACTGATGGCTTCCCCCACAATGCACGACCCACAATCCCCATGGGATGATCTTCACCCCCAAACTGGAGGGTCACTTTGGAGGGGGCAGGGATGAGGGTAAGGATGGTACCAATATGTGCTGTTTATATACTGAGCATGTCCATGACTAATAAAAAAATTTAAAAAATAAGAAAAAAAGGTATTGTGAAAAAAAAATAGGTGATTTGTAATAAAAAAAAGAAAAAGCAGATCTCCAGAATGATTAACTTCTTTTGTAAATATATTCATAGGGGAGTATGTAGAAATCTAGTGTAAGGAAACATTGTGCACACTCAGACTCTCCATTCCACTTAGGAGAAAATCATTATTAAGACTGTAGGGCCAGGCATGGTGGAGCATGCCTTTAATCCCAGCACTGGGGAGGCAGAGGTAGGAGGATTGCTGTGAGTTTGAGGCCACCCTGAGATTCACCCTGTGAATTACAAGGTCATCCTGGGTTAGAGACCCTACCTCGAAAAAAAAAAAAAAGATTGTAGGGCCATGTGAGCCTTCCCTAGTTTTATTCCATTCCTGCTCCCCTAAAATAATCCATCAATTAGGGTTTCCCTTGGGTTTCTGTATGGTTCTATAAATATGTAGTATAAACAAAGTGGTTACCAGATATTTAGTTTTGCTTCTTTTTATCTTGAGTAGAGATGGATTAGTATTATGTTAGTGACTGCTTTCTCTCAGCATTAAGCTTTTCAAGTCCCTACATCTTACAGCTTCATGAATGCCGTGGCATAAAACCAGTCACAGGCCATGTAGAGAAGAATAGACACAACTGCATTGCAACAAACCTTTATTTACACCCAGACAGGGGATAGGAGTTGTCCTTCATTGCTGAATCTTAACAAATAATGCTACCGTGTGAATATACACTAAGCTATTTGTTCATCCAGTTTGTGCCTATTAGGTTTACCTTAAATTTTTTTTGGGGGGGGGTGGAGAGAGACACACAGAGAGAGGGAGAGAAAGGGAGAGGGAGACAGAGAATGGGCGTGCCAGCAGCCTCTCAGCCGCAGTGAATGAATTCTAGATGCTTGCGCCCCCTTGTGGGCAAGTGTGGCATTGAGCCCTTGCGTCACTTTGCATCTGGCTAAATGTGGGACCTGGAGATTGGAACCAGCGTTCTTAGGCTTAGCAGGCAGGCTCCTTAACTGCTAAGCCATCTCTCCAGCTCTTAAATTTTAATATGCTATGAATATACTGTGCATACATTTCTTTATGTGCCTAATTTTATGATGTATAAGTGCAAGAATTATGGCAGGATGCATTCTTATGCCTTACATGCATACATTATGAACACATTTGATAAGAGGTAATGCCAAATTATTTTCCAATGTAACTGTACCGATTCATATTTCTGCCAGTAATGTTTGAGCATGGGGGTGGTCCTCTATCCCTGCAAACACTTCATGTATACATACCGGGAGTATTTCACTGTGGTTTTAATGCCATTCCCATTTTGCATCTGAAGACTCTTCAGGATATAGTATTACTTCCTCAAGTTGCTTCCTACTTATTAAGGACAAGCATCCATAAATGATAGCA
Source organism: Orientallactaga sibirica (assembly GCA_036365145.1). Taxonomy (NCBI): domain Eukaryota; kingdom Metazoa; phylum Chordata; class Mammalia; order Rodentia; family Dipodidae; genus Orientallactaga; species Orientallactaga sibirica. The sequence goes on from JAEOAD010000009.1 coordinate 13,391,893, forward strand.
TGATTGATGGGGAACGTGCCTTAATTAGCTCCCTCATGGTGGCAGGCTTGGCAGAGGAACAGTAACCCTAGCACAGAAATGTCCTTTCTGGATCTCAACAAAGTTTGTTCCCCCAACATCCATCAAAATTTCATTAATTTTCTTGGCTTTTGTAGGCAGAGGGACTTAGGTTATTGATATTCTATATGCTGTGATTTAAATGTTTTGGTCTCACCCCCTCCCACTACATCAGAAAATCATGTTGGAACTTAATCCCCAATTCACCAGCACTGGGAAGGGAAACCAACTGGAGGGGGACTGGTTCATGGAAGCAATCCTCATGTATGGAATGATGCTACTATAGCAAATACTATGGGAGTGGGTTGGCTCTTCAACTCTTCTGCTACATGGGGAGATAACACTTTTCCCCTCTGTAGGATGCAATGGTCAGGGAATCTTGGAAGTGGAGACTGGGTCCTTGCCATTTACCAAAACAGTTAGAATTTTAATCTTGGATATACCAATCTCCAGAGTTGGGAGAAATAAATTTCCATGAATTAGAAATTACCCAGTGCCATCTATTCTATTATACTAGCCCCAAATAGTCTGTCATTATTCCCACTACGAATTGCCAGAAGGAAACTGGGAAAAGTTTGAGCTTCTTTTTTCACTCTCATTCTCTGTTTCTCTCTCTCTCTGTCTCTCTCTCCCTTTTGTTTATGTATGGGTGTGTGTATGACATGGTGAGTATGTGGAGGTCAGAGGACAATCTTGGGATATGGGTCCATGCCTTCCACTTTGTTTGAGGCAGGATTTTTCTTGTTGCTCACTGATGTGAATACCATCCTAGCTGGCCTGTGAGCTTCAGGATTCTTCTCTCTCTACCTCCTACTGTTGTAGGCACATTGGAATTGTAAACACGTGTGCCACTGCACATGGCTTTACATAATAGGCTCTGGGGATCTGAACTCCAGTAATTAGAAATGCATAGCAAGTGTTGTATTTTTTTTTTTAATTTCTTTTTTGAGGTAGGGTTTCTCTCTAGTTCAGGCTGACCTGGATTTCACTATATAGTCTCAGGGTGGCTTTGACCTCACGGTGATCCTCCTACCTCTGCTTCCCGAGTGCTGGGATTAAAGGCGTGCACCACCACACCTGGCAACAGCAAGTGTTTTAAACCAGCCATCTCCCCAGACCTCTGTAACTTTAAGATTGGTTCCTTCAATAATAGGATTAACACAATAGCATCTGTTTATGTTGTACATAAGTTGCTGAGTCTAAGTGTTCCTTTGCTTTATAAAGGCTGAAATCTAAAACCTACATTTTCCAGGGACTCTGGTTTGGATTCCACCAATGTGAAATACTTGTGTCAGTTGGAAACCAGATAAGGAGAATCGTGAGTTATTCTCTGGTTGTAGCAAGTAGCCATGCAGACATATAATGGGCATGATGGCCATTTGGAACAGTCTCCAAATGAGTTTCTAGAAACTTCTTTAGTTCTGTTGCAGTTAATTTCTCCTTGCTGAGTCAAAACACCTGACCAGAAGCAGCTTGTAGGAGAAAAGAATTTGTTTTTCAGGTTTACAGTTTTGAGGGAAAGCTTTATTATGGTGGGAGAAAACATGTTTTGAGGAGGCTGGATATCACATCTTGCCAAAGCAGCTTGCAGGAAGTAGCAAGGGAGTGAGCTGGCTAGCACTGACAAACTGGGCAAATAAAACTCAAGTTCCACCTCCAGTGACATATCACCTCCAGCAAGCCTTCACTGCCCAAATTGCCACCAGCTGGGGACTAAGTATTCAAAGCTCATGAGACTATGGGGGACATCTTGTTTGAACCACCACAGTGTGAACTGCCCGTGGGATGACTGCCATGGCATCCTGTGAGCCAAATGCTTTCTGACACTTGCAAAGCCATCAGTGACTTTAAGCAGTCTTCACTCACCTTCTCTGTATTTAATTATATCTGTATTGATGCCAGACAGTGGTGTAACCCTATAATCCAGAGTCATTGACAGCCTGGGCTACATCTCAAAAACACTACTACAATAAAACACTACCAGCAAATGATAAAATGATAATCTCTTAATCTCTGTATTAATCTCTCTCTTTTTTTTTTTGCTATTGAATAATCTGTAGTAGTTTCTGCTCTGTCCGTGGAACTCTCTCTCTCTCTCTCTCTCTCTCTCTCTCTCACACACACACACACACACACACATATGTATATTACCTACACTAACTAGCTATGGGCTGCTATGAAGATTAAGTGGAATAACTTATTTGGAGAACCTAATGTGATCCTGTCAGACAGAAACCTACTTTCAACCTTTTCTTAGCTAGCCTTGAATTCACTATGGAGCTGAGGATGACCTTGAGTTTCTGATCCTCCTGCCTTCTCTCCTCAGTTATGGGATAGCAGGCATGTGCCACCAGGATAGAATTCAGTCCTTCCTGCATGTTAAGTAAGTATTCTACCAATTGAGCTACAACCCCAGTTCCACTTTTTAAAAATCTTATTTATTTTTAATTTTTATTTATTTATTAGAGACACAGAGAGAGACTGAGAGAGAGAGTGAGAATGGGTGCACCAGGGTCTCCAGCCATTGCAAACTAATTCCAGACACTTGGGCCACCATGTGCATCTGGCTTACATGGGACCTGGAGAATTGAACCGAGGTCCTTTTGGCTTTTCAGGCATGCACCTTAACTGCTAAGCCATTTCTCTAGGCTTTTTTTTTTTTTTTGAGAGAGTGAGAGAGAGAGAGAGAGAGAGAGAGAGAGAGAGAGAAGAGAGAGAGAAAGAGAGACAGACAGAGGATAGAGAATGGGCCTGCCAGCAGCCTCTCAGCTGCTGTGAATGAACTCCAGATGCATGCGCCCCCTTGTGGACAAGTGTGGCATTGCACCCTTGCGTCACTGTGTCTGGCTAAACGTGGGACCTGGAGAATTTAACGAGTGTTCTTAGGCTTAGGAGGCAGGCGCCTTAACCCCTGAGCCATCTCTCCAGCCCTTTTTTAGTCTTTCTAAAGAAAGAGGTTCTGGTCCTCCCGCTTTGAAATGTAAAAAGAGAAAAGGACGATGTTGAGAGCTTGCTTTGGAGAGTAAATGAGGAAAACTTGGATGATCCTTCATGTGAAACCTGGTTTCCATGACACCTTGGCCTAGCTCAAACACAGATGCTAGGGAAATGTCAGATCTGGGGTGAGACTCAAATCTCTAGACCCAACTGTGCACATTGCTGGCCAAGTTCAGGCTTCACCAGGGTTGCTCAAATGCCAGCATCTTTTCCTAGCTATGACGCTGCCGTCATTCAGGGTGCACACTCTGAAGCTCATCCAGGCATCCCTACCAGAGGAGGTCGCTTGATCAAGTTCCTGCTAACACCTGCCAGGGAATTTTCAAAGTTGCATCAACAATGGAAATCACCTCCTTCTACACTATAGAAACGCCACCTGGAAAGCAACTGGTGCCATTTGGCTTTTTGCTCGTTGCTCCACTGGCCTTAAAGACGCTTTAAATACCCACCAGAAAGTATGACTGATTAACAATCAGAACTGCTCTGGAGCCTGATCAAAGTTGCCTTTGTTACTGTCCCATCTTGGCATTTTCAGAATAATCTCAGAAAAGCTGCCAGACTTCATTGTTTTTATTCATATTACTTTAGGAAGAAAGGCTACCTTCCCTAAGAGAGCTTGCCACATCACCCTGCTTTTTTGGGGAGGGGGTTTCTCAGCATGACTTCATTCTCTGACTTCCTCCCTAGGGACAGGTGTGAACTAAGCAAGCCATGTCTTTGTTGTCCCCAGGTTTCTCCTTTCTGGACTTGGCCTCCTTTGGCAGTCCGCTCTCCATGTGTTTGGACTTTGAGGTTCTGATGAATTTATCATCCATGTGCCATTCTCTAAGGGATGGGTATATTTTAGAGCTATGCTGCTTTGTTGCAGACACTGCTTGCTTACTCATATTCAACGCATGCTGTTTGAGTAAGGGGAACTGATAAATTGTGGGGATGGTGCACTGACTTGACCTCCCCTGCTTTAAGGGAGTCAGTACCATGTGTTGTCAGCTTGGCTGTGCTTGGCTGTGGGGCTGTGGCTTGAGAAGGGCAGATATTCACAAGACATTCCTGGCTCACTGGACACATTTGTAGAACACATGGGCTGGTTTTCTCGGAGAGTCCAGCTGCCTGACAGCCTTATTCTGAGAAAGATGAGGAATGCACTGAACAGAAGTGTGAGAGACACTATGATGAGGAGGACTCACACAGCAAGACCATGGCGGGAGCAATGGGAGGGAACTGGTGACAAGGAGGAAAGGAAACGACCGGGTGGGAGGGAGGGAGCCAAGCTTAGTCTATGCTCTAGAGTCAGGCAGCTCCTCTTAGGCACATGCCATCTGACAGTACAGGGTACCAGTAGCCAGTAGCCTGTCCTGTTTGTCTAACTGTTTTTCTTAGTTATATACCACCAGAGCACAGGATTGATGAGCGTGCCTTGGTTTCCTGCATCCTAGCCCCACATACTAATTCTGCATTCTAGCACCACATCCTAGCCCTAGCCCTGCATCCTGCAAGTCCACATCCCAGCCCTGCATCCTAGCCCTGTATCCTAGCCCTGCATCCAGTCCTGTATCCTAGCTTCACGTCCTAGCCCTCCTAGCCCTGCATCCTAGTCCTGTCACGTCCCAGCCCTGCATCCTAGTCCTGCATCCTAGCTTCACGTCCCAGCCCTGCATCCATAGCCCTGCATCCTAGTCCTGCATCCTAGTCCACCAGCATCCTAGCCCTGCATCCTAGTCCTGTATCCCAGCACCAGCCCTGCATCCTAGTCCTGTATCCTAGCTTCACGTCCCAGCCCTGCATCCCAGTCCTGTATCCATAGCCCTGCATCCCAGTCCTGTATCCTAGCTTCACGTCCTAGCCCTGCATCCTAGTCCTGTATCCTAGCTTCACGTCCTAGCCCTGCATCCCAGTCCTGTATCCTAGCTTCACGTCCTAGCCCTGCATCCCAGTCCTGTATCCTAGCTTCACGTCCTAGCCCTGCATCAGTCCTAGTCCCAGCCCTGCATCCCAGTCCTGTATTCACATCCCTAGCCCTGCATCCTAGTCCTGTATCCTAGCACCACATCATCCTAGTCCTGTATCCTGCATAGCCCCATCCCAGTCCTGTAGCTTCTCAGTCCCAGCCCTGCACCACATCCCAGTCCTGTATCCTTCACGTCCTAGCCCTGCATCCTAGTCCTGTATCCTAGCACCACATCCTAGCCCTGCATCCTAGTCCTGTATCCTAGCACCACATCCTAGCCCTGCATCCTAGTCCTGTATCCCAGCACCACATCCTAGCCCTGCATCCTAGTCCTGTATCCCAGCACCATCCAGTCCCTAGCTTCACGTCCCAGCCCTGCATCCCAGTCCATCCTAGCTTCACGTCCTAGCCCTGCATCTAGTTGTATCCTAGCCCTGCATCCTAGTAGCATCCCAGTCCATCCCTTCAGCCCCAGCCCTGCATCCTAGTCCTGCTTCATCCTAGCCCTGCATCCTAGTCCTGTATCCTAGCTTCACGTCCTAGCCCTGCATCCTAGTCCTGTATCCTAGCTTCATGTCCTAGCCCTGCATCCTAGTCCTGTATCCTAGCAACACATCCTAGCCCTGCATCCTAGTCCTGTATCCTAGCTTCACGTCCTAGCCCTGCATCCCAGCCCTAGCATCCTAGTCCCAGCATCCTCATTAGCCTTGAATACTAGTGCATGCAGTCCTGTATCCTAGCTTCACGTCCTAGCCCTGCATCCTAGTCCTGTATCTGCTTCATAGCCCTGAGTCCTGCATCTTTGCTCTGCATCCTGGCCTTGTATCCTAGACTTGAATTCTAGCCCTGCACCCTAGCTCTGCCCCCTCCGTAAGTCTCTGAGAAGCTCCATAAAAGCACTCCACGGCTGTAGAAGCAGGGAACGTGTCATGGATGTGTGTGTGCTGGGAAGAGGGAGAATGCACAGGATGAGTCACTCATTACTTCTTTGATAATTTTTTATCAGAGAGAGGGAGAGAATATTGGTGCTGCAATTGAACTCTAGATGCATGTACCATCTCATGTACATGTGTGACCTTGCATGCTTCTGTCATCTTGTGCGTCTGGCCTACGTGGCACATGGAGAGTTGAACATGAACCCTTAGGCTTTGCAGGCAAGCGCCTTAACCACTGAGCCATCTCTCTAGTCTGCTCATCACTTCTTGAACACTGCTCTGTCCCAGCACTGCACCAGTCACATCACTGAATCCTTGCCACAGAGCAGTAAAGGACAAAGAAGCTCACAGTTCAGAAGAGGGGTTTGGCTAGTCCAGGGAGTTAGTGGCAGGGATGGCTTATTAGCTACTTTTCTTCTTGTTGTGACCAAGTACCTGGCAAGAAGCAATTTAAGGAGGGGAAGAAGGTTTATTTTGGCTCATGGTTTGAGGGTCCAGGCTGTCGCTGTGGGGAGAACATGGTGGTAGGAGCAGGAGGCAGCTGGTGACAGCGTGCCCGCCCTCAGGAAGCAGAGAGGTAAAGGCTGATGCTCAGCTCATTTGCTCCTTTCTTTTAAGTTTTGAACCCCGGCTCATGGGACATTCGAGGTGAGTCCTCCCCCAGTTGAACACGTGTAGACACGCACAGAGGTGTGCGCCTCAGGGGATTCCAAATGCAGTCCTGTTAATAGTGACCCTTAACTATCACAGATGGTATTTGGAAACCAGATCAAAAGCTAGTGGCTGGGGAGGTCCTAAACCCTAAGGCGGAAGCTACCTAAAACGTACATATTATGCCCGCCAATTGCTCTCTAAATATTTATGTTTGTACCCATATATTACTGCTACTCTCACTTTGAGATAGGGAAGCTTCTTCTTTTTTTTTTTTTTTCTGATGGTGGTGACCACTGAGGAGACACAAAAGTCATCAGAGTCCTAAGAAGAAGTGACAGTGGAGGGTTCAGCACTAAGTGAGACATCTCTATCACACCCTCCAAGGCTCAGGGACCATTGTGGAAGAGGTGGTGGAAAGATTGTAAGAGCCACAGGAAGGGAGGACTGCTTACAATGCTGTCCTCCAGACACACGGTGGCTGTGTAATTCATGACCTCACAGTGGCTGAAACTACCAATACAAAGCCTGCATAATAATAGGAGGGCAAAAGAAAAGTGGTGACATAAAGATAGAAGAGGGACTAGTGAAAAGAGGTTCGGTGGAGGGGGAATAAAAGGAGTTGGAAGGAGGGACTCTTGATCAGGATACATTGTGGATTTGTATCGAGATTGTCAACAAATAAGTTTTAAAAAAAGAAGTAGGAAACCTGGTTTTGAGGCTTTAGAGTTAGGAAACTTTGGTATGTCTCTCATATGCACACTTGAAATAGTTTATTTGTGCTGTTCAGGAAGACGGGGATGGGTGCAGTGGTGGCAAGGCACGTCAATGACGATTCATCGACAAGCAGGTTACCTCCATGCAGCAGATGTTGGGTCCTGCTGCAGATCTTTGAGAGGTGTTCCAGGTAATGGTTCAGATTTTGGCCCACTAGGCGGAGAGTAAGCAGTTCACTCTGTCACATGACAGTGTTGGGGAACGGCTCCCAGCATTTGAACTCCACAGAATGGTTGGACCTTTCTGGGCCCAGAATGAGCATGCCGATAGGACCTATGGGGACAATCTGCAGATGATCTCCAAGGAGGTGGTCGGACAGGACATAGGTGGGCCCTGTTTGTTTGTTTGTTTTTCTCCCTGCAGAAATCCATAGAGGAAATAAGATTCCATGACTCAGGAGCACTGGCTATAAAATGCTGCTCACTGTTGACCACATCTCACTTTTTCGATCTGGTTTAAAACTCTTTTGTGGTGGGATGGAAGATAGATTATCTATTGTCTTCTCCCCATTCTTACTAAAGTCATCTGTGCCATAAAAATGGAAAGAAATATGTTTAGGCTAAAATTAACTGGTTTTTATCAATATGCACATACATGTTTTATACACACAGTTATAGGTCTGTGTGTACGTCTTATATATGATATTCCTCAGCAACAACAGTCCTCTCCATAAAGAAGGAGTCATTCTTCGGAAGTACTGCATTGGAGCCTTGCTGTTGCACTTGTCATATCAGGTACTTCAGTGTTGCTGTGAACAAGGATCTCCAGAATCAACTTCTGGAAGGAGAAGGGTTTAATTTGGCTTACAGCTTCAAGAGGAAGGCAAGGCAGGAGTGAGAAGCTGGTGTCCCACTGCAGCACAGGAAGCAGAGAGAGAACGGGATGTGGAGTCCAGCTATAACACCCCAGGGCCTGCCGCCCCTCCCCCCCAGTGACGCACTCCCTCCAGCAAGGCTTCGACTCTACAACCTTCTCAAACAGTGCTTCCAGTTCAAACACCTGAGTCTATGGGAGACGTTTCACAGTCAAACCATCACACTTGGTGATGCTGTGCCTGGTTTATTAATATAATAATAATATAATACAGACTGGAAACATCAATGTTATCAATACTTACAATACCCATGGTTAATTCTTGAGGACCCTATGTGTTTGTAGCTCAGTCTGAGAATGCCTACTTTATTAGGGAACCAAGTTAGACGGAGTTTGACTTTGGATCCATCGTATTTCCTGGCACAATATCTCCATCTTTTCATACTATCTTTTAAGTCAGGAAGCAAAGGATACCCCCTCCTCCCTTCCTTACCAAGGAGAATATTAGACAGTTGGAGTAAGTAGAACACATTTGGCCTCGCCTCACACATTCCTCTGTGGTTTTGTTCATTTGTAAAATGGGAATGCTGTCTGTTTCAGAAAATGATTGACAACCTTTAATGCAATAATGGATCTGAGAAGAGACATCAAGGCTCTCCAATGTCAGGCTGGCTTCAACAAGACTGAGAGGTCCTGGAATTCCAGGAACCCCTGAGAACTTTGCCCAGTGGGTATGTGGAACATGGGATTAAGGAAGTAAACAGCTTTGCTTCAACTGATGTGGAGTTCAAAGGTACCTTCAGGTAAAAGCAAGCAGACTTTGCAAACAATCTAAGCCCAAGAAAAGCACAGAGGAAATCATTATATTTGAAACTAGGACAGGAAAGTGGGTGTGGCAGAGAGTGGGATGTGCTAGCTACGGCAATTCCTCTATCTAAGATAAAGGGACCAGGGACTTTTTCTGATTTCAGAATTTTCAGATTTTGAAATATTTGCTCAGGGGCTGGAGAGATGGCTTAGTGGTTAAGCGCTTGCCTGTGAAGCCTAAGGACGCTGGTTCGAGGCTCAATTCCCCAGTACCCATGTAAGCCAGTTGCACAAGGTGGTGCATGCATTTGGAGTTCGTTTGCACAGGCTGGAGGCCTTGGTTCATCAATTCTCTCTCTCCCTCTGTCTGTTACTAAAAATAAATCAAAATAAAACGAAAAATTTTAAAATATTTTTAAAATATGAAGGTTGAAATTCAAGTTGTATATATAACTTGTAACTATATCCTGAAGGCATTTTCATGCCGTAGTTTTAATGTCTCCTATATTTTACCGTGGCCTGTCACATGAGATCAGGTATAAAATGTTCTTATGAGCATCACGTTGATGCTCAAAAACTTGTGTTTGGAGCATGTCACATTTCATACTTTTAGATGAGCAATGGTCCAGCTGCATATTTGGAAGGATTATTCTGTTATATGCCTTTGTGTACCCCTATAGGCAGATTCCCTTCATCTGTGTACTAGGTTACTTGTTTGTTTATTTATTTATTTTTACATTTTATGGGAGAGAGAGTGAGAGAGACAGAGGAAGTGAAGGAGGGAGGGAGGGAAGGAGAGTGAGAGAGAGAGAGAGAGAGAGAGAATTGGCACGCTAGGGCCTCAAGCCACTGCAATCAAACTCCAGATGGGTGCATGCCACCTTATGCGTATGTGCGACCTTGTGTGTCTGGCTTAAGTGGTTTCTGGGGAGTTGAACTTGGATCCTTAGGTTTTGCAGGCAAGCACCTTAACCACTAAGCCATGTCTCCAGCCCTCTTATTAATTTATTTGCAAGCAGAGACAGACATATAGAGAGATAGAAAGAGCGAGATGGAGAGAGAATGGGTAGACTAGGGCCTCCTGCCACTGCAAAGGAACTGTCTAGACACATGCACGACTTTGTACATCTGGCTTTCTGTGGTTACTGGAGAATCAAACCCAGGCTGTTAGGTTTTGCAAATAACCACTGTAACCACTGGGCTATGTCTCCAGCCCTGCGTGACTAAAAAGTATGACTTACAGAGTACACTGCCTCTTTAATAATGATGGAAGGAGCATTTGAACCAATCTCTCTGGCTTACAGATCCTCTGCCTTCTTCTTCTTCCACCTCGTGTTGTCAGGCCACTCAATGCCTTGTTCTACCACTCAGTACCACCTACCACCCTCATTGATCCTGATCTGCCTTTTTTTTTTTTTTTTTTTGCTATAGAATCAGGTAATATCCATGGATGTCTGACTTACTGGCTAAGGTTATTTAGACTCGAGTTTCCTATCTGTGCACACTTTTGCACAGACTCGCTCCTGGTGCTTGGTGAGGATTTGAGGTTCTGGTACACCTTCACTGTGCCTCTGAACATCGGAATTAGGTCACACTAATAGCTTTTGCTTCTATTCCATGTGTTCTCTCTGCACACAGTGTTCCAGACATGCTGAGTCTTGTATTGGCCCTTAACTTGCCAAGCCATTTCATGTATCCGTCCATGTCTGTATTAGAAATATCCCTCACCTCTCCAATGACCTTGCTACTATTCGTTCCCCTGACTTTATCATGTGTCTCCTTTCCCATGCAGCCTTCTTAGACCTGCCAAATGGAATTTTGCTATTGTCTTGTGTATTGTATTGTACTGTATTATGACAAGCCGATGTCATAAATCACATGTGCACTCCGCTCATTGCATTGCCATCATTCACTTGTTTATCCATGTCAAAACTAAGCAATTATGGTTGTGTTTATGTATATTTCCCACGGAATGTGGCCAGAAGTGATGCACAGTGCTTCCAGGCCTGGCTCATGAAATTGTCCCACATGGTCCCGCACTCACATCCATAGGACTTTAAAGAGCCTGGGTCTCCGATTGTTTAAGTACAAGCTGAGGGAAAAGTACCTATTCTACACTTGCATGAGATGTGAGTGAAAGACAAAACTCACATTTGACCACAGACATGATGGGCCTGTTGCTATTCCTCTTATTTGTGATTTGTGAGCTATTTGTGGATTGGGCATGTAATAATTCTATGGGCATACCAAGCAAAGTTACAGTGGTTATGAAGGTCAGGTGAGGGCATTTCATGTGAGGCTGGTTCTTGGACAGCTAGGGACAAGACCCACGGGCACGTTCTCCCCTCGCTGATGATGGACTAAGAGGATCCACATGTGGTGATGCTCTGTGAGCTCAGGGGGACCCCAAAGTCAGCCATGGAGGGTGTTGCCTATTTGTATCTTGCTTTCTGATTCTTTCTTTCTTTCTTTCCTCCCTTCCTTCCTTCCTTCCTTCCTTCCTTCCTTCCTTCCTTCCTTCCTCCCTCCCTCCCTCCCTCCCTCCCTCCCTCCCTCCCTCCCTCCCTTCTTTCTTTCTTTCTTTCTTTCTTTCTTTCTTTCTTTCTTTCTTTCTTTCTCTTTCCTTCTTTCTCTCTTCCAAGAAAGCTTTCCGCTATGGTATAACACCAGCTTTTTGTGTTCCAGATTAAAATGCAATTGTTTCTGCTTCATGTTTCTTCATTTACTCCTTCCCTCCCAATCTAAGAAGGAAGAAGGGCTTTATACAAAGCTCTGTTTTCCTCCCAGGAGACGTTGTCTGACTACCAGCTCACCAACAGGGGGAGAGCATTGTCTCAATGCTGGGCTAATTTTAATCCAAAAAGGATGTTCAAAGTCATTGATGGAGGAGATGGAGGCAGTATGGGTGTATGCCCTCACTGACTATAAATACCATGATGGGTGAACTGGGAAGATGACTCAGTAGGTAAAGCGCTGGCTCCCCAAGCATGAGGACGTGAGTTCAGATCCTCAGCACCAATGTGAAAGCTGGGTATGGTGGCACACACCTGTAATACCAGAAAATGGGGATATATAGATAGGGGGATCCTGAGGACTTGGCCAGTTAATAGCTTAATCAGTGAGCTTTGGGCTCAGCCAAATACTCTGTCTTAAACAGATCAGGTAGAGGGCTGGCTTAGTGGTTGAAGGCATTTGCCTGCAAAGCCAAAGGACCTTGGTTCGATTCCCCAGGACCCATGTATAAGACAGATGCACAAGGTGGTGCATGCATCTGGAGTTTGTTTGCAGTGGCTGGAGGCCCTGGCATGCCCATTCTCTCTCTTCTCTCTCTCTCTCTCTCTCTCTCTCAAATAAATAAATATAAATAAAATATTAAAAAATCAGTCATTGGAGTGTCCAGCACTGAAACATCTCTATCACACCCTACAAGGCTCAGGGTCCATTGTGGAAGAGGTGGCAGAATGAACATAAGAGCCTAAGGAAGGGTATGACTCCTTACAATGTGACTGTCCAGACTGAAATTGGCCTCGATATCCATGACTTTGCAGTGCCCAGCAACACCTTCACAAGTCCCTCATAAGAGGAGAAAAAGATGATGACATCAAATTAAAAGGGAGACTAATGGAGAGAGGGAGGGGATATGATGGAGCGTGGAGTTCTGAAGGAGAATGGGGGGAGGGGAGGGAAATATCATGGTTTATTGTCTGTAAGTGTAGAAGTTGTCAATAAAATAAAAGTGAAGCCAGGAGTGGTGGTGCACGATTTTAATCCCAGCACTTGGGAGGCAGAGGTAGGAGGATCGCTACGAGTTTGAGGCCACCCTGAGACTACATAGTGAATTCCAGGTCAGCCTGGACTAGAGTGAGACCCTACCTCAAAAAAAAAAAAAAAAAAAAAAAGTGAAAACAGGAAAATAAATCAGGTAGAAAGCAATTAAAACACCCAAAGTTAACCTCTGTTGCACGTATATGCACATAGGTATATACACTCTCTCACATATATCATATATAAATATGGATATACACATGCATATATATATGCCTGTGTAAATATCATAATGGACTTGGACTATACTTTCTGCATGAATCTTGGGAACTTTAATGCCCCAGGGCAGTGAGCTAAAGATAGCACATGGATTGGGTAAAGAACCAAGTCAAGGCAACTAGATACTAAGTGTTCTGTAAGTGTGATTTCATTTTAACCTGAAGGACAATCCTAGGGTGCTTTGGGCTCATTTATCTGATGAATGGATGCGACTTTCTGGCTTTCTCTTCACCCGTGTCATGACATTCCTATGATCAAAGTCCTGCTTGATAGTAGTGAAGTCTCAGAGTAAACTGGACTTCTGGTCGTGGTTCAGTCACTCAATGTGAGTTCTGTATTTGGGTACATCACTTATCTATGGTCCATAGGTGTGTAATCCGAAGTTAGGGCGACCATATGCTTGGGGTGGGACTAAGATTCCGCGGCTTCTACTGATGCTGGTCATTATCAGCCTCCTCCTCCCTCTCTTCCTGCCCCTCTTCCTTCTCTGTTTCCTCCCCTTCATTGTTATCTTCCTCCTTCTTTCCTTTCTTCCTCTGCCTCTTCACCATACCCCTGTCCTTTAAGACTTCATTCCCGGGAGAAAGGTTCATTTCCTGCACTGGATAACAGTAGTTCTCATGGCTTTCTGTTCATCCTTCTGAACCTATTGTTTCATTCAGTGAAGAAATGAAAAAGAAATTTGAAACCGCATCTTGTAGTGCCAGAAAAAAATGTCTTACTTTACACATGGATTTGTGAACCTTTCCATCTTCATTCAAATGTCAGGCGTCCTTTGCCTAGCTCAGGCCTGCATTTCGAAGCTAGCCACGTAGGCGACAGAGTGCAATGACTTCTTCTCCCATCTTGTCCCGATAGTCACTTCCTTCCTAGCTTGTTAAGAGAAATTTTGTCCTATCTAGGTTTAAAGTGGGTAGACGGTGGGGTGGGGATGGGGGAAGAGGCGACAAAGAAATTCTTACATAGCTAGTAACTCATGTGACCCTTCCTGGTCTCTGGCTCTTTGGGCCTAGAAGACCTCAGAGCCCATTCTCTATATTGCTCAGGAGATGCTCTGATGAGCTCTTTGAGAATTCCTTTTGCTTGGATGCCTGCTTTGTAAAATCCTCAAACTCTAAAACATGCTATCTGTCATTCACCTGTTTTGTTTTTTTCTTTTATACCTGATGGAATTCTCTTTTCTCTCTTATTTTTGCAAAGAGTTTATGATAGACATAATCGTAAAATAGATTCAACAACTTCCACCTCTGGAATGTTAGTAGAACCTGAGAAAATTGTGATATTTCAATTTTATGACTACTGTATGACATGGCAAAATGTATACTCACATGCCATTAATATTTCTTAATAAATCAGTTGGCTCTGAGCTAAAGCACTGATTACTTAACACATCAGTGGATTTAGAATTAGTCCAAAATATCTCTCAATTTGACTTGATAATCACTGGAGCATTTTGCATCTGGGTCTAGATTTCAAAGAGAGGAAGTCATGGGTTGGAAGTGTGAGAGAAATGATCTGTTGTTCCCTTTAGGATGGAGGAGGCCATGGGATGAGGGATGCTGGTGGTCTCCAGAAGCTGAGAGCAGTCCCTAGCTGGAAACTAGTGAAGAAACTGGGAGCTCAATCTAGAACCTCGAGAAAAGAATTTTATCCAACAACCCGATTGAACCAGATTCTTCCCCAGAGCTTCTGGAAAGACATGCAGTCCAGCTGACATCTGGCCTTCACATGCATGCTCATACTTGTGAATGTGTAGCTGTGTATGCACACATGCATCTACATACATATGAGCATGCCTACACATTACACATGTGTACATGTGGACCTGCGAAGATAAGATAGATAGCAACTTCTTTTTTAAAAAATTTAAAATATTTTATTTTGTAAAAGGAGAGAGAGAGAGGGAGAATGGGCACACCAGTTCTTCTAGCCACTGCAAACAAACTCCAGATACATGTGCCTCTTTGTGCATCTGGCTTTATGTGGGGACTGGACCATCGAGCCTGGGCTGTTAGACTTTGAGGCAAGTGCCTTAACCTCTGAGCAATCTCTCCATCCCCCAATAACAACTTCTTGGAAAAGGCATGGGCCGGGGATTGGAGATGTGGCCCAGTTGTTAGAGGTGCTTGCTTGCAAAGCCCAATAGCCTGGGTTTGATTCCTTGGTACCCATGTAACACCAGATGCACCAATTGGGGAATCCATCTGGAGTTTGTTTATAGTAACTAAAGACCCTGTAATATTCATTCACAGATTCTCCCCATTTGCCAATAAATAAATAATGTTTTTTTTTTTTTTTTTATGAAAGGCATTGGGAAGACATGAGAAGTGCATGTCTCTTTATGGCCCATGACACACCCAACCTGATACTGAATACTGGCTGCAAAATCCTAAAAGTTCTTTTTGATATTGAGTTATATACTCGTAATTCCAAAAGGAACACTCAAAGTGGCTTCTAAATGGCCTTATTTAACCCTGGCACTATGATCCTGTGAGCTCATCAGCTTCCGGAATACCGCAAAGAATATGAAGCTCTCAGCGGAGGCCCCAGCAGTCATGATACGGTATTGAGGCAACAAACCATCTGTAAAATGTCTAGAAAGGCAAGTGTGTACTGGCTGCTCTCTGTCCTCTAATTTATTGGCAGAGAAATGTTAAGTAGATTTTTTTTTAGGTGCCACCATATTGCAGAGACAGATTGAAGGGAGATGGATTTGGGAAACTCGAATTTGCTATAGGAGAGAATCCAGGTTCTGAGAGGGAAGGCACGTGGCTGATGTCACAGCCCCTGAAGCTTCCCTGGGTGAGGAAAAGTTTCTTCACTGGAAAGAGCCTGACACTAGTGACATTTCCTGAGCAGTGACTTTGAGCAAAATCTTGTGCGGTGTGCATTTTTTAAATCAATTGGTCTGCCAAATGACATGAGTGAGCTACTATCTTAATTCATTGGCCTGGGTGTGTGTGTGTGTGTGTGTGTGTGTGTGTGTGATGTGTGTGTGTGGTGTGTGTATGCGTGTGGGCTCGTGTGTGTGTATTTCATGTGCACATGTATACACATGACTGTGAAGGCCAGGAAAACAACATGGGGCATCATCTCAGGCATACTGTCCACCTCTTTTTGAGGTGGGAGCTCCTGAGTGGCTTCAAGCTCAGCACACAGGACTCACTGGCTGGTCTCTGAGCTCTTTTCCACCTCATTAGCACTGGACTTATCATTCCTTGCATGGACATGGGGACTGTGGATTAATTTTCATCCATGTGTCGAAGGTATTTTTCATCAATTACCCTCCCTTATTATCCTCCCATCCCACTAACATCTTTCTTCAACCTCGCTAATCCCCTTCTTATTGTTTTTTAAATTATTTATTTACTTAATTGAAAAGAAGAAAGAGAGAGAGAGAGAGAGAGAGAATGGGCATGCCAGGGCCTTCAGCTGCTACAGATGAACTCCAGATGCATGCACCATCTTGTGCATTTGGCTTACATGGGTTCTGGGGAATTGAACTTGGGTTTCTAGACTTTGCAGACAAGTGCCTTAACTGTTAAGCCATCTCTCCAGCCACATCTTACTGTTTTCTTTTAAACATTTTTATTTTTATTAGAGAGAGAGAGAGAGAGAGGAAGAGAATGGGTATGCTAGGGCCTCCAGCCACTGCAAATGAACTCCAGATGCATGCTCCCCCCTTGTGCATCTGGCTTTTGTGGATCATGGGGAATCTATCCAGGGTCCTTTGGCTCTGCAGGCAAGCACCTTAACCATTAAGCCATCTGTGCAGCCTCCCCCCCATCTTACTTTTATTTTGACTAATTGAGTTAAATTAGGGCAGCTCTCTTGATCATGTGTGGGCAACTATTTCGTGTGGAATGGGCAACTTACCAGTGACCTCACCACTCTCATCACCAAGGAACAGGACTCCTCCTTGTCCAGCAGCTACTAGCTGCCGTTAGCTACTCTAGGAGGTGAGAGGACTTATAAGTCTTTTCCCAGTCCACGATGACAGGTCCTGTCTTGTGCAGGAAACCACGACTTCTGTAAGCTCATGAGTGGAAAGGCTATAATAGCCATGTTGTATTCAGAAGCTCGCATTCCACAGCCCGCCTTCCCTGCATCCTGCATTTACATCCTGTCTGCTCCCTCTTCTGTAAGTGCTCCCTCAGCCTTGGAAGGGGTTGTTTAGATGTTCAGTTTAGGACTGAGCAAACAGTAGTCACATATTCTTGACAGTTTCCCAGCTATGCATCTCCACATTAACGGCTGACCATTGTCATAAGTTTCTTAAATTTTTTCAATTTTTTTAAATTATTTTTTTATTTGAGAGAGCAAGAGAGGGAAAGAGGCAGCACACACACACACACACACACACACACAGAGAGAGAGAGAGAGAGAGAGAGAGAGAGAGAGAGAGAGAGAGAGAGCATGGGCATGCCAGGGCCTCCAGCCACTTTAAATGAACTCCAGACGCATGTGGCACCTTGTGCATCTGGCTTATGTGGATACTGGAGAATCAAACCAGGATCCTTTGACTTTGCAGGAAAATGCCTTAACCACTAAAACATCTCTCCAACCTCAAGTTTCTTAAACTTTTTGAGTGTTTGTTACTTTACCTGCAACATCAGAGTGAGAGTAGTAATAATAATATGTACATTATGGTGCAAAGCTTTCTGTAATTCTGGATTTCATGTTGAACCCAAAGGCCTTAGTCCAGGAACATACCACAGATGAACCATTACAAATATAATCCTGGAGCGTTTGGTGTATCTTCTTCAATGTCCCTCCTGCTGAGATAAAGATACCAAGGCTCCTCCAAGTGACCTGACTTTCTCAAAGTCATGGGCCTTTGTGTGTCAAAGCTAGGATGAGATAGGAAAAAAGTCTTTACAGATATATGAAGAAGAGATATCCCACCTGTTCAGATTTTTCAGGTGCATATGTACTGTGGAAGCCCAAGAGAGAAGACTAGAATGACACATTCTCAGTGTTGGAAATGGTGCAGCATCTGTTCTGTTACCGTTTCAAGACTTAGATTAACTGGTTGCTTCAGTGACAGGAATCTGCTCAGCCGTCAGCACACCTCGTCTTAAATATGTTGCTGGGAAGCTCGTCTTTATATTGAGTCTGCATCAGTTCATTTCTCACTGCTATGGAAAATTCCTGACCAGAAGCAATTTAGCAAAGAAAAAAAAGGTCATTTTGGCTCACAGTTATAGAGAAGAATCCATCATGGCCGATGAGGCTTGTTAGAAGCAGGGAACTGGTGGTCACATTGACAAGCAGGAAGCTGAGGAAGATCAGGAAGTGAGTTTGGGGACTATAACTTCAAAGACCAATCTCAGTGGCGCACTTCCTTCAGCCGCCTAAACAGTCCAAAACCTTCCCAAACAGTAAGCCCCCACAGAACCTTGATATCACTTCCTTTTCTGGAGCCACAGAGAATGAATTCCAGGCTGTTCTTTCAGCATAGCCTTTGAATATTTGACAGCAACTCCCAGGTCTCCTGCTCCTCCGCAGACTCTTCCATCCAAACATTCATTCAAGCACAGTGAGTTTCTCAAGGTTCTTTTAGTCACATGGTAAGTCGTGGAAACTCAGTTTAAGCTGACCTCTGCAATCCACCCATTCATGCGTGGATTTGACAGACACAGCCCATCCACACATTCGTGCGTGGATGTGACAGATTAGTTTACTGAAAACATTTCCTTTCCAGGTGGTGAGTAGAGAGCAGTAAAGTGAGCAGAGTCTACCCTCATATGAGTGTGCAAATATGGGTGGCACATAAAGAAACACGCTCCCTCAATAAATAAATATAGCAACTCAGGGGATAAATGCTATAGAGAAAATGAAATGAAACAGAACAAAGGGCATAGGAATGCCAAGAGAACGAGGGGGTGTGTGGGATCATATAGCTGAAAAATCAGGGGCAGGACCCAATTCTCCTCTCTGTCTTCTCTTCCCTGGCTTTGAAGTATGCTGGTTTCCTTCCTTCTTCCTTCCTTCCTTCCTTCCTTCCTTCCTTCCTTCCTTCCTTCCTTCCTTCCTTCCTTTCTTCTTCCTTCCTTCCTTCTTCCTTCCTTCCTTCTTTTCTTCCTCCCTCCCTCCCTCCCTCCCTCCCTTCCCTCCCTCCCTCCCTCCCTCCCTCCCTCCCTCCCTCCTTCCTTCCTTCCTTCCTTCCTTCCTTCCTTCCTTCCTTCCTTCCTTCCTTCCTTCCTTCCTTCCTTCCTCCCTTCCTCCTTCCTTTCCTTCCTATCTCTCCCTAACTTCTAATCCCTCACTCTATGCTACAGATGGAACCCAGGGCTTCTTTATTTTAATTTTTTTTATTTTTGGAGAGAGACACACACAGAGAGAGAGAGAGAGAGAGAGAGAGAGAGAGAGAGAGGGAGAGGGAGAGAGAGAGAGGAGAGGAGAGGGAGAGGAAGACAGAGATGGGCGTGCCAGCAGTCTCTCAGCTGCTGTGATCGACATCCAGATGTGTGCACCCCCTTGTGGTCAAGTGCGGCATTGCGCACTTGCGTCACTTTGCATCTGGCTAAAGGGGTTCTTAGGCTTAGTAGGCAGGTGCCTTAACCACTAAGCCATCTCTCCAGCCCAGAACCCAGGGCTCCTTGCATGACAGGTAAGCATTCTCCCACCAAATTCTACCCTGTGCCTTCCTTTTCTATGGTTCTATTTGTTTAAGACCCTTTAATCAAGTCTCATTTCATTTGGTATTTGTTCTATCACTTAAAACAATACTATGAACAACAGAATGAATCTATATGGCTTCTGCAATCTCTGTCTCCTGTGATTAAGGAAGCAGAGAGAAATAGCCTGCGATGGACATGGGCATTGTATGCTATGTCTTAAGGGGTGTTATGAAAGGCACCCCTTTGGCCCTTGGCTGTATTCTAGGCAGGCTGGTTATAGTAGTTCCAAATCACGCTGGTCTCATTCTCTTCCTTGCTCTATAGTTTAGAATCACATCACCCTGTGGCACTGGCTATAAAGGTTAGCTGGCTATGGTCAGTGGCTATGATGATGTTGATGCTATAAGACTTCTGAGAATGTCCTGGATAATGACATAGACCCTGCTGGGTCCCCTTGGGCCACTTGACTACTATGCTCTAATGAAGCCAACCAGGCACATGAAACGCCACATACAATACTCATCTGATGGGCAGCATCCATGGCTGGATGGCCAAGTGGGCATCTTCCCATGGCTTCAGCTCCCAGTTTCTGAGCGTGTCCAGCTGATGCTATCTGGAGGAGATGAGCTGTCCTCGGCAACCTCTGCCAAGACTTCATATTCATGAGAAAAAAATACATGTCACCATGCTGAGGCATTAGCGTTCTGTTGGCTTGTCACTCAGCTGTTAGGACTGGAATATTCTTTGGCAATGCTGTGATCAGTCACCATGTGATTTTCCCACTGTGCCTTGCGTGCTGCCATGTAGAATGAACCCTTAATAAATAATGGTAAATGAATAGATTAGCAATTGACTCTTCTGCTACAGAAAATGGGGAGAGACACGATGTCATTTCTTTCTGATTTTGCAAGTAGCAGGGACGTCCGCAAAGCAGTCTTTTTGTAGGGAGATCCTTCTGAAGGTGAAGAAGTAGCATGAAGTGAAAGACTTGCTTCCAGTTAGGGGGGCAGTTATCCTTGCCCCAACAGCATAGCAGTAAGTCATTGATGGCCACACTTCTGTCTCTAGCAGTTCTGCAGGGAAAGAGGCAGTGTCAGTGAGACATGAGTGGCCAACATACACATCAGCTGGAAAGAGTGGCCTGATACATGATGGTGGTGAACATGCAACACCCATTGCCAAGATGGGTTGTGAATGAGCCCAGCCTCCTTCCTCCCTTCACCATTCATATTTTCCCTCCCACTGTGACAAGAATTCTCTTTTATTTTCACTCATGAGAATGATCTAGAAATTGAAAGTTTCTATCCATCTAGCAATGAGATTATGGTGGCAAGAGGCATACAGTTTGGTAAGAAAATTTTTTTATATCTAATCTTATTTATTTGTATAAATAATCAATCATTTTAAGCACCCACAATCAACTGCCCAGAGGGCATTGTTGACACATTTAAAAATATTTTTATTTATTTGAAAGGGAGAGAGAAGAGAGAGAGAGAGAGAGAGAGAGAGAGAGAGAGAGAGAGAGAGGATGGGAATGAACACATGTGTGCCAGTGTCTCTAGACACTGCAAAGGAACTCAGACACATGTGTCACCTTGTGTATATGGCTTTATGTGGGGACTGGGGAATCAAGCCTAGGTGGTCAGGTTTTGTAATCAAGTGCTTTTAACTGCTAAGCCATCTCTCCATCCCTGATGCACCATTTTAAAATGGCTGCAGACAAGGTAATCTTTCAGGAGTCAGACCTACGTCCATGGGGGCATAAAGAAAAAAACAACCAGAACACCGAGCGATGGGCATTGATGCCAGACTGTCAAGCTGAACATGATCTTTAGCAGAGTAACTTCTCTTCCAGTAAACAAAGCCCACACTACATTTGATAATCCTGCCTTCTCTTCCAGTGTGAGCTATATTCCACTTCTGACTGATGAGTGTAGAGTAATAAACACAGGAAGGGGTCAGTAAGAGAAAAACAGAACATAGGAATCACTAGTGAGCAAATGAAAGTGGTACGAACCCCAGAGAACCCCTGTGCCACTTAGGCTGCTCTGGAAGCAGGTTTCAAGACAGTACAGGTCAGAGTTGGAAGTCTATGAATGGGGGTGGGGGAAAGAAATCATACCCTAACGCATGTCTTGTAATGGCTTAGCTCACCCAGGTGCAGCTCCATCCTGGAGAACTGTAGTGGGCCCTGGAGGAGGGTGGCTATGGGTTTTTCAGGGTGGAAGACAGGACGGAGCTGGAGGCTGTCAACTATCTGTGTTCCTATCAGGTGGAGGGCCAGGCCTTCCTTGAAGGTATTGCCATACTGTGAGCCAGCAAATTGGAGAAACTCATCGTAAGTGGAGACTGTGGCGGGGAAGAGACTCCCTCAGCAATGAGCTGAGGGAAGGAGAGCTTTTCTCCTTGGCAGTTGCCCTGCCTGTTACTTTCTTCTCTTGCAGCCATTTTATGCCAGTGAGGACACAGCTTCCTCTTTCAGGACCTTGAGTGGCTGAGTCTGGGGATACTCCTGGCCTTGCTTTGCTGGAGACATCACAAACATTGGAATGTCAGGAAGGAGGACAGAGCCAGGTGCTCCCTGTCCTGTACTCTCAGTGACGCTGTCTATCAAAGAGAGCTCCAGTTGACATGAAAGAGCACTGCTGTCATTGGACCACTTGGTCATCACTGACTGGGCAGGAGTCCTCCTCTACAGGGAAGAACATGGAGGGCGTAGAAGGTCCCGAGGCCCGTAACTTTGTGTTCAGAAGCATGGTAAACCCTGGCTTGGGTGCGTGTAGATGTTTGCAGCCCTCTGGGAGAATGCTTTTGTGACTTCTTGTTCACCATTTGAGATCAAAACCCATTTTACCTCTTACAATATAGAAGCATAGGGAGAGTCTGAGAGAAAAGCCCTGCCGACTATAGCGGTCAAGAGAATCACCCTTCCTGGTTTATCTTTTTTTTTTTTTTAAATATTGTATTTATTTATTTGAGAGAGAGAGAGAGGCATTATATATACATATGGAAAGGGGGGGGAGAGAATGGACATGCCAGGGCTTCCAGCCACTGTAAACAAACGTGACACATGTGCCACCCTGTGCATCTGGCTTACATGGGTATGGGGGAATCAAACCTGGGTCCTTAGGCAAAGCAAGTGCCTTAACCACTGAGCCATCTCTCCATCCTAGTTTATCTTTTTTTAAAAAAACAAAACAATTAATTGACAACTTACACAAGTATACACAATATAGCATGATCATAATCCCTTTCCACCACCCCCATTCCCCACTTAACCCCCCCCCCAATCCCTTCTTTCTAATTAGTCTCCAATTAGTCATTATTTTTCTCCTATTCTGCAGGTGTCGCAGTCACTTTCTTGTTGCTGGCACAAAGCACCTGAACACAAGCTGCTGATGGGAAGAAAGTTGTCAATTTTGGTTTACAGACTTGAGGGGAAGCTCCATAATGGCAGGGGAAAAGATGGCATGATCACTTCCTGGCCAACATTGGACAGAGAACAGCAGCAGGAGAATGTGCCAAACACTGGTAAGGAGAAGCTGGCTGTAACAGCCATTAGCCCACCACAGATAACACACCTCCTTCAGCAAGGCTCCACCTCCCAAATTGCCACCATTAGCTCACCACAGATAACACACCTCCTTCAGCAAGGCTCCACCTCCCAAATTGCCACCAGCTGGGGACCTGGCATTCAGAACACATGAGTTTATGGGGACACCTGAATCAAGCCATCACAGCAGGTCTTTTGTAGTTAGTATCAGTCACTGTGAGGTCATAAATATCAAGGCCACTTTGTGTCTAGAAGACAACATTGTAAGCATTCCTTCCCTCCTTTGGCTCTTACATTCTTTCTGTCACCTCTTCCACAATTGTATGGAACAATGCAGGTCTGGCCCTAGCCAGACTGCATGCTAAAAGAAACCAGGCCACATCCCTCGGGTTTTCTCACCAGGATGACAGGTAGTCAATGATGGGTAAGACCCCATGAGATGGGGCAACCTAAGACAGGCACCGTTGCATGTGATGATCCCTTGGGGCCTGGGGTCAACAATGGCTTGGCAAAGAACCATGCCTCCCAGGGTTGCCAATAGTAAAAACAAAAAGGAGGATATGTATGGCACAATGTAGGTCAGGCCCTAGCCAGACCATATGCCAGAAGAAACCAGGAAGTGGCTTCTGTGGACATGGTGTCCTGCACAGGCCTGGTGTGACAACAGCTACAGTCCCATGCTCGCGAGAAACCTGCTGAGAGATGAGCTGCCTGGAGACAGGCTGTCATTGGTCACAAGAAGGGGACCACCCCATACAATGATTGGCCAGCCAAACCCTTTAAAACTCCCTACACTTCCTTGAATAAACGAGTTTGCAGCAGCTCGCCCTCTGCCTGCTTCCACCCAAGTCCTAGAGTCGTGACTTCGTGCCTCTCACCCCCTACTGGGTGGAGACCCTGCCGTCCCTTCTGGGCTGGCCCTAGGGGGGACCTCAAAATGTAACGGTCCCTGACCTTGGTGGATGTGATAGAGATGTCTCACTCCATGCTGAATACTCCACTGTTGCTTTTTCTCAGCACTAGGGTATGTTTTGAGTCACCTCAATGGTCACTGTGACTGAAAAGAGAAGCTTTACTAACCAAAAGTTATCTTTTAAAATATGGCTGTGCTATCCTCCAGAAATGTAGGGAGAAAAATGGCAGTTGAGGATGTTGAGGTGCAGGAGGAAAAGGCTGGTCATGTGGACATTCAAAAGCCACTCCTGCCCCTGGGAATTGCATTTCTAGCAATAGGATGGGGGCAAGTTCTTAAATTTCTCTGAATTTATTTTCTTTTCTCCATATGTAAAACCAGCTTCTCTTCTTTCCTCGCTGCTTCAGTTCCTGTCTCCCGCCCTGCCTCCTGCTTTCTGTTATTCAGTACACATTTATTGAGCTGCAGTGTTGGGCACCAGGGGAAACATAGATCAACAAACCCATTGATGACTTCCAAGGTCCCGGTGCAAGAAAAATGACAGCATAATGTGCATGGGGTGAACGGTGTCCGTTGCAGCCATAATACAAAGTTATTGGCTGCAGAAGCAGTATAAAGGGAGGAGGGAAATAATGATTTCTTGAAATGTATCAGAGAGGTCATGATGTGTGAAATAGCATGTGAAGTGAACAGTTGACTAGCTGGAGCCCCAGTGGGGATGAGAGAACGTCAGTGCTGAACAGCATGTGCACAGGTTGTGAAAACAGATCAGTTTGTTATTGACTTGTCACGTTTGAGGTATAGGTGAGGAGTCCCATGTCCTCCTGACAGCTGGACAGAGAGCCAGATCCATGGGAAAATGAGTGTCCTGGGCTGGCAGCCTCTGGGGACTTCTCAGGCTCATGCATACAGGAGACTTATTAGAGTTCGCAGCTCTCACAGCCTAGAGAGCAGCGACAGAACTCTGAGCTTCAAGACTGGAGCGTGTTGAAAATGAGATGTCCACAGATGAAGCCTGGGTAAGAGAAGACAGAAGCAACACATTGCCAAGGGTGCAAAGACTGTGGTCCAAGGCTTCGAATGCTGCGTGGCAGCCAGGTTAGTGGCAGCTCAGAGCGTCTGCAGAATTTAGGCAGTAGAAAGTCTGCAATGGTGGTCGTAGTGGTGGCTGGGTTGGGAGGGATTTAGTGTAAAAGCTTTGGAAGCCTTTGAAAGACATGGAAAAGAAATGCCACTTTTGGATGGGTGCAGGAATGAGCCAACGTGTTCTATGAATGCAGTACGTGGAGTGAGAAGGACCTGAAATGTGTCAGTGTACATTCACAGCTTTTCCGTTGCATGAGGTGGATAACAGAACATCAGCATTTTAAATAGACACCCCTGTGTTCATAATGAGTAAAGACATTTTTTAACACCCTCATCTCAAAATTAGCTCCTTGTTGGATATAAAAGATTGCCTGAAATCTGTAACTTAGAAGCACAAAATAACTAACTAACTAACTAACTAACTAACTAACTAACTAACTAAATAAATAAAATTAGAGGCATAAAAAAGGATGTGAGAGAGGAATTGAAAGTAACGGGGTCATTGCTGTGTAGGAAGACACATTCCTGGTGACTGGATGGTTGGTAGTGGGTTGTAGAATTTATTCTCGACAGCAGGAAACTTTAATCTTGAAGTCTGTTTTGGGGAGTGCCAATTACGATAGAGCTTCCTGCAGCACAAAATAGATTTTACAACTAATAATTTTATCTAGTGAAAAGAAAAGGCAACTAATAAAATATAATAGGAGGATAAGAATGGCTGCTCTGGTCGCTGGGGAAACCACATCTAGAAGCTGTGTGAGCCTTTTTCAATTCAGCGCGGAGAGTATGGCGTGTTGCAGGTGAGCTGTGGCTGGGTGTGGCAAGGAAGCCACTGGTGGTGAGGTTGATGGCGCTCTGAATCCACTTCCTTGGTCACATCTACTGATAATGTTAATTGAGACCCCCACAGTTGTCTAGAAGGGAGTCTCAGGAACATATGTCTCGGGGCAGTGTTAAGTATTATAAATAAAATGTGAGCTTCAACATGCATGGTGCCTTCCTGCTTTGATGCATACTAATTCCTTTGCTTGTTTTGTCTATCTCCTACTGTCCACATCGATCCTGCCTTCATCGCTCCTAGTTCTCTACCTAGGGACCCTTCTCCGTGACCTTCTCTACCAAGCCCACTGAGCATGACACCTGCATCTCCTCACTGTCTCTCTCTCTCTCTTTCTTCACTGTTTACTCACGCACCAGGATCTAACACAGAACAGAATCTAAGCCTTTGAAAGCAGTATCTTTTCACAGTTTGATCATTACAATGTCCCCAGTACCTAGCAGCACGCTCTGCACATAGGAATTCAGTAAATACTTTCTGGAGGAATGTTTTTTTTTTTTTTTTTTTAGTTGCCTTTTAGGTTTCTGACACTGGAGATTTTCAGACGTCTGGGAAAGTGCTTCATGTAGAAAGATGTTCACCAGGTCACTGCCTAGCAGTCTTCTTGCAGAGCCTGCGAAGTTCAAAGTTGCTCTCAGCATCCTTAGTTCCGAATCTATCTGACGTCCTGGATCTCTACTCTGAGCCTTCTGCCTGCCATCACACCAGCTTTTCCTCTCCAGTGCCTGGAGTTCATGAAGCCGTCCCTGACATCTCTTAGGTATTTGGCCTAAAAGCCTGCAAAGCCCGTGAAGGTGGTTTGCACTTCTACATGTGGACAAACTAGAACTCAGAAAGCTTCCTCATGTGTCCAGTGCAACCCACTGTGGCAAACTGGGCTCACAGAGCTCGGGAGGGAATGTGAGCCGTGATTCAGCCTTTACAAATGTTCTCAGCATACGGGTCCTGATGTGGGTCTGTGTTGGGGTCCCCCCCCTAGGGCCAGCCCAGGAGGGACCACAGGGTCTCTGCCGGGTAGGGGGTGAGAGGCGCAGAGTCTTGACAAAGACTCTGGGAGTTGGGTGGAAGCAGCAGAGGGCGAGCTGCTGCAAACTTGTTTATTCAAGGAAGTGTAGGGGGTTTAAAGGGTTTGGCTGGCCAATCATTGTATGGGGTGGTCCCTTTCTTGTGACCAATGACAGCCTGTCTCCGGACAGATCATCTCCCAGCAGGTTTCTCGTGAGCATGGGACTGTAGCTGTTGTCACGCCAGGTCTGTGCAGGATGCCATGTTCACAGAAGCCACTTCCTGGTTTCTTCTGGCATGCTGTCTGGCTAGGGCCTGACCTGCATTGTGCCATACAGGTCTGGTGTCATGATTCTGTGTATGGACCACAGTAGACAATCACCAAGGACAAGCAGCTTTCCTTACGTGGTTATGAGTGTCAAGGTCGGGATTTGGACACACGTTTGTTCAGATTTCAAGTTAGGCTCCAGCAACTCATTTTTTTTTTTCTTGTGCTGTGAATTTAGGGAAAAACCACACATGGAGTAGGGTCCTGCTCCACTTGTGGTCACTGTCACACTTCTCCAAGACGGTGGTCACTTTCCTCTTGTTTTAATAGAGGTCTTCCTATTTTCTAAATGAGAGGCAACTTCCTCCTTCACCCTTCCCCCCTTTCCCCTCCCTCCCTCTGTTTCTCCTTCCCTCTTTCCTTCCTTCCTTCCTTCCTTCCTTCCTTCCTTCCTTCCTTCCTTCCTCCCTCCCTCCCTCCTTTCCTCTTTCTTTCTTTCTTTCTTTCTTTCTTTCTTTCTTTCTCTCTCTCTTCTTTCTTTCTTTCTTCTTTCTTTCTTTCTCTCTTCTTTCTTTCTTTCTTTCTTTCTTTCTTTCTTTCTTTCTTTCTTTCTTCTTTCTTTCTTTCTTTCTCTCTCTCTTCTTTCTTTCTTTCTTTCTTTCTTTCTTTCTTTCTTTCTTTCCTTCTTCTATGGCTGGAATTGGACCACAAACCTCTTGAATTATAGTTAAGTGCTCTAACCATTATGTAGCCATACCATGTCCTGCCACTATTTTGATTCATTGTTTTGAGACAAGGTCTTGCTGTATTGTCCATGTTGGCCCGAACAAGGCTGAAAGCATATTGAATACAAACATAAATATTTAGAAGGCAGTTTGACATTTCCACTTAGCAAGATAGCAGTAATAGGTTACCTACCCAACCATGGGATTCTGATCAAGTTTAAAGTAGCAAGCATCACTTTTTCCCTTGTGCAGTGGATTTGAAATTTGATCTGAAAGCAGTTGGTTACCCCACAGTGGTCATGCCACTATTGTACTGGTGGGCATATCTCACATATCCAGGACTCACAGTTAGGCATGACCATAATGATGTTTCTGTCCAAGCAGCCTGCATGGTGCCTCCTTTGGTAAATCTCTAGTCTTCAGTTTGAGATCATCTTTCTTTGTTCTAAAATGCAATCCTTCAGAAATTCCTTCAGTAAGTGTCTATTGGAAGCTAACCCAAGATTTGTTAGTCACCATCTGTCTTTATGTCATCTTCAGTTTAAAATATTGTTATGCTTGGTTATAAAAATTTCTGACAGATCACTTTTTTTTTTCTTTTGGTTTCAGTATTTTCAGTGGGTTTCACTGTGCTGTGAGGAGTCAGCTATAAATCCAGGTGTTATGACTGGAAGAATGATCCTTCTCTGGAGACCTTTAAAGACTTTGTCTATGACCGTGCTGTGTAGATTCATTGCATTGTATCTTGTTATAGGTTTTCAGACATATTTTTATTTATTTATTTATTTTCAAGCAGAAGGCTAGAGAGAGAGAGAGAGAGAGAACAAGAAAAAGAGAGTGAGAATGGACACATCAGGGCCTCTAGCTCCTGCAGAAGAACTCCAGATGCATGGGCTACTGTGTATCTGGCTTTATGTGGTACTAAGGAATCAAACCTGGGGCCTTAGGCTTTGCAGACAAGTGCCTTGACCACTAAGCCATCTCTCCAGTCCTGTAAGTGTCTTTTTATTTATCTTACTCAAACTAGGATAAAAGAACTCATGACTGTCAACAGTACTGAACATTTTGGGTCGTCTCTTCAAATATTCTCTGTCTAGTAGCTCCCAGCTCCTTTAAACATTCCAGTCAAGCACGTCTAAGATCTATTTGTCTCTTATTCTCCTTCTCACTCATTCTTTATCTCTGCACTACAATACAGATCAGAGATTTGTTTAATCCATTCACCTGCTGGCTGAGTAATTATAATTCCATTCCAGAATGATTTCTGGTTCAACAGAACCTGTGAGTCAACCTACGTTTTTAGTTCATATTTTCACTTATCATATTTCTCACTTGTATAGTCATTCATTTCTAAAGCTTTACAATATTTCTGGATCATTTTTGAGACTCATGTCTTTGAGGACATTTATTTCCTTAAATGTTATACATGGATTATGCACAGAATGAGATATTATCATATATAATAATATTATATGTCATATATGTCCTTTTACCACTTTCCCTTTCTCAGCATCTCTTTTGTTCTTTTTTTTTTTTGTCTTCTTTCTAGCATAGTTTTAGTCTTTGTGTACAGTTGCCTCCCCACTTTATATAATACATATAAATATTGTAATCTATGATCTATGTATGGAAGAGAACAGTCAATTTGGTCTCTCTAAGTTTGGTCTCATATCGCCTAGGCTGGTTTTGAACTCCTGATCCTCTACTTTCATCTTCTAATTGCTGGGATTACAGGCATGTGCCACCACACCCAACTATATTTTATAATTTCTTGAACTCTGAGTAGGACACACTTTTACAGCCCAAGTGGCCCTAATAAACACTTTGGAAACTGTGTGTGTGTGTGTGTGTGTGTGTGTGTGTTGAATTGGTTGTAAAGTCTTCTTGATTGAAGAGAACTTGGGCATATGTTGGTGGGGACAGCTACTGGAAGTTGTAAAAGAGAAGCAGAAATCTGGTCTGAAGCTATAGGAATAAATTAAGATTTGTGTGTAGTGTGCATGTGTGTTTCTAAGAGTTCATGTGCTTGTGTGCACTTGGGTCATGAAGGTGAGAGGTTGATGTTGAGTGTATTGCTCAATCCCTGTCCACCTTAGTTTTTTGAGAAAGGGTCTCTCAGTGAGCAGAGAGCTCACCAATGCGACTCGAGTAGATAGTATGGCACGGGGACCCTCCTGTCTCCATCTGCCCAGGGCTGGGATTACAGACACATGCTGCCATGGCTAAGTTTTATGTGAGTGCCGGGGTGGGGGCTGGGAACTCAGGTCTTCATGCTTGAGTGGCAAGCACTTTCCCCACTGAGAAATCATGCAGCTTTAACAACTAAGACATGCGTGTGTGTGCGTGTGCATGTGCATGTGCGTGTGTGTGTGTGTGTGTGTGTGTGTGTGTGTATCATAGATGTGGTGTGGTGTGTGTGGTGAGGAAAACTTGGTGTCACCCCGTCCATCACTTACCTGCCCGTTTCTCCCTTGTGAGGAAGGCTCTTACTGGTTCCAGAGCATGCCATTCACAGCCCCGGTGATTCTCTCATTTTTGTCTCCCCCTAGTACTGGAATTGCAGAAGTGTAGTGCTATGGCCGTCTGTTTACAGGGGTTCTGGATGTCTTGAGTGGTCTCAGGCTCCCTTCAGGAAGTGTAGTTAACCTCTAACCCAAAATTGCTCCAACCCATATATCAAGACTTTTATTGGGACCTTGGCTCTAGATATAATTGTCCAAAGGCAGGCCTTTGCCACTGTCTTATTGGAGGCCCTCCGAAAGGCTGCATTTGCATGATCATGCTGTTTCTGGTGAGCCAGAGGACCTTTGGGCTCAGAAGTGGATGGTGCCAGTTAACAGAAAGGGTGCAGAGCCCTGAAAGTGCTGTCATGGACTGGCCGAGCTCTGCTTCATGAGGGTGGCTTTGGAAAGATTGCAGGCAAATGGCACCTTTCCCATTAAAAACTGAACTCATGGCTTTTTTTTTTTTCACTGTTTTAAAGCTTGAGTTTGAGACATCCACAGGGGCAAGGACACAGGCATTTTCAGCCTTAGTCAGAAAAACCTGTGGCGTGAGAAGCCTGCATCTTCCAGCGCCTCGTTCCTTTATGCTAGCTACCTCCTTCTTGTCACTTACTTCACCGCCCCCTCCTCTTAGCAAAAGCCCACGCCATATCCCGAGTCTGCTGGGGAGAACAGACTGGAAGACATCTGCCTCTTGCCTTATTTTTTTTTTTTTTTAATTCCTCTAAGTGATGGAGCCAAGACTCCACACCAGAGCTCCACTCCCTGAACAAACCAAATGGTGGCTGTTGGCAGCATATTGACAGCTTGTTAATGAAGGGTTCCTTGACAGTGTGACAAGCTGCCTGAGTTACCGCGGGAAGCCAAGTCCGCCTCCACACAAACCCGGAGTAATTAACAGGTGGGGAAAAATAGAAACTAGCTGCTGCCTGGGAGAAGAGAAATACTCAAACCAAATGAATTGTAAAGATTAAAAAAAAAAAAAAAAAAAAAAGAAAAATATGCCTATTTTGCAGCCTCGTGCCTCGTTCCTAGTTCTTGCTAGCAAGCTCCCCTGGAGAATGTGGTGATTTGGGGGCCAGATGAGCGTGGATTTGCATCTTAAGCCTGATGGCGTTTCCTCACGGAACCTCAGTTTGTGATTAGTAACTTGCTCAGATGCTATTTGGAAAGATACAGTTATAGATGTCGCGTATCTGTGTCCAATTGTTTAAAAAAAAAGTCTCTTCTCATGATGATGGCCAAATTATTCTTGTACTACTGTCAACCTTTGATTTTTATATTGTGAGGTTGGGGTGTGAGTGCGTGTGTGCATGTGTGTGTGTGTGTGTGTGTGTGTGTGTGTGTGTGTGCATGTGTGTGTGTGTTCTGCTTTCTTATGTTTCTTTGCTTTCAGGTTTCATTGAGCTAGAGGTGAAGGATGAGAAGTGCAGGCTCCAGCTGGCTGGTTCTGTTCCTGCTGAAAGCCTTCTCCCCAATCCCACCACCCCCCAAAACATTCACAGGTTGCAATAAGAAACTGCTTGGAGGGGTGCTGGAGAAATGGCTTAGCAGTTAAGGCATTTGCCTGTGAAGCCAAAGGTTCCCAGTTCGATTCTCCAGGACCTATGTAAGCCAGATGCACAAGGGGCACATGCATCTGGAGTTCATTTGCAGTGGCTAGAGGCCCTGGTGTGTCCATTCTCTCTCTGTCTGCCTCTCTTCTATCTCTCTCTGTCTCTCTGCTTGCAAATAAATAAATAAATATTTAAAAACAAACTGCTTGAAAAACCAAAAAAAAAAAAAAGATAGCTGGGCGTGGTAGCGCACACCTTTAATCCCAGCACTTGGGAGGCAGAGCTAGGAGGATCACCACACCATGAGTTTGAGTTTGAGGCCACCCTGCGACTACATAGTGAGTTCCAGGTCAGCCTGGACTAGAGTGAAACCCTACCTCAAAACAAAACAAAAAAAAAAAAAACCTGCTTGGAGTTACACGTGTACCATCCTGTTACACATGTACCATCCTTTTACCAGACTGGACAATTTCCTCACACCTTTAATTGGTTCCAAGAAAGACACAAAACTTAAATCTGTAGCTTTTGTTATATTCCCGAGGGCTCAACTTAATTTAGGAGACATTCAAGATGATTTAAAACAGTTGTTTTCAAGCCTTTTCAGTCTTAGAATCCCTTGTGAGTTGATGAATGCTATGGACTTGCCTCAGGAAAAAAAAAATGCACAGCACAAATTCTAAACAATTTCAGGCTATCTATGTACTTCCATAAGTTTGTTCAAGTGGTCATGTGTTTAAATATACCTGCTATAAAAAATGAAGGAGTGAAAGATAGGATACACACACACGTATATATAATATTTTTGAGACAGAGTCTCTCACTCTGTAGCCCAGGCTGCTCTGGAAATTACTGTGTAGCCCTGAGTGGCTTCAAACTTATTGACGATTCTTTACCTCAGTCTCCTGAGAGCTGGGATTATAGACATGAGCCACCATATTTGGATAGGATGCAGATTGTAAATAAATTTGTATTTACTTGTCAGAAGGCTGACTTCATAGCCATGACACAAAGCTGGCTGACTGCTTGAACTTGTAATGGAATTGGATTTACCAGCAATACTGTGTCCTTAAGTGGACATCCTGTGTACAGAGGAAGCCTGAGCTGAGTACTGAATACAGAGGGTCAGTGAACACACAGAGCTGTAGCTGAAATATCTGAGAAGTATCTTCTCATGGAGACCTCCAGAGATTGGGCTTCCATTGCAGAAAATCCAAGGAGAAGTTTTCATAAAACACCAAACAACAACAACAACAAAACCCCACTATCTAAGGAGAATATTCTTATCTGAGAAAGAAGTTAAAGTTGACTGAAAAGATGTTTTACTGGAAGTGTGTTAAAAATGCCCAGAGTAGTGGTGGCACATGCCTTTAATCCCAGCACTTGGGAGGCAGAGGTAGGAGGATCGCTGTGAGTTCGAGGCCACGCTGAGACTACATAGTGAATTCCAGGTCAGCCTGGGCTAGTGTGAGACCCTACCAAAAAAAAAAAAAAAAAAAAAAAAAGCCCAGAGTAAAAGGATTAGAATGTAAATAATGCAATATGACAGGCCAACTTGAAAAACAATAGTTTCAGAAAGAAAAATAAGTATGGAAACAGGTATGAGGGTTTTTTTTTATGTCATCATTTCCCCCCTCCTATTATGCAGGTCCCGTGTAGATAGTATTGCCCATGGTGAGGTCACAAATGCCAAGGTAACTTTGTATCAGAAAGACAGCATGTCACAGCACTCCTCTCCATCCTTTAGCTCTTACAGTCTTCCCTCTTCCTCTTCTGCAATGGTCCCTGAGCCCTGCAGAGGGTGATAGAGATGTCTTACTTAGTGCTGGACACTCCCCTGTCTCGTCTTCTCAGCACTTAGATGAGTTTTGAGTCTCCCCAGTGCTCACCATCATTTGCAAAAAGAAGCTTCTCTAACCACAAGTGAGAGGAGTAACATTAATGTCCAAGCATAAACACAAGCATTTAGAATGCAGTTTGGTTGGCATAGTCCATCCATTTATCCAAATTTATCCAAATCTTAGCAGTAGTTTCCCTCACAGTGATTATGACTTCCCGAGTCATAGGTTTTTGATTAGCTTTTCAGTGCCAGGCACAAATTTCCTCCCATGCAGCAGGCTGCAACTCTAATCAGAGGACAGTTGGTTTCACCCCAAATAGACATGCCACCACTGCACCAAGTTGGCGCATTTTGCCTGGCTGGCCAGACTTGAAGCTTGCAGGGCTTACTGCTGGCTAAGAATATTGTTGACTTTTCTCCATTGACAGGCAGAGGGAATTTATTTTTATTTTTAAATTTTTTAAAATTTATTTATTTTATTTTTATTTTCTGGAAAGAGACACAGAGAGGCAGACAGAGAGGGAGACAGAGAATGGGCGCCCGCAGCCTCTCAGCTGCTGTGAACAAAATCCAGATGCATGTGCCCC
This sequence comes from Orientallactaga sibirica, assembly GCA_036365145.1. Taxonomy (NCBI): domain Eukaryota; kingdom Metazoa; phylum Chordata; class Mammalia; order Rodentia; family Dipodidae; genus Orientallactaga; species Orientallactaga sibirica. Next base: position 13,426,417 of record JAEOAD010000009.1, read on the forward strand.
CTTGTGGGCAAGTGCGGCATTGTGCCCTTGCGTCACTTTGCGTCTGGCTAAATGCGGGACCTGGAGATTGGAACCGGTGTTCTTAGGCTTAGTAGGCAGGTGCCTTAACCGCTGAGCCATCTCTCCAGCCCAGGGAATTTTTAAGGAAGCTTTAAATAATATGTATGTCAAGAGTATGAATGTGTAACAGGAAAAAAATGTACTGAAGAAAATCATCTAGAATAGACCAGAGACTGATAAAGAAGCAATGGAGGAGTGCTAGCTGTAGAATTTCACTGCAGACACAGTGTATTGAAATGACAACACAGACTGACCAAAGGAAAGTGCTTGAAACTTTCTGGAAATTATCAAAAAATCATTGTCAGGGGCTGAGAGATGGTTTAGTAGTTCAGGCGCATGCCTGCGAAGCCTAGGGAACCAGGTTCGATTCTCCAGGTCCCATGTAAGCCAGATGAACATGGTGGTGCACATAGTTCATTTGCAGTCGCTAGAGGCCCTGGCACGCCCATCCTCACTCTATCTCTATCTCTCTCCCTCTCTCTGTCACTAATAAATAAATAAAAATAAATCTTAAAATAATCATTGTTAGACAAAAAAAGGATATTTCCTTCCTCAGTAAAAATAAATAAATAAATAAAAAGGCCAGAAAAGAAAACAAACCAAACCAACCAGCTAACTAATCTCCAAGGCCTTGAAACACAATTGTATAAGCACAGATGTCACATACTGAGGATGCAGACACCAAAACCAAATAATTCAATACCTGCAAGAAGCGTGTAACAGCGTGGAGTTTACAATGAAAGAACTTGATATGTTTAGGGCTGGAGAGATGGCGTGGTGGTTAAAGGCACTTGCTTGCAAAGCCTGCAAGCCTGGATTTTATTCCTTAGTACCCATTTAAAGCCAAATGCACAAAGTGGTTGCATGCATCTGGAGTTAGTCTGACGTAGTAGGAGGCCCTGGTATGTTTCCATGCTCACAAATCAATAAAATAAAATAAAAATTTTAAAATAGAAATAAAAAGTCATTGACATTTTTGTGTTAATATTTCTGTATGACTCAAGTTTCATGCAGTAAGCACAGTTCACTTATATAATGAAGACACATATTGGAGAACGAATCATCTCGGCTGAAAGCATAGGAAGACCCTACCTGAGTGTATTCAAATCAACCCATTCTTTTCTTTTTGTAAAATAGGGCCTCCAGCCATTGCTTATGAACTCCAGACACTTGCGCCACCTTGTGTATCTGGCTTATGTGGGTCCTAGGGAATTGAATCTGGATCCTTTGGCTTTGTAGACAAGCACCTGAACTGCTAAGCCATCTCTCCAGCCCCAAATCAACCCATTGTTTAGGGCTTAGTTTATATTTTGCCTATGAAGTCCTCTGTCTTCTTATGTTTACAGGGCAGACGTCTCTGCTAGGCATAGGACATACTGCATCCAGGGCCCATGATTCTTTTAGAGATCGGTAGACATATTATAATTATGATGCATATAATAAGAATAATGAGTAGATAGTAATGAAATCATCCTTGATTTTGTCTTTATATCTATAGAGTGGCAAAACACTGTTAAATACACATATATACCTATTGGTAGAATAAGGGGATCCATGAAATCAAATTTTCTTAGGGCCCATGGAAACCATAAAGGAACTTTGCACCTGGCTTTAATTTTTGTTTATTTAACAGCAAAGAGTGAGACAATGCTCCCTAGACAGCTTACTTAAGGACAGACCTTAAGTAGATATGAGGAAGTAAGGAAAGGGCTGGGCAAAAGGAAGAGCCAATGAAGGTACGTTCTTCAGATGATTCCTGAAGGCACGCAAACATGTCCAGGACGCCTCCGAGGACTCCCGTCGTGAAGGATGCGAGTCTCGGGCATTTATCTGCTCACTGCTGCCCTTCGTTAGTTTGGTGCTGCCATTAGAGACTGTGGCCTCCCTTCCCTAGGGCTTGCATAAATGCCGAGTGGCATCCTGGCACCAGAGCAGGACTGGAAGCAGAAGGCACTAAGTGCTTGTTGTTCAAGGTGAGATGCTGTGGCTGTGAATATGAGATGTGCAGCTGACAGCAGATGCAAAACCTCAGAAGGGCTAATATGATATGACTGAAAACACCCAGAGTGTCTGATCTGATTTCCCTGCAATTTATGCCACCTCATACCCATGCTTTCATGTCGCCTGACTTTTCCTCTGTAAGAGATGTAAGAGTTTGATTGTCATTCAACCATTTTTTTCATATACTTCATAGTAATGTCAGTGCCAGAAATATAAATTGCTTAAGTTCATGAGCCATGCTTTTTCCATAGAAATGTGCATACGCAAAGTACATCATCCATATTCTTGATTTAATTTAACTAACAGAGTTTTTGGACTAGGACTTAAGAAAACTGAATTCTAGACTCTACCCTGCAGCTAGTATGTTTCAGGTTATTGGGACGCCCCCTCGTTCTACTTTGGTCCTCATGACTTTATCTACAAAATGAGGTGTTTGAACAAGATTTACTTTAAAATTCCCCTCTGGATATGCTGCTTAATTAATCCCATCCACTCCAGCCGTATTCAGCATTTTAGAGTCCTCACTACATTCCAGTCCCACTGCTAGCTCCCAGGATTGCACAAATTAAGCCCATCACAATCGGGTTGCATAGGAATGAAGTATCTCCTCCAGGAGAGAGACATGTGAAGAAGTGTAGCACAGAAATATATGGACACACACACACACACACATGAGTGAGGTTTATAACCATATCTTGGGTGGTTATTGGAAGAATTCTTGCAGACATGAAAGCCGAGGTAATGGGTAGACTGTGTGGAGAACATCCCATAGTGAGCTTGCCCCGGAAAGTGAGGGTTATGTCAAGATGGCCCACACATGGCCAGGGACAGAGGTGAGGTGTTCTCGGAGTTCTCTGGCCCGTGTTAGTCTAAGGCCTTATTTTATTTTCTCTTTCTATGGAAGCTGTTTGATACTCCCATGAGAGTTCGAATGTGTGGTGCTAGACTAACAGTAGAAAGAAAGGAAGCTTCTATCACGGGAGACAAAGATTATCCTTCTATGCTTCTGGGTAAAGCAGACTCATCATTATAGATTCAGTGTTACTTTTTGCATATGCACATGTGTGTGCATTTGCCCTATGCAGGCGGGCACATGTCCATGGGTGTGTACACACATGTGGAGATGGGAGTGTTTATGTTGGCTGTCTTTCTCAGTCCCTCTCCACCTCCTTTACTGAAGCAGGGTCTCTTGAACCCAGTGATAATTCTTTTGGGAAGAATCTAGCTAATCAGCTTGCCCAAAGGATCTCCTGCCTCCACCTACCAGGCATTGGAATTAAAGGTGGGCCTTTGGCCTGCCATTTATGTGGGCACTGGGAATCCAAAGTGTGGCCCTCATGGCAAGTACTTTACCCACTGCACCATCTCTCCAGCCTCATTCCCTCCCTTCTCTCTTCTCTCTCTCTCTCTCTCTCTCTATATATATATATATATATACACATGTATATATACATATACATCTCTATTTATATATTATATATACATATACATCTCTCTATATATATCATATATACATATACATCTCTATTTATATATTATATATACATATACATCTCTATCTACATATGTATGTACATATATATATATATATATATATATATATATATATATATGATTAAGCAGTAGTGTAGGACTGGATTGATAGAACCCACAGCTACAGGCTGATGGAAGCAAGAGGATATTAGTCACTAGATCGATCTTCAGTTAATCTGTGAATGTCATCCGTCTAACGTTCCTCCCTTTGAGAGTAACGAGTGCATTTTTTTTGAGAAATCAAAGTCCATATTCTTTTCTCCATATGTGGGGTGATCAAGTCTTTGTGTCACTCCAGTTAAAATGCCTAGGAAACAGCCTGGAGAAATAGCCCTTCATGTGACGTGGGAAGGACCCACTGCAGGAACCCCAAGGCTCTGAGCGTAGACGTTCCCTTCCCTCCTCCTTCTTACTTGGTATGAGCAAGAGATCATTCATATTTTTTTTTTTAGAGAGACACAGAGAGAGACAGACAGAGAGGGAGACAGATAGAGAATGGGCGTGCCAGCAGTCTCTCAGCTGCTGTGAATGAAATCCAGATTCGTGTGCCCCCTTGTGGTCAAGTGCAGCATTGTGCCCTTGTGTCACTTTGCATCTGGCTAAACGTGGGACCTGGAGATTGGAACTGGGTTCTTAGGCTTAGGAGGCAGGCGCCTTAACCGCTAAGCCATCTCTCCAGCTCTCCTTCATAATTTTATCTCATGGATTTTTTTTTTTTTTTGCTTCAGGAAGCAGAATCTTCTTTTCTGACAGACATGTAAATGCTGTGCTGGAAAGATTTCTCTGTTTAGAGCAATGGCCAAGAGGCTCCTGTTTCAGTAACCTGCTTCACTGCAGAAGAGTAAAAAAAAAACCTGACAAACTTGCCAACATAGTGGTACAAATACACATTCCTGGACAGGGAGCAAGATATTACTTAGCTTGCAGCAACTTTATTCAAAAAGTTTGGTTAAAAATCTGAAATTTAGTGGTAACCGCATCGATAGGTTCTTCACTGCTAATCCCAGTTCTGGAAGAGAAGGTTAGCCTTTTTTGAAAAAAATTTTCTTTATTTGAGAAAGAGATAGAGACAGACAAAGAAAGAGTACAGGTGCACCAGGGCCTCTTACTGCTGCAAATGAACTCCAGATGCATGTGACACTTTGTGCATTTGGCTTTATGTGGGTACTGAGGAATGAAACCTGGGCCATCAGACTTTGCAAGCAAGTGCCCTTAACTGAGCCATCTATTAGTCTCTCTCTCTCGCTCTTTTTTAGGTGACCTGTGGATATTTCAGTGTCTGTTCATATTGACTCCGTGGCATTATAATGAATGGGATTAGAATGAAGGAAAGAATGTACTGAGTGAGAGTCTATCCAGTGCACTGCCTATTTCCTTAGTTCTTTTACTAATAAGTGGGCTAAGTATTTGATACAAGCTATCCATTCAATTCACACGCATCAACAGAAAACACCAGATGATTCATTGGCTGTGAGGATCCTGGGGAATCTTCACTGTGATGTGAAGTGAGGCATCTTATTTTCTAAAAGTTTGTAGTCAGTCCATGGAGCTCAGGGAATTTCAATCCATTGCCTAAGGTGTCATGATTCCTAAGTGATAAAGTTATAAGTGAGCCCGAGTTTGTCTGCTTTCATGGGAAAGGCCTGACACCTCACTTTGTCATCACCTAGCAAATACTTATTGCTTCAGTTTCTACGATGGACTCACGGAAGATGGATGTATTAGATACTTTTCTCATTACTGAATCAAAATACCTGACAAAGGCAACAGAAGGAAAGAAGAATTGATTTTGGCTCACAGTTGGAGGGTTGGATTCACCATGGCAGGGAAGGCATGGTAGCTGGCATTTGAGATGGCTTATCACGTTGCATCTGCAGTCAGGGAGGAAGGAAGGAGAGAGAAATGGGTGCTAATGCTGAGCTCACTTCCTCCTTTTTATTCCATTTAGAACCCCAGCCCATGGAGTGGGGCCACCCATGTTTAGTGTGGGTCTTCTCACCTCAATTAACCTAGTCTAGAAAGTCACAGATGAGCCCAGAGGTCTGTTTCCATGGTGATTCTACATCCCATTAAGTTGGCAATCAGGATTAACCATCACTTTGCTACAGATTTCATTATATCATTTTTTCCCCCTTACTTTTCAGTCGAATTCCATCATGTAAACCTGCCGCATCTTCAGATCATACTCAATGAACTCACACAAGCACAGAAAGATCAATGCAGTGTGTTCTCCCTCATCTGGGGTTGCTAATGTGGAACAGTTGAGTTGCTGGCATACCTGACAGACAACTTGAACTCGAGAGACTGACAATAAGGATGGAAGCATTTGGGGGAGGAAATGGGAGGGCAGGGGGAGATACATGCAAAACTAATCTGAAAATGAATTGGTACTATAGAATATTTCTCCTGGATACTATACTAAAAGTTATAACCCTTGACAAGAGTATGGGGGGAGGGGTCATCTAGTAAGAAGGGCCCTGAAGAAGGTGGGACGAAACCTAACATTAAAACATTTGGCTCTGGCCTGTAACTCCCAGTATCAGAAATCTATTGCTACCCACATTGAGGTATTGATTGGAGAGACCTATGTGGTCCCCAAAACAAGGCAGGCTTCTGTCAAAGCACTTGATTACCTGCCTGAGGACAAAGGTGAGATCTTATTACTGAAGACACTATATACTGCCAATGCAAAACACCAAGAAATCTGGCTGGAATCTGGAACGAAGTCAGTTCCCAGGTTGTTAGCCCACATGTGCTAGAAAGTGCTGCACGAGTTGCTGAGGAAAAGTGGCCAAGAACATTGTGGGAAAGCTGGGGACACTGCTATTCAAAAGCAACCAGCCTGACGAGACGGGCACACCTGTGTAACTGCGGCACCCAGGCTGCGTGAATAACCAATGGCTTTATGATTGGCTAAGAGATCCGCTCAATGGAAAGGAATCCATAGCTGGAACTGGGAACCAAGTCAGAATCCTATGGAGACCAAGATTATGGTCTCCAACAAAAAGCTCCCACTAGTTTTTAGCCAAAAAGAGGGGCTACATCCATCAAAATCTCTCTAAATTAGCAATGCTTGTCTGTAACCTATGCTGATCTCACTCTCCCTTGGAGAACATATTTTTCTTTTTCAGAAGGCAGGAAAAACTGAGGACAACCAACATCTATCATCAAGATAGGAAAAGATAGCTGACTCCCTGGCAGGGAACAGGTGAAACCACGGAGGAATTGGCGAGATGAGCAAGAGTGCTGCTTCCATGGTGAGCCTGGCAACCTGGGCCAGGGTAAAGGAGACAGACACTGAGGAGACTCAAAACATACCAAAGCAGAAATCGAGAAGCTCCAGAGAGTTCAACACTAAAGTAGACTCGGGGGAGGAAGGGAAATAGCATGGGATATTGTCTACAATTAAAGAAGTTGTCAATAAAAATAAATAAATAAATAAATAAATAAATAAATAATAAAATAGACTTAAAACATACCCACCACAGCTCAGGGAATTTTCTGGAAGAGGGGGTGGAAAGATTGTAAGAACAACAGGTTGGGAGGGACTGTCCACAGGCATTGCTTCCCCCTCCAGTGACTGACTGACTGACTGACTGACTGCTCTCACAACTCAAAACCCACATCCCCATGGGGAACACCCACAGTCCCATTGAGGTGGGTCCTCCTGTGGAATGGGGGCAGAGGGTAGGGCAATGATGGTACCAACACATGCAGTGTGCATACAATGTATATATTTAATTTGTAAAAAAAAAAAAATAAGGTTAACTATCACAATGATCCTAGAGTATCTGGAACTTATAATCTTTAGAATATCATTCTTTTTTAAACTTCTTATTGACAATTCCATAAATATAGATGATATGCCATGACCATAATCTCCTCCCAGTAGTCTCCTTTTCCTCTTTTCCAAATCCCCCCTTCATGGAACCTCATCTTTTTTCCAACTAGTCTCTCTTCTACTTTTATCTTTTTTTTGGGGTAGGGTCTTGCTCTAGCCGAGGCTGACCTGGCATTCACTATGTCTCAGGCTTTCTTAGAACTTTTAGCCATCCTCCTACCTCACCGTCCTTTCTGGCCACCATGCTTGGCTCTCTTTTAATTTGATTTGCCGTCATTTGTCACTGTGAGGTCATGATAGAATCTCATTCTTTTTCCCTTCAGTTACCAAACACGGCCTCAGTGTATGTGACTCAGTAGACTGCATTACAAGTTCTTTGAGAATTTTATAGAGTGTCAGGCCTACTTTTCCCTTAGGGCAGATTACGTTGAGCCCGAGAAGACTCTTGCAAAGGAAGAGTGAGTTCTATTTAGCCAATTGGGTTAAAGGATAGTTTGTGTGCATTGGGTGGGGTATGTGGAAAGGCCCTGAGGGTATAGGGATAGGAAATAGTCAGTTCCATCCTGGACACTCAGGGAGGGAGCGTGGAATATCGAAGGTGGAAAAAAAGATATGACTGGGTGAAATATATACATATTATATGTTGTCTACATATTCACATCATCTATCTCTCTAATCTATTTTATATCACCTATTTATGTCTATATATACATAGATTATAGATACCAAAAGTACACTGCCCAAATAAATTATGGTTCATATATTGGATACTATGTGATCATTATGAAACCAATATGAAGCAGTATAAATGTACAGCTATGGACTCATCTTCAAAAAAGCAAGTTCGGTGTATATCATCTTAAATCATTGTAAAGGAATACATGTTTCTGTCTTTTTAAACAGTCTGTGTATTCATGCACACATCATCTCTGGTAGGGTTCATGAGAGTTTGGCAAAAATGTTTGCAATTAGGGAAGGGATCTGGCTGTGTGGGCTGAAAAGTAGGTAAAGGACTGAGTGAACTAAGGGAAGTACACCCTATTGAGAAATGAGTCAAACAGTACCTAATTTTTAAAAGAGAGAGAAAAAATAATATTAAGCAAGAATTGGTGTGAAGGGTCAGGATGGGTGTATTTCTAAGCGCCCAAGAGAGCTACTTGGTGTCCTGCAGAAAGCACACCTGTGACCACAAACATTGTCTGCACGAGGTGGCGCCAGGCCCTTTACCTGGTAAATCCCCTGTGAATTGACCTCTAAAGATTGATTACAGCTCAGCCTTCCACTCCTTTGGCTTGGAAAATTAGATTGAATACCATTATTAATTTTGATTACCAGACTTGAATTTTCTGTAAGCTCATTTAGCAGGCAGACAGCCTCTAGCCTTTCACAAATAATTCCCTGGAGGTCTGTGTTTTTACAGAGCTGGAGGGGGTGGGGGTAGACCAGAACTGCCTACTGTGTGCTAGAGGAGAATGTGGGCTGTCCCTCCTCCATTGCTTATGCCATGTTTCCTTGAGATAGAGGATCTCACTGATTTCAGAGCTTCTTGCTTTTGTGAGCCCCCCAAATTTTTCAGTCTCTGTTCCCCACAGGACTGGAGTTACAGGCCTGCATGGCTACACCCAGATGCTTAAGTAGGTGCCAGAGACTCAAAATTCAGGTGGTCTCTCTCCTCCCTCAGGAATTCGTGCCTGCATGGGAAGAACTATTAACCACTGAGCCATCTCTCCAGTTCAAGTACAAGCACCTATATAACATTAAGTGTTCTTGTATATTTGTTAGGTTACTTAATTTCTGTATGCCTCCCTTTTATTCATCTGTCACACTTGAGTAAGTCTGGCTGGCATGTAGCTGGCTCTTTAGGAGGCATTATTCAAATGCTGGTCTGTGAGGGCTTTCTACAAACAGAGCCATAATTTATGGGGTTTTTGGGATGAGTGTAGTTATAGTGGTTTAGAAAGAGAATTAGATTTGGAGCCCAACAAGTTCATTTTCATTGTGTTTCTACTCTATTTTTATTTTAAAGAGAGAGAGAGAATTGGCATGCCAGGACCTCAGGCACTGCAATCAAACTCCAGATGCTTGCGCCACCTAGTGGGCATGTGCTACCTTGCGCTTGCTTCACCATTGTGCTTCTGGCTTACGTAGGGTCTGGAGAGAAGAACATGGGTTCTCAGGCTTTGCAGGCAAGCACTTTATCCACTAAGGCATTGCTCCAGCCTGTGTTTCTACTCTTTATAGAGTTATGTGAGCTTAGCCAAACCATTGAATTATCTGGTTCAGGTTTTTGTCTGCAGACTGAGTGATAATAATAGGCCTATTGTATGTGACTCATGGTGTCACCTCCTGCTTGGTTTTATTTTGTCTAAGTCAGTCCCTTTCTTAGAAACTTCAGAATGCCTTTGCCTCCTGATCCCTTGAATTCTTTTCACTTTGGAAGGAAACTGAAAACAGGGTTGCACTGGGAATGGAGAATTTTCAGGTGACAAAGAATGAGTGGAAAAAAATTCCATTCTCTTTTCAAGAGCAAAATGTCACCCAATTCTGCTTTGATGGAGAAGAAAGAAATTTGAATAAAATGTCAGTTTCCTTCTGAACTAATTTGGGAATCATAATGACATGCACAGTCTCAGCTGAACACATGAATATTTATAATTAAAAATGAAATTGTCCTTTTTAAAAAATTTTTTTTTCAGATCATGAAAGTGAACAGAAATCTCCAGGGATGCCCTGGGCTAGAAGAATTGTTCATTTTAAGAAAAAAAAAAATCTAAGATACAGAGGTAAAAATAAACAAAACACAAACAAAAACATCCCCTCCCCTCTAAGCACCATGGATAACAGATGAAGGTTGATGCTAAGGATAGTGTCTGCTCATTCTCTCTGCCTACCTCCTGTCAGGGGACACAGGATCTGTTCAACTCGGAGTTGGAGGACTGAATACTGACTACCTGCTCCCACCTCCTCACCCCACATCTGGCTAGTCTTTTAAATCTTATATGACCATTTTGTTTTCCAGATACATCAAACTTCTATATTCAACAGAGTGGGATACATATGCATTAAATATGTAAAAGGGAGCCATATGATGTGTACAAGGACGGAAAACCGAGTGTTGATGGGATCAGCCCTCAGCTTGTAGTTATTTGGTCCGGGCTGTAAATGAGCAACCTGAGATTGAGAGGTGTCTCGACTGTCTGAACTTGGTGGTGGGAGATGTATTCCCTTAATTAGAATTTTTAATTTTCATTTTTGCAATTAAAGTGTTTCTTCAGTGTATTTCCTTACACTCAGCACCAATACATTCCTACTTTGTGGTGAAGAACAAATACACGGACAGGATATAGGTCTGAACTATGGCCTTGGACAAGGCTCCTATTTCTAGATTTTATTATTTCTTTATATATTATTTATTTACTTATTTATTTTTGAGAGAAGGGGAGGAGAGAGAGAGAATGGGTGCGCTAGGGCCTCCAGCCAGTGCAAACGAACTCCAGACACATGCTCCCCCTTGTGCATCTGGCTTACATGGGTCCTGGAGAATCGATCCAGGATCCTTTGGCTTTGCAGGCAAATGCCTTAACTACTAAGCCATCTCTCCAGCCCTCTAGATATTCATTCTTGTTCTGACAATTTTTGTCATTGAACTCAATGAAAATTATGGAGAATTTTCTAACTCTCAGTTTTATGGCTTCATGTCTCAGCTTTCGAGACCCTGTGAAGCCAAAGCTTGTGCCAATTAGAACATTTCATCCTAAATAACATCTGGGTTTTCCCTCGAATACAAGAAATAATGTCTTATTTCTGCTTTATCTTAGTATAGCAGGGGGAAATTGCCAAGGCAACCTGTTCTAGATTACTGAATTTAATCAAGATATATCTTCCACTGAGAAGGTAGAACAGTTTAATTGCTGAGCAACCCTGAAATTTTTTCCCCCAGAAGTCTTGGAGATCATGTGTTTCTTTACTTTCCTTCTCTGTAGAGTATTTAATGGTTTCTTCTCGTAACAATGCCATGATCAACTTTCCTGGATGCCACCTCCATCCATTATCTCAGTGACAGTGCCTTAATTGAAATGACATCTTAGAATTATTTCTTTAAAATTCATTGTTGAATTCAGTAAATTTAGTATTAATTAATGCCAACTGCCCTGGAGTTTTACTCTCCCATTTGTCACTCTCTCAGCTCAGGGAGCCATGTAGGAAATGAGAAGTCTATTCCATTTCACAGTACTCATTTTCCTTGACGGGTTCACTGTTGTGGCAAGGATGGAAATTTGAAATGGCTGGGTCTTTTGCAGTGATTATGCTCTTTCAAAAGAGAAAGAGAAGGAAGAAAAGACGAGGAGATGGAGGCAGAAGATGAGGTGGTAGAAGATGAGATCATGGAACAAGAAGAGGAGGAGGAAGAAAAAGTGGAGGAGAAGGTAGAGGAGGTCAGATGATGGCATAAAGGAAGAGGAAGAAGAGGAAGAGGGTTACCGTCACAACTCTTACCAGAGTTTACTCATCAGTGGGGGAGCTCTGGTGCTGGAGGAGACACGGGAGTCAGGATGGGGGTAGCCATTGGAGCTTCTTGGGTAATGTCAACAATTTTATGCTACAAAGACTTGTTTCAGTAGCATAACCTTCAAAGTGAAAGTCCCATATATGTGTGTATATATGTCTGTGTGTGCACACATGTATGGAAGTGCTAAAGTATTTTTTCAGCCCTGTGGGAAAATGGTAAGCTGTAGTTAATCAGAGTGTCTTACCAATCATCTTGTTAATACAAACTTCCTAACAATTAGGCTATGCCAAAAATGTAGCTGCTGGGTCTTGGTGATTAAACATGGTCTTAGGCCAGCATCCATCAGAGAGGTGATGTAATAATTTGAGACAAGTTACTTATTTCAAGGATATCTTAATTTGGTTTGTTATATAATCACGTTATTCATAAAGTATCATAGACTAAACAAATTATACAGAAAAGAGGTGTGTTTCTATTCAAGCTCTGGTGGGCACTTTCATGTGGATATAATTTTGAGGTGGAACAGGACACAGCAAGGACAGGGGATAGGCATGTTACTCCTGTGTCTTTTGGTTCTCGTTCTCCTGTGTTTAGTGAGTATATGTGTGCATGCCTCCATGTGTTTATGAACATGAGTGAGTGTGGTGGCCAGAAGACAGTCTTGGTACAGATCCAAAGACTCCTTTCACCTTTCTTTGAGACAGGGTGTCTCATAGGCCTGCTACTTTCCAAGCGGGCTAGAATGGCTGTTATCTGCCTGTGGTGGGATTACAAGGGTGTGCCACCACACCCTGCTTTTCTTAATGTGGGATCAAATGCTGGTCCTTATGCTTGTATAGCAAATGATTTCCTAGCTGTGCAATCTCCATAGCCTTTATTCTCCTAAAGCCTTTCATTCTCAGAAGACCTTATCTCATCCTAATTACCTTCCAAAGGCCCCATTTCCAAGTATCATAATCAAGTTAAGTTTCCGCCCTTTTAATGCCTCACAATGGGGCAGAGAAGACAATATGTATCCAAACCATGGCATCCCAGGGATGGAATGATGGCTCAGCACTTGAGAGTATTTGCTGCTTAAGTATGAGGACCCCTCAGGTCAGACACTGCAAGGTTCTACTTCCCAGTGCCCATGTACAAAGCTGGGCATGGCTATGCATATCTGTAACCCAAGTCTTCATGGGTGGGGACAGGGATTGGAGCACTGCTGAGGCTCCCTGATGGGCAGAAGCCTTCAATTAAGGGAAAGACTTTGTCTCAAGAAAAGAAATATGTGTATGAGTGATAAGAGGACACCAGACATTCTCCTTTGGTCTCTGCACGCAGGTGCATGGGATGTGCACATCTGTACATATGTGTACATACACCACACACACCATACCATGCACATATTCTATACACATTCAAAAACAAACAAAGCATCCAAAAATGGTGGTGCATCATAGGGAAAGAATACAAATATATATATATATATATAATATTTATTTTATATATTGTATATATTATAATATTTATAGTATATTATATTTATATTATATATTATATTATATTTATATTATAATATTTATATTATATATTTATAATATATATATAATTTACTCTGTTTCCACTTTGGTAAATGGGAGTTTAGTCCTACTGGGGACCTATGGGAGATGGTCCAGTGCCTGTGCATTTGCCAAGAGAGCTATTCCTGGGGCACTAATTCCTACATAATGCACAAGGGTAAAACGAAATCTCTGGGCTTGCATTAGGTTGGAACAGGCACGTCCCGTAAAGGAATACAGGAAGAACACAGTGTTTACTGTTGTTTAATCATTCGCGGACAGTCAGGCTTGAGGACCATCTACAGTTAGAGTTAGGGTGTTGTGAGATCATTGGATGGATTGATTTGGGGTCAGGGTTTTCAAGATTTCATCAATCTCAGGCAGGCATAGTTTGTGTGTATGTGTGTGTGCATGGTGAATATGGTCCATGCTTCATTCATATTCTCTCACAAGCCAATACACCCATCCCTGGTTACTGTATTGGCTGATAATAGCCTGTAGTATTTTTTTCCCCTTTAGAAGAAAATTGCCTTTGGGTAATAAGAGCCATGTGGTCAGGAGATAATATTCCAGCAAGCATAGCCCACAAGCAATACTCACTACTGACTTAGCCATGCAACTTGAGAAAGGCTTGCTTTTAATATTCAATAATCCATTTTACCTTCAGTGATTCTAATGGTTTGTCTTGTGTCTTTTGGCCTCATTTACTACAGCGTGAAATTGCGCCATGCACATGCCTCTTTACTATATGTTAAGACTTTCATAACTTTAAGAAAACTACCTGATACCTATCAGGCTTGGTGGGTGAGTGAATATCAATGTTGGTGTGTTTGGTCATAAAATGAATCATATTAAAATTAAAGTGCCCCAAGCCAGGGACAGAAGGCAGGTAGGTACCTCTTTACAGGAGGAAGATTGCATCCTCTATGATATTTTATATTGGCTGTTAACTTACACAACCTAGGTGAAAAGATACACTTTAGCTAGCTCTAGCACTGTTCCATGGACTGGTATTCTGGACTGAATAAACCTTGGGGTGACTCAGGAGGCACCACAGTGCTGAGAAGAAGTGACAGAAGGGTGCTCAGCACTGAAACATCTCCACCACACCTTCCAAAGCCCAGGCTCCATTGCAGAAGAGGCCGAAAGAATGCAACAGCCAAAGGAAGGATAGGACTCCTTACAACGCGTTCCTTCAGGTACAAAATGGCCTGGATATCCATGACCTCACAGTGTCTGACACTACCTACACAAGACCATCCTAATAGGAGGAAAAGATGATGACATCAAAATAAAAGAGAGACGGGTTGAGAGGGGCAAACATATGATGGAGAGTGGAGTTGCAAAGGGGAAAATGGGGGAAGGGAGGGAATCACCATGGGTTATTGTCCATAATTATGGAAGTTGTCAATAAAAAGTTATAAATAAAAAAGGAGAGAGAAGGCTGACAGCAGCATTTATAACTCTCTACCTCCTCATTATGGACTGAATGTGAGCAAGTGCCTCCAGCCTCTGCCTCTGTGTCTTCACTGCAACCTGAAACTGTGACCTGAAATCAATCTTTGTCCTTTACACTGATTTTTGTCAGGTATTTTTTTTTTCCATTAATGAGAAGTTGACTAATCCAACCCTATCTTATGAATAAGTGTGATGGTTCATTTTGACTAGTCACATGATTGAAATGTACCTTGTAAAGCACAGTTGGGTGACAATTAATTGATTAGTTAATTAATTCTATTCTGAATGTGGGGCTGGATGGAATAAAAGAGGAACATGGAAAAGAAGAAAGCCCACCAGTGTAGTGTGTGGGCATCTCTCTCTCTCTCTCTCTCTCTCTCTCTTGGCAACCATGCTATCAGCTACTCTATTCCACCACACTCACTCCACCATACTGGACAGAAACCATAAGCCAAATCCCTTTAATCTGATTTTCTCTTGCATTTGTTCACAGCAACAATAAAACACAATAAGGAAACTGAAGTGCCAAGAATTTCCTTAGGTTGTGCAAGATTTCAATGTGTTGGTGTGCACATATGGGATCTGAACCTTTCTGGCTATGAGAATCAGGTTTTCCATTGCATCTTACATTCATTCACGGAGATAAGATACCTTAAAGGACTGGAACCCCGAAATAAGAGGAGGCATTATTGTTATAGCACACTTAATGCCCATGGGTTCTAAGATAATGGTTGTCAGTGCCCTTGACCAAGGAGACTTTTGGGTTGGACTCTAGTTCCTCTCAGGTCTGCTGGTCATGTGACCTCTGAGTCACACAATATCTTCTCAGCTGTGGTCAGGCTCTCGGATTGGCAGGTTGGGGTGACACATGTCAGCGCCACCTCCTTGGGACTCCTTCATAGACACTGGTCACCTTGGTTCTCCTGTTATTTGTCATTTAGGAAGTTCTCATGGGACCTTGGAGCCAGCTTTCTGCACAGCCTTTGTCACGGTATAGATCCAGAACTGTTTGCCTCCCATAGCATTTGTTAAACACACCTTATCAGGTAGGAGCCCACGGTGGTACTCCTGTGTCTTAACCTGGAGGCAAAGGTGGCTTACAGTACATGAGCTCAGCGGTGCATGTTCAAAGTTATTATTGCATTTGCTTTTATACTTTTAAACCCAACATTCATTTAAATTCCACAAACACATAATGAATATTTAACAAGTGCAAGCCACCACGGGAAAGATAAAGTTCTTGTCTGACCTTCATTTCTGTAGAGGGGTCTGATCCACACAGATTGCAGCAAGAACTGGGGCGAATCGGTCTTTGCCGCATGCAGCCGTAGGAGTTGAGAAAGTCAAGTGGTGAATTCTGACTGCGGGGGATATGAAAGTTGAAAGTGACCTTGAAGGATGAGCACACTGTTGATGGAGAAGGAAAGGGGCTAGGTTTATTTACTGTTTGCAGGCAGAAAAAAAAGAAAAAAAATCCTTTCATCTATTTTCCCATATGAGAGCTTCATTTGTACATTTGTATAGACTCCAGAGAGAGAGAGAGAGATGGTGTGTGTGTGTGTGTGTGTGTGTCTGTGTGTGTGTGTGTGTGTAAAAGACGCAGAGGAGAAAATATCTCACACTTGGGAAGTATCCATCCACAGAATGTGTTATGTTTGTCACGACTTTTCCATGACTTAAGGGATCAGCCTCTCTTCCATATGGCATATGTAAAGCCACACAGCATCATTGCGCTGGTATTTCTGATCACCAGCATGACTTATGACATGGAAATCATCTGGACCAAACATATTCTGATGTAATTTCCTTGTGAGGGTGGCCAAAGAAGACTGCTGGCATTCGACTGATTTAGTTTAACAGGAGAAGGATGTGTTTATGGGGAGTAGAGAAAATAATTTTTTCCCATTAAAATGATTTATAAAAAACTGTCACTCTGCACTTCTGCAGGTTCATTTTGAAAGGGTTTTGGCAGGATGCTGTTGGTTAGCAGGAAAGGAAGAGAACATTCTTGCTCCAGTTTTCACTGCAGAAAGTAATAGGAAGTGACAGCCTCGAGCCAGGCTGAAATGGTGACAACAGGGAAGGGAGATGATATTTATTGAACATGGGCTTTGTTCTAAGCACAATTCAAAGTGTGGTTTATGTGTTGTTCCATTAATTCTGGAATGATAAAATGGAATTATATATGTGAGAAAGTGCTTTATAACATACTCTACAAATGTTAGGCATAATTAATATTTTCTTTTACTGTAAGGGAAATATTCATTTGAGACCACTTCCTGTTTTATGTTGCCAGATGCTTATCTGTGTCAAACCAGCAGATCAGTTTTCGTTTACTCGTAACTTCTAAACAATGGGTGATGCGAGAAGCAATTGGATGGATTTGTGGAAGAGAAAATGAGAGTGTATGCCCAAGGGGATTTCAGTTTAAACTTTCGTTTTCCGTTCTTCTTTTGGTTTGTACCTTCTGAGTTGCTAACGTGCCAGTCCAGGTATGATCGGAGGTGAGTGGTCACTTCAGTTTTGCCCTCTTCTCCTGTCCCAATGGCAAAGTAGAAGAAACTGGGAATTGGGGTGGTTTGAATGGATGTCCCCCAATACATTCAGGAGTTTATTAAAGCTTGTTACTTACATCTCCAGCCACCCTGCTGGAGGAGGTGTCACTGTGGGCAGATTGAGGGGTCCATCCTTAAGGTTTGTCTGGGGAATTCTAGGCTAAAGATGAGCAAAGTGCTGGCCCTTTGCTGGAGTTTCTGGAGGGTGTTTACTTGATGCTGATGGTGGCTTTTCTCTCTGCTTGGATATGTGAAGGCAGGCCAACTTCTGCCATATGGACCTTCCTCTGGATCTGTGAGCTTCAATAAATCCCTTCTTCCATAACTGCCTGGCTTGGAAGCTCATCTCAGCAGGGTGAGGCTGTGTACTACAGGAATTAACTGCCTTTCTTATAGAGGGAAACAGTCAGTCTCCTCTCCTTTTATCAGTCCTGTTTCACCCTAATCAGTGTTCTTCTGGTGGAGATTAAAGGCTACAGCCTCTTAATTTTGGACACATTGAGACTAATTACTATGTCCAATTTCATTAGATTTTCCAGTTGTGTTAGGCCTTTGTAGACCTCAGTGTCTGCAAAAAAAAAAAAAAAAAAAAAAAGATTTTTCTGGCTGAGAGATGGTCAGTGGAAAGAAGCCACTCCCATCAAAGCTTAAAAAAGCTAAATTGGTGACAATTGAATCCTACTGAGGGAGTGAATGGCTAGTGTGGGGGTTTGTATGTAGGATTGGAATGTACTTGAGTCACTCTTTGGCTCCATTCTTCCCCGAACCAAAGAAGATGGTGCAGTGATTATGGAACAAAGAGCCTATGGGGAGCAGAGACAGTTCTCGCCTCCCTTGAGTTTTGTTTTCCAGCAGCTTCTTTCACCACTCATCTTCAGCTCCCCTCAGCGGTTCCCACCGTTGATAGCCACGGCTCATTTCTGAAGCCTGGTTATGAAGGTTGACATTGATTGTCCACTTGATAGGACCTGTGAAGGAATATACTGATTAGGTCCACTGAGGTGGGAAGACCATCTCAACTGTGGATGGTGTCATTCCATGGATTGGGGTCCTGGACTGAATAAAAAAGGGGAAGTATGGGCTGGGGACATGACTCAGTGCTTAAAAGGTGATTGCTTGCAAAGCTTGATGGCATGGGTTCATTTTCCCAGTGCCCATGAAAAGCCAGATACACTCAAGTGGTGCCTGAATCTGGAGTTCATTTGCAGTGTGGGAAGCCTTGGTGTCCCCACACTCACTCTCTCTCTTTCTCCCTGACTCTCCCAAATAAATAACTGAATTAGTTTAATTAAACTAGGAAAGGAACAGGGAATCTGAGTATCAGAATTCATCCCTCTATGCTTCCTGACTGGGAATACAATGTGGTCAGCCCTCCTTCATGCTCTTACACTAATGCCTTCTTCACATGATGGAATAGCTCCCCAAAACTGTATGCCAGAATAAACCCTTACCTTCCTTAAGGTTTTTTTTTTTTTTTTAATTTGGTCTTTTTTTTTTTTTTTAGAGAGAGAGGAGACAAAGAGAGAGAGAGAGAGAGAGAGACACAGAGAGAATGGGCATGCCAGGGCCTCTCAGCTACTGTGAATGAACTCCGGACGTGTGCGCCCCCTTGTGTGCCTGTGTGACATTGCACACTTGCATCCCTTTTGCATCTGGCTAAACGTGGGACTTGGAGATTTGAATGGGCGTTCTTAGGCTTTGCGGGCAGGCACCGTAACTGCTAAGCCGTCTCTCTGGCCCTTGGTCATGTTTTGGGTTATAGCAATGAGAAAGAGAGTAATATAAAGTTGTTCTGTCTGATGCCCTTACTTAGGACCCTAGCTCCTTCTCTCTATCCATAATCTCCTCTGTACAGCTTTCACTATAGCTAGATTAGATTCTTCCAGATCCTCAGCAGGCCAGTGGCTTCCCTCTTCCATGTTGTTGTCTTAACCTCTCTGGGTCCATGATACTTCTGTGTTATATCTGAATTTTACTCCTTTTCATTCCCTGTCATCTGCTGTCCATCTGTGAGCTCTCTGCAACTGTCTCCTGTCTTGTGCTCGATTATGGTGGCCTTCTTTTCTCCGAAATTATGTTTCAGAGCATTTTACCTTAAGTACTTCATTTGCACTATGGTAGGCTTCCCCTAAGTTGGTATTTTAAAAATATTTTATTTATTTATTTATTTATTTATTTATTTATTTATTTACTTATTTATTTGTAAGCAGATACAGAGAGAAAGACGGGAGAAGGGGAGAGAGAGAGAGAGAGAGAGGGAGAATACGAGCACACCAGGGCCTCCAGCCACTGCAAATGAACTCTAGATGCATGTGCCACTTCGTGCATCTGGCTTTACATGGGTACTAGGGAATTTAGCCCGGGACGTTAGGCTTTGCAAGCAAGTGTCTTAACCGCCGAACCATCTCTCCTGCCCCTCAGTTGGTGTTTGATACTGATTTATGCATGCTCCATCATCTTAACACAGCCCCTTTAATCCTCACAAATCTTTCAAGATTTGTCTTCACAAGGCTTTTCAAAATCCTACCTTACCACATTTTTGTAAAATCTCAAGATCACTCAGGACTCTGAGATACTGTGCCTTAATCTCATGAGCCAGTAGGCATCAAAAGAGCATTTGACTGAGGTGAACCTGGGTGTGAATAATAGCTGGGTACCTTGGTGATCTTGGACAACTTGGGATCTCAGCTCTCCAAATGAATACAATCAGATGTAGCATGATGGTTATTGTAATGGCTTGAAAAAGATCCCTCCAAAAAGACATGTCCAGATCCATATCCCCCAGAACCTGTGAATGTTATTTTGAGGAAAAAAAATCCAAAAAATAAAAGGGTCTTTGAAAACTTAAATGAATTAAATGAATTAAATGCACTGACATAAGTTGATTATTCTGGATGACACTGGTGTGCCCAAAGAAGCAGCAAGTGCTCCTATAATAAATATATAGATGAGGGCTGGAGAGATGGCTTAGCGGTTAAGTGCTTGTCTGTGAAGCCTAAGGACCCTGGTTTGAGGCTCGATTCTCCAGGACCCACGTAAACCAGATGCACATGGTGGCACCTGCATCTGGAGTTCATTTGCAGCGGCTGGAGGCCCTGGCGTGCCCATTCTCTCTCTCTCTCTCTTTTGTTCTCCCTTTCTTTGTCTCTAATAAGTAAATAAATAAAAATTAAAATAAATGAATAAATATATAGATGAGCTCAGACTCAGGGACAAGGCAATTGACACAGCTTACGTCATGGTAAAGATTCTAGGGGCTGGAGATTTCTCGGTGGATAAAGCACTTGCTGGATCAGCATGAGGACCTCAATTTGTATCCTTAGATCCCATATAAAAGCTTGATGCCACGGCACTGGAAAGAAAGTTCCAGGGGAAGCATTGTCATGTAGTTTCCCTAGAAAAAGTGAGACAGTGATTTTTATGCAAATGTTTTAATGAGCTCGTGATGTCAGATAAAACTCATAAGGGAAGGAAGGAAGGAAGAAGGACACAGCAGGGAAGGGAGAAAAGTAGATAAAAATGGGGTGTCCTTGAAACAATGAAGGCTCCTGATTCAGGGGAGGTTTGAGGTGAAAATGCCACCCCAGAATGGGTTTACCTGTGACAAGGACACTGTACCAGCAAGTCACTGGCTGCTCCCCACCGCTGAAGTCAACTCCCACCTCCAGTCCTTATGTTTCCAGGTGAGGCTGCTTCTAGCAGTGCCTACAGTGAGAAGGGAGGTGGAAATGGTAGATGTTCCTGGAAGCTCATGGAGTGGCCAGGCTGATGAATGCAGCGGAAAACATGAAGAGACCCTGCCTCAAATAAGGTGGAACTGACACCGGAAGTTGTCTCTGACCTCCACATGCGTGCTACGGCATGCACATACTAATACTAACACAATGCACACATGCGTGTGCACACACACAAACACACACACACACACAAAAATTATAAAGGATTCTAGATTTCAGTAGAGTGAAGGAAATAGGAGAGGGGGAAAGAGGGAAGAGGAATTCACATCTGTTTGATATTCTGGATCTTCTTTAGCGAGACAGAGATGACAAGGAAGAGTTCACAGGTCAAGGGAGCTGGGATCAGAAGAATCTAGAAAGATACTGAAATATAATTTTTCCAGAAGCTCTACAGGGACTGGTACCAATTGATTCTCTCATTGTGGATGTCTGGGCTCCACAATGGCAGATATGAATCTTGTTTTAAACCACCAATGTTGTGGTGCTGTGTTATAGAAAAAAGCCATTGTTGTTTTCTTATACGCTATAGTGAGTATTATGCTACGTTATAACTGGTTTTGCTCAGGCAACTGTGAGCTCTTCAAGGGTAGGGACTATTTCTTCCCTTGTAAGAATTGCTACCTCTGTGTTGGCTCACTGTTAGTGTCAGTTTTATATATTTTTTAAAAACTTTTGATTGACAACTTCCATAACTATAGAAAATATAACCATGATAATTCCTTCCCGTTGTTCTCCCCCTCTCAAATCCATCCTCCACTGAATCTCTTCCCCCTTTCAGTTAGTGTCTCTTTTGTTTTGATGTCATCATCTTTTCCACTTACTGTGTAGGTTGTGTGAGGCACTGTGAAGTCATGAAAATCATGGGCATTTTGTGTCTGAAAGATTGGCTTGTAAGCAGTCCACCCCTTCTTTTGGCTCGTACATTCTTTCTGCCATCTCTTCCACAATGGACCCTGAGCCTTATATTTCCTATTTATATCCCTTTAGCTACCCTGTGAAACTGAGATTTTTATCACTAAGAGAAAATAAAAGAGGAAAGAGAATTTAAAGGGAGAATCCCTCTGCATTATTTTTGTTTGCATGTGTCTGCATACGTGGCATGATTGCATGTGTGTATGTATATGTTTGTATGTATGTGTATGCACGTGTACATGTCTTTTCATGTGTTTGGAGGCCAGAGGACAATCTTGGATATCAACCTCAAGAATTCTATCAATTTCATTTTATTTTTAGTTTTTGGTTTTTCGAGGTAGGGTCTCCCTCTAGCTCAGGCTGACCTGGAATTCACTATGTAGTCTCAGGGTGTCCTCGAACTCAAGGCGATCCTCCTACCTCTGCCTCCCGAGTGCTGGGATTAAAGGCATGAGCCACCATGCCCGGCTCTCAATTTCTTTTTGAGACAGGGTCTTGCAGCTCACTATATAGTCTAGACCGGCTGGCCAGTGAACCCCAGGGATCTTCCCATCTCTGCCTCTATTACACTGAGATTGCAGCTGCATGGCATTATGCCTGGCATTCTGTGTAGGCTCTGGAGTTTGAACACAGGTCCTTATGTTCGTGAGTCAAGCACTTAGAAGGCTGAGCTCTGTCCCCAGAACCTCCCCAGTGCCTTTTAAGAAATTATACTCCACAATTTTGTTCTTCTATTCATTTGTTATATGTCTCCGGATGCCAGGGGGACTGTGAATCTATAATTTAGGTTGGTGACAATGGAATGGCTCTCATTTTTCTTTAGTCATTAATTAGCATCTCTCCGGTTTCTACTCTGTGCAGAGGCCTATGCAGCATAATGTTCCCTCGGTATCCACATGTCACTTCTTGACTGATGCTCCTCTTTGATTCCTGCTCCTCATTCTGCTGCTTGTGGGGTAGGATCATGTCCATAGTGGTCCTTCCTGGATGTATGTAAAATGTCTTTGCACAGCAGCAGTGGCAGAGAGCTAGTCATTGTAGTAAGACATTGGCTTGGCATAAGGGATGGCTAGACCTCTGTGAATATGTCTGTCTTTCTTACTCATGCATTGTTCATCCATGTGTCTGAGTTGGTCAAGTGGTGGATGTGAGAGCTACTGAGGATGAAGAATGAGACAAGAAGAACACAGGTGAAGACAAGACATGAAGAGATGGATCAGACATCTTCAGGGCCAGGAAAGGAAAGAATCAGGCTATAACAATGATAGGTAGAAATAATATCTCTCATATCCTTCGGTCATTATGTTGGGATGAATAAAATGGGTGCTGTGATAAAGGTTGCCTTAGTCTAAGTGAGGTAAACAGACATGTGTACTATAGATAGTTTGGTGTTAAGAAAGCCAGAATTGTGTTTCTAAGGATAACAGGGGCATAGTTAAAGAAGGGAAAACTATTTAGAAAGTTTGGTTTTGATCCAGGATTCATTATGTCATAGTTAACCCTTCATTCAATATGGAATAAGTCTTAAAGGAACATGCGTTCTGTCCTGTGGATGACTGAACCCTGGCAACCCCATGCCCTCCATTCTCTGAGTGATTTCTTTATAAATGTTCTAGATTTCCCATGAAGTGAATGAGGGAAAAAGAAGGCAAGGAACTTTGAACAAGAATCTATTTGAAATTCCTAACCGTTTACGAATGATGTTGTGTTTAATTTCTGCAATAAATCTAGGGAATTTGGTGGTATTGCCTGATGTTTCAAGTAAGGCAGTAGACATTTTAAAGATTAAATGTGATCTTTAGATCACATCGGCAGAAGATGGAGTGGTTGAGAGTCCAGTAGTGTCTGCATGGAAACTCTGAAGGTACCTGGGAAGTTCCTGTTGTAGTTGAGAAAGGGAAGTGTCTCCCATGCTGTTGAGCACTGGGCCCCGGGTGGGGGTACTATTTGGGAAGGATGTGGAACCTTTAAGAGATGAAAGCTTGCTGGAGGAAGGGTGTCCCTGGGAGTAGATCTTGAGGCTTTTGCCTGGCCCCACTTTCTGTTCACTCTCTGCTTACAGCACTGCTGATGCAATGCTGCTTCCTGCTCCTACTGTTATGCCTTCTCTGCCGTGCTGGACTGTATCCGCCGGAACTGTAAGTCAAAACAAACCATTACTTCCTGAAGTTACTTCTTTTTTATTTTATTTTATTATTTTATTGGTTTTTCAAGGTAGGGTCTCACTCTAGCCCAGGTTGACCTGGAATTCACTCTGTATTCTCAGGGTGGGCCTTGAACTCACTGTGATCCTCCTACCTCTGCCTCCCAAGTGCTGGGATTAAAGGCGCGTGCCACCATGCCCGGCAGTTACTTCATTTAAAAAAAAAAAAAACCATATTTTATTTATTTTCACAGAGATAAAGGGAGAGAGAGAGAGGGAGAGAGAGAAAAGAATGGGTGTGCCAGGGCCTCCAGCTACTGCAAATGAACTCCAGATACATGCTCCACTTTGTGCAATCTGGCTTTACATGGGAACTGAGGAACTGAACTCGGGACCTTAAGGTTTGCAGGCAAATGCCTTAATGGCTGAACCATTTCTTCAGCCCCTTAGGTAACTTCTTGTCAGCCATTTTGTCACAGCAACAAGGAAAGTCATTAATCCGTTTCCCATATCCATGGTCTTGAATTGTATTTGCTGTTTTGTATTCCAGGTGAGGCTATGGTATAGTGAGGTCATTTGCACACCTTCACAACTAAATTCCCATGGTTTGTAAACAAGATAGTGTCTTCATAACATGACTATTGTAGATACTATTATCCTAACGTGTCCAAACCTTGCCAGTTGCAGGCTTGAAGAATGGGGTAAGCATGAGGGATTGAGTGTTCTTGTTTTTGTCTCTGTGAGAGGACCCCATATTAATCTCCAAGTAGGACATGGATCAGGGACAGCTGTCTTAAATTGTAACTCTTTTTTTTTTTATTTTATTTTTTTACTGAAATAACTCATCATGATGTTCTATTTGTCACTTGTCAAAGAAATCAATAAAGTCTAGACTTGCTACCTTGGCAAGATCTGTATTGGGCAATTTATGGTCAAAGCATGTTTAGCAGCAGAACAGGGTTGGGGAACAGACAACAGGACTTGGAAATGAGGAAGCTGTAGAGTTGGTCCCTACCAGGCATGGTTAAGGACCCATATGAGACTAAGACAGGGGCTATTTACAAAAGGCAATGGAAAACCTTTTCAAAATAGGGAAATTAACCTTTGTTTGTGAGTGGTATTTGTGTGTGTGTGTGTGTGTGTGTGTGTATGCGTGGGTATGCTTGGTGGGTGTGTACACATTTGTGAGTATGCATGAGTATGCATGTGGAGGTCAGACATTGACGTCAGATTGTCAAGTGTCTTCATCATTAGCTCCCCACCATATTTATTGCAGCAGGGGCTCCCATTGAACCCGGTGCTCATCAGCTTGACTAGTCTAGCTGGCCAGCTTACCCTGGGGATCCACACGTGCTCAGTGTCGGGATGACAGACCTGCATCACTATGCTACACATTTGCATAGGTGCCATGGATTCAAGCTCACGTCACTGTGTTTCCATGGCAAGTGCTTTCCTCGGTGAGCTAGCTATCATCCCAGCTCCTGCCAGCGGTGTCTTGAGGGTTAAAGTATAGGCACTATGCTTTATTGGGTCTGATGTGGTACCTGCCACAAGGCAGATAGCTGAAATGAGTGGTAGCCATTTAAGACGCCAAGAAGGAAGAAGGAGAGATAAAGACCAGGAGTGAAAATAATATCCCCAGCAATAGCACAAGCATCTTCAAGGCCAGAAGTGGAAAGAAGCAGGCTGTCAAGGTGATGGGTGGATACGATGTCTCTCATATCCTTTGGTCATTATGTTGTTTCATTCGTTCTATCATTTATCAAGGAACAAACACCGCATGCTGGGGAAATGGAGACAAATGAGGAATAGTGTTGCCCTGAAGGACTTAGGAGTCCAGTTGGGGAGACAGATGTCAACATAAAACTGCCTTGTGGCTTGCTGGATGTTGAGAGAGAAGAATCCTGGTGATACTGTGTGCTTCCTGAGCACAGGACCTAGTGTGTGTGTGTGTGTGCGCGCGTTGGTAGTACAAAGAGAGATTGAGAGAGAGACCAAATCAATAGAGGAAGCATAAGAAAATGCAATTACCAAACAGAGTGGGACCATCTGAGATGATTCTCCAGCACCCACTTAAAAATCCAGGCATGGCCACACATGTCTCTAAGTCCGGTCTTAAGGGGTCTGAGGCTAGAGAATCTTGGGTTAGCTGACCCAAAACCCAACATGGGGAAATACTTAGATGTGGCTAGTGCACACAGCAGATTAAAATCTGAACCAGCTCTACTGGTTGGTTAATTCCTGGTTAATTCCTTCATTTTGGAGGTGCGTACCGAGTGCTTGCTGTGGGCCAAGGGTACCAGCAGACATTGGAGATAACTGATTGATTAAGTCAGGCAAAAGCATCTCCATGGGGTTGGGGAGACAGAAAACAAAACCACCACGGAATGCAGTACACCTGGGCTGTCATTATGGTACAAGTGAATTTTGATGATGGGTGAAGAGTGAGGGGAGAGATACATTGGTGAAGGACAACACATGGGTTCTTGTAGCTTTGTTCCCTGCACACACACACGCATACATCATATATAGACACACACACACACACACACACACACACACACGGGTGCTGTTTAATCTGTTTCCTTGGGCATCAGAAAGCCTCGTTTACCTGGTCCCTGTAGAGATCTCTGGGGACTGGGTTGGGAGGAGCTATCGTACCCATCACCCTTGCTTGTGTTAGTTGCTTCAATATTAAATCCTTGTTTGAGGGAAGGAGTGAATAACTAGGTTGAATTTTTTTTTTTTAATTAATCACCTTAAATCCTTTTGGGTCTAGGTAGGTATAAATAACTGGAAGAATATCTTAATTAGATTTGGGATCTTCCCTATTCTCTGATGTGTGGTGGTAAGTGTCAGGTCATTGGATGGAAACACAAATTTCATCATCTTTAGGCAGAATGTGAATTTCCTTTTTCATTTTCATAATTAGTAGTACAGATGCTAAGTGACAGAAAATCAACCCTTTATATCCTTCAAAGGGACTTTGAGACCCAACTATGTTTCTTTGTTCTTCTGGCCCCCAAATGCTACAGAGGAGCACCCCCATAGCTTCTCCATTCCTTTGTAGCATTTCATCAGGAGGGCCTGAAGGTGCCAAGACACTGAATTTATCAACTCATTACATCCTTCCTACTTCTTACTTCCTACTTCCCCATCTTCTCATGTCTTTGTTTCATTTCATTTTTTAAAAAAATGATTTGCAAGCAGAGATAAAGAGAGAGAGAAAAAAGAGCACATTGGGGCCTCTTGCCATTACAAATGAACTCCAGATGCATGCACCACTTTGTGCATCTGGCTTATGTGGGTCCTGGGGAGTCAAATGGGGCTAGCAGGCAAGCAAGCACCTTTAACTGCTGGGCCGTATCTCCAGCCCCTTAGTCTTTGTTTTTTAACTCTTTCCTCACTGGTCCTTCCCATCAAGTTACAAACATGCTCAAGAGTAATCCATACTGAAGAAAAAGAAGCTTGTCTCCCATCAATGTCTCTTTTCCCTCTTTCTTTCTTTCTTTCTTTCTTTCTTTCTTTCTTTCTTTTTTCTTTCTTTCTTTCTTTTAAATTTGAGAGAGAGAGAGAGAGAGAAAATGGGCACGCCAGTGGCCTCTCAGCCATTGTGAATGAACTCCAGATGCGTGCGTCCCCTTGTTTGCACATGTGACATTGTGTGCTTGTGTCACTTTTGCATCTGGCTAAAGGTGGGACCTGAAGAATTGAATGGGTGTTCTTAGGCTTTGCAGGCAGGAGTCTTAACTGCTAAGCCATCTCTCCAGCCCCAATGTCTCTTTTCCAAGGGAATCTTTTGACAGTATTGTCTATATGTCCTGTTCCTGTTCTCTCTCTCTCTTCTTTCTCTCTCTCTCTCTTTCCATACCTCATGCAAGCTAGAAAGAACAGGGGCATTTGCTTCTAAATCCTCCAGAGGAACAGCTCTGCTGATATGTGAATTTTATTCCAATGAAACCAGGGATGGGGGTCTGGACTATGCAATTGTTAAATAAGAATGAATTCATGTTGTCTGTCTTAGGCCACTAAATTTTTGATTACTTATGAAAGCAATGTGATGGTTCATCTTCAGTATCCATTTGATTGGATTTGGAATTGCCTAGGGAACAAACTACTCTCTGGATGTGTCTGTGAGGGAGAAAGGTTTCGCTGAGGAGATATGACTCACCCTGAGTATAGGTGTCACCACCCTATAGGCTGGCGTCCTGGACTGAATAAAACCAGAGACAGGACTGGAGGGGTAACAACATACACCTCTCTCTGTTTCCTGACCGTGGATGCAATATGAACAGCTTCCTCATGTTCTCACGGGTTCACCTTCACCACGATGGATGATACCATGAAACTGTGAGCCAAATCAGGATTTAAAACAGTAGCATAGGATGTACTAGAGAGAAGTGTTCTTTTACCACGGATAATACTTAAATCCCTCAACTGTCTCTCAGAAGCCTGTTTCTCAGTTGATGACCCTGCTCAGTCTGCACTATCAGTACCTACTGGGCCTCATTTATTTTGCTCTTCAGTTGTTTTCAACTTTTTAAAGGTAAGCATTTTTTTCCAATTGATTATTTGTATGATATATGGGAGGAATTAGTAATCATGAATATCAAATTTTTGTTAAAAAATTCACATAGTAATTTTATCCTAAATAAATGATATACTCTATAATAGTTATTCTTGGTATTTTGTGTTGAACTACTATCTTCTCAAATGATTGTTTATTTTGTGTTGAACTACTATCTTCTCAAATGATTGTTACTTTCTATAAGAACTCATGGCTGGGGAATGAGTCAGTGGCTAAATATGCTTGTCCTATAAGCCTGCCTAACAGTTTGGATCTTCAGCACCCAAGCAGAGACAGACACAAAGTGGTGCACATGTCTGCAATGCTAATGTTAATGTGCCTACAGAAATGAGAGGCAGAGACAGGAGAATCCCTAAACTAGGGGTCTAGCTAATCTGGTATTCCCAGTGCAAAACAACATAAGAGAAATCCTATCTCCAATAAGACAGCTGTCTTCTGACTTCTACACATAGACTATGATGTGCAAGCCCATATACACATGACTCACACACACACACAGAGAGAGAGAGAGAGAGAGAGAGAGAGAGAGAGAGGGAGAGACAAAGGAGAGAGAAAGAGAGAGGGAAAAGAGAGAGAGAGAGACAAGAGTCTTACAAGAACTATCATGACACACACCACAATGCCAGCACTTGAGAGGTTGAAACAGGAAGATTATGAGTTCAAGGAGAGCCTGACTAAAAAGAAATCCTAACTGTATTTTACAAATATTCAGATAAAAGATGGCGCATAGAGAATAAAATATTTAAAAAAGCCCACTGGTCATAGCTTTAAGAAGTACAAGCAATTGAACTGAAACTCAAATGGAAACTCTCACCCAGTATTCAAATACAGATGTTCACGTAGCTCTTCTTACCTTGTACTGACTGAATGTCTTGCTCTTTTATCCCTCCACATGCTTAATTACCTCTTTCTATTGTTGGGGTTTCATGCATGGTTTTGTTAGATGTTTCTAATATTCTCAATCTTGTATAATGATATTGTTTTCTTCATGCTTACATAGATACAGACTTGATAAATGAGAAACAAATACTGATCATGATGTCACAGGCAAAGCTGTTTGCCAAGATTGTGTGGTTTAGTCAAAGCTGGAGCCGGGACCCAAACCCAGACAGCCTGGCTCTAGTGTCCACCTCTCCATTGCTCTGTGGCCCTGTCTTGTGGCTTACACATTCAAATGGGTAAGATAATTACCATCTCCAGTTGTCTGCTGAGACCAGAGATCACTGTCCTTAGTAAACTCATTTTTCAGCAGAGACTGCGGGGGCTCACATTGAGTAAAGTCACTTACCCGTGGCCTTTCTCCACCTGTCCAGGGGTATAGAAACTCTTTC
Source organism: Orientallactaga sibirica (assembly GCA_036365145.1). Taxonomy (NCBI): domain Eukaryota; kingdom Metazoa; phylum Chordata; class Mammalia; order Rodentia; family Dipodidae; genus Orientallactaga; species Orientallactaga sibirica. The sequence continues at coordinate 13,456,627 of JAEOAD010000009.1, forward strand.
TATGATCCTGTGTGCAGTTTAGAAAATTTGTTGAGTCAGATAAAGTCAAATTAGGCCAGTCCATGCTTTGGTGTAGTTGAGAAGGATGTAGCAAATCCTTGGTCTTTGATATTCTTGGTCAATTCTTATAATTAATAGAATACCGGTTGTCATTACTTTTCACTGCTGGCACACAGCACCTGACCAGAAGCAGCTGATGGGAGGAAAGGATTTATTTTGGCTTACAGTCTTGAGGAGACGCTCCATGATGTCTGGGCACAGTATGGCATGAGCAGAAACTAGAAATCACATCTGCCACAGCAGGTGGTAACAAAGAGTAGGAGAATGAGCAAGGGGAAGCTGGCAGTAACAGCCCTAAGCCTGCCCACAATAACACACCTCCTCTAGCAAATCTCTACCTCCAAAATGGCCAGCAGCTGGAGAATCAAACATTCCAAACACATGAGTGTATGGGGGATACGTAATTCAAACTACCATAGTACTTTTTATTTATATGGATAATTTTTTTTTTTGAGGTAGCCCAGGCTGACCTGGAATTCACTATGGAGTCTCAGGGTGGCCCTTAAACTCACGGCGATCCTCCTACCTCTGCCTCCCAAGTGCTGGGATTAAAGGCACACGCCACCATGCCCAGCCTTATATTGACAATTATATAAGTATACAATGTATTTTGACTGTAATCCCCTCCCATTACTTTCTCCCCTCTTTATGCTGCTTCTGCTGGACTCCTGCTTCCCTAGTCCCTCTGTTATTATGCTCTCTCTTTTATGTGGGTATGTGTCCCATTGAGATAAATTTTGCTTGTCTGCATGGCCATAGGTGAGGGAGTATTTATCAGGCCACTTGCAACTTGCCGGTGGCTATACCTCTACAGAAATGTCTCTTTTCAGCTGGGCGTGGTGGCGCACGCCTTTAATCCCAGCACTCGGGAGGCAGAGGTAGGAGGATCGCTGTGAGTTCAAGGCCACCCTGAGACTACATAGTTAATTCCAGGTCAGCCTGGACCAGAGTGAGACCCTACCTCGAAAAACCAAAAGAAAGAAAGAAAGAAAGAAAAAGTAAAAAGAAAATGTCTCTTGTCCCCCAGCCCAGAAACCTCCAGTAACTCCTCAGGGAGGAGGAGGGGCTGCTGCTGTCCTCTATAATTCCCTGATAGAACATCGTTATGGATCTTCCTCTTCCCCATCCATCCTAAGTAAGGCTGATTGCTCCTTCTGAGCCATGTAGAAACTTTGAAATCTTGGAAATATCAGTATTGATGGTTTGTTCATTCACTTGACAATGAAGATACATTCGAGTAGATGTCTCGGTGCTGAGGCCACACAGAGTAAGTCACAGCGCCACACCTGAAAAGCAGCCGGCAATAAGATATGTCTGTCTTCTGCAGTGGCAGAGGGACAGGCGTGGGGATATATATTGGGTTATATTCTTACTCTGGCTTGTTAAGCAGTACACACTTGGATGAAGTGGTGTGGTAAAAACAAACAAACAAACAAACAAACAAACAAACAAACAAACAAACAAACAACTCTAAGATCTCCCAAAACTTAGAATCCTTTCAACACGAGAATAAAACTTTTCAATCGAAGCAGCGTGAGAGAGATGTGAATGAGACGTGACCTCCGGAGAGTGCAGGCCGCCGCTGGACGTCAGTGCAAGGTGCATGAGGGCCTTGAGAGCTGGGATGTGCGGCATGTTGGATTCCACAGCCGTGCTCACAGATGGACTTGGGAGGCTGAGAGGTGGGAAATTTATGTCTGGACTTGGAGTTGAGTCAGAAGTGCCTTTGGAGTGGCTAGGTCTCGGCATTTTCCCCACGGTTGTTTGTTTACATCGAATGGCACATATTTGGGTCTCTGAGTTATACTTGCTAGCAGGCATGAGTGGTTGTGCCATAGACAATTGCAGAGTTCAGAGACCCTTGAGAAACCTGAACCACCAAACTTCTACGTGCCTCCGTGCTCTGCGGTGTTCATCTCTGCCCCCTGGCACTGGCCTCTGGTTCACATATTGACTAATATTTCCCATGCTTTTGACATAACTCACTTAATTCTCCCCAACAACCTTGAAGATTGAGATTATACTGGCTTGCACAGATGATGACAGGAAGGTGAGTCACTTATTAGAGTTCAGGGCTGTGGTTTGCATGTGAAATGATAAAGGGACATGTAACTCCATCTCCTCCTCAGTTGGTTTTTTTTTTTTTTTCTCTGTTGCTGGGGTAAAATTATATCTGTACCTGCCATTGGACCATTGATCCTGTATTAACTGTTTGTCTCATTGCTGAGACAAAATTCCTGACAGAAACAATGGAGACTGGGAAGATTTCTCTTGACTGATGGTTTCATGAGATTTTAGTGCCTCATAATGGGGAAAGTGTGGCCGAGGGGTTCTGTGGTGGTGGCAGCACGTGGTGTTGCTCCTTATTGGATGGCAGCACCAGGAAGTATAGAATGAGATCAAGAGGTAGGGCGGGGTTATAAACTCAACATCCTGCCCTCATTCACCTACCTCTGCCAGGCAGGTCCCATACCCTTCTAAACAGCACCTCCAGCTGGGAACCAGGTGTCCAAATAAATGAACCTGTTGGGGACATTTAAAACTCAACTCAACACAGTGTCACAGTTCCCCTTGTCAAGACTCTTTTTTTTTTTTTTTTTGGCAAAAGTTTTAGAGATTGTATTACCTGTTAATTTTTATTATGAAAAGGAAATTTAACATACAGACCCTTGAACTTTAGTTATAAACTAAAAACTTTCCATTATGTTAATCTTGAAAAAGAAATATATAACAATTAGTCTATTAAAGTTATTAGTATTTTTTAATTTTTTTTTCCTGAGGTACACATTAACCCGGAATTCATGAGAATAAAAACAACTGACCAAAAATTAAAAAAAAAAAAAAAAAAGCAGCAGGGATACCCTTGATGGGATGTGGCATTATGTTATACCACTGATATCTCTACCATCTAATGTAGTCTCTGTGTGAGATGGGTGCGGTGTTTTGAATATAAAACGTCAGTCTCCCACAGCAACACGTGTTTGCGATGAAGCGTCATACTTGATCCTCAGCTGGTGCAGCCTTCGGGAGGAAGAGCCGTGCTGGAGGAGGTGTGTCACTCTTGGGATTTTCTAATTCAGCCCTCCTTCCTCGAGCTATCTACCTCAGTCTTTCTGCTTTGCTCGGCTGATGTGACAAGATGTGATTCCTTGCTCTGTGTTCTTGCCATACCCTGCCCCTTCCATGACAAAACTGCCTTTTGAGACTCTAAACTGAAATCAAGTCTTTCCTTCCATAAACTGCTTCTAGTCGGGTGTTTGGTCCCAGCAATGAAAAGGTTACTGCTACAATGGAGCAGTGCCAAGACCCACCTCTGAAACTGCCATGAGCAGTGGGGAATTCTTGAGTATAGCAGTGTGATCTCTGGAGACTGGGCAAAGGCTTTTTTGCCACTCCGGGCATCCTGTTTCTTGTCTCAGCTTGGGATGAAATAGTCACAGGTCACATGGTCACCCCATATGCCACATTTTCTCCCTGGCAATAGGAACAATCTGTGATAACTTGATACAGTGAGTGATTTGGAGCCCAATGGAAAGGATTCATTATGCTTTTGTGTCATTTAAATTCCATCACTTACATGTTATAGACACTGGCTGAATGCTTACTGTGTGCCAGGTTCTCAGTGTGTGAAGGGGAAGAAATTGTGGTCATTCCTGTAAAACATCTTGGTAGGCAGGAAACAAATTAGGTGGATCATGTAAAACTGTTGATACCCAATGATATTTTACTCTTCAAAACAAATAGACCTTTGATGTCATTCACTGTCATGTAAAGAGATGAGATACAGAAGTAACCGTGACTCTGTGGCTCCAGAGCCACTGGTACTTTATGCACCATCATGAAATCTTTACAACAACCAGCAGAGGCAGGCTCCAGCCTTTCCCACTCTGAAGTGAATTTTCATTAAAAAACAAAAACAAAAAAAAAACTTGTTTTGCTTTATGAGAAAGGTCTGAGTCAGAGTTCCACACAGGTCTGTCCTGTTCCAAGTCATTTGGCTTCTTTGAGCCTCAGTCTTATAACCTGTAAGATGAGAGAAAGAAGGATACACTGTCTCCTCTCCATCATTTTGCAGCAAATTAAGCTCTCCTGTGAAAAGATACCAATTTACCTAGCACGTATAAATCCTCAAAACTCAGCTGGGGAGATGGCTCAGTGAGTGAAGTGCATGCCTTGCGAGCATGCAGACTGGAGTTTGATCCCTAGGACACAGGCAAAGAAAAGCCAGAGCTGATGGTGTGTCTGTCTCTGGGGGAGGGCCGTTCCTGAGGTTGTTTCTACTGGTCTTGCGGCTCTTACAATCTTCCCGCCCCCTCTTCCACAAGAGTCTCTGAGCCTTGAAGGTGGGTTATTCCTTGGTTGGTGCTGACTTCTCTGCAGCCTCTGTATTTCTGTTGTAATTTGCTCCAGTCCATCAGTGTTTGGTGCTATATTCCTGGATTTGGATGTCAGGCAGTATTTGTGTTGCTGTTTCTTGTGCCATTTCTTCAGGAATCCCAGAGCTAGGGAGAGATACATAGACGGACCCTTGGGCTCAATGGTCAGGCAGTGTAGTCTACTTGGCAAGCTCTAGGCCATCGAGAGACCATGTCTCAAAATGTGGATGGTTGGGCTGGAGAGATGGCTTAGCAGTTAAGGCGCTTGCCTGTAAAGCCAAAGGACCCAGGTTCGATTCCCCAGGACCCACATAAGACAGATATACAAGATGGTGCATGCGTCTGCAGTTTGTAGCAGTTAGAGGCCCTAGCATGTCCTCTTTCTCTCTCTTAAATAAATAAACAAAATAAATATTTAAAAAATTATGGATGATGCCTGAGGAATGATCACCAAGATTGTCCTCTGGCCTCCACATACATGTGCACACATGTACCTGTTCCCCCATCCCCACAACAAAGTCTCAAAAATATAAAGGCAATTAAGGCATAAGAACAATTCATTTGAGGATAAAATCAGTATTGTACTTTTGGGAAAAATCGTATATATATATCTTCCATATAAATCTACCTGCATGTACATGTGGCTTTATTTCCATAACTCTGATTTTATTTTTGGTTGGTTAGACGAGGACTGACTTACAGGGCTAATAGGGATAAAAAAAAACCCATGTCAGAGGTCTTTCAGTGGAAAGCAGGCATTCTAACAATAGCAAATGGCCCGTTCGATAGTGAATCCATTTTAAAGTGCTCACTCACGGAGAATATTGATATCCTACATGGCCAGTCCTCCTGTGAGCTAAACAGGTACCTGGTCTTTCTGTGAGAAAAGCCATGCACAGGAGCTAGGATCATGTTTCTAAACAATTAATTGGATGATTATTGAGGCTTAATGGATTAGTTCAATATATTCACATGAAAGCATCAGGAGACTCGGGCTAGCCATTTCCTTTAGCTCTCATGGAGAAATATGGCTGGATGCAGGCATTTTACATTATTATGTGAAACTGTAGCATTTTAGGCACATCATTCACGGTACTCAGAGGGAGCATCCGAAAGGCATTGACTGGGTCTTTGGCTTTGTAACGTGAGCATGGAAGGTGGATGCTGGCATCTCAGAGTACTGAGGCCTGTGAGACTCTTTAAATTGTAAATGACGGCATCAAAACAGCTCGAGTTTCTATCTATGCATAATATTTGCAATGTGAGGATTTGTGCCAGTAGTGGGAGAAAGATCCTATATTATTCATGTCTATGCAACCTAGTCACCGCGGTGGGTGGGGGGAGTGGATATTTTCTTCATGAACAAAGCACCACATTTGCCTTACCCTCAGAAAATAATCTGCCCTACATACAGACCTCAAAAAGTTGCCAAGTAAAATATGTCTTCCTTTGAGAAGCCACAGACAGTTACAGAGAGGGAAGCTGATGATTCAGTGAAGACTGGTTGGTTACCTACTATGTGATCAATAATTACTTCATTGATCCTAAGGTATGTCCTTAAATGACCTCTCTCTCTTTCTTTCTTTTTTTTAAGATTTATTTTTAGAGACAGAGAGAAGGAGAGAGAGAGATAGAGGGTGAGAATGGGCATGCCGGGGCCTCTAGCCACTGCAAATGAACTCCATATGCCCGTGGCACCATGTGCATCTGGCTTACGTGGGACCTGGAGAATCGAACCTGGGTCCTTAGGCTTGTGTCTTAATCGCTAAGCCATCTCTCCAGCCCTCTTTCTTATTTTTTGTGTGTCTCTGACTCTCCAGTGCTGAGATTATAGGTGCACATGGTAATGCCCAGATTTTAATTTTATAAAATTATTTATGTGTGTGTGTGTGTATGTGTGTGAATATATGCGTGTGTGCATGTGTGTGTGTGTGTGTGCGTGTGTGTATGTGTGTGTGTGTGTTCATGTGAGTACAAGCACGCAGATGTCATGATGCATGCACAGAAATCAAAGGACCACTGCCCCGGCCAGCGGGGCTTCAACGGGAGCAAGGACCCTAGAGAACCTGAAATGAAAGGGACAAGAGACACAAGGAACCGACAGCAAGACAAAGTTCTGATCAAGCTGTGTCTTTATTAATCTCAGGGTGCCATTTATACAGGAGAACAGGGAAGTTTGTCAGCAGCTCAGGTATTACTATAATTATGTTTCAACAGGACCAGGTCTCAGCCCCAAAGCCATAAGATGTTCCACAGGATAAGACCCCAGCCCCAAAGCCATAAGATGTTTCGACAGGACAAGGTCCCAGCCCCAAAGCCATAAGATAACAACTTCCTCATTCTCTATGGGTTACATAGTTCTTTCTCTGTGCATGGGTGACATTCCAGAACAGACAACTTATCACAAAATGGAGTCACTACTCAAGATAGAGGCACTTTTGGTTACCTAGTGCCCAATGGTTCCCGACAGACCACCTTCAGGCTGGTCCTTGTATGTTGTCTACCTCATCTGGGGCAGGGTTTTTCCACTCTGGATTCTTGCTCTGCTGTCCTTTGCTACAAGCTTCTGGCAAATTCTCTTGTCTCTGTGTTGCATCTCCATGTCAGTGTTAGTGTGCTGGGATTATATAGGGGCACTATGGATTCTAGCTTTTTAAGTGGAGACTGGGGATTAAAGTCAGATACTTCAGCTTGAGTGGCTAGTGCTTTATCCACTGATCTATGTTCCCCCTCCCCCCACACGTGGCTTTGATGTGGGTTCTAAGGATCTGAACTCAGGTCCATATACCTGCCTGCCAAGCACTTTTTCATAATGACTGTGTATGTCACTGTGAACCCTAACCCACCATAGATTTCTGGCTCTTTACCTAAGTTCTAGGGAGCATCAAATTGGAGTGCCCAGACTGGAGAGAGAAACACTTTATCCACTGAGCCATCTCCTCAGCCTTTCAGGTTTTTTTTTTTTTTTTTTTTAAGATTTTCATTTATTTATTTCAGGGAGAGAGAGAGAGAGAGAGAGAGAGAGAGAGAGAGAGAGGGAATGAATGGGCACATTTGGGCCTACTGTCACTGCAAGTGAACTCCAGATGTGTGTACCACATTGTGCATCTGGGTTCACATTGGTACTGGGAAATCAAACCTGAGCTATCAGGTTTGCAAGCAAACGCTTCCAACTGCTTAGCCAGCTTTCCACTCCCTTGAGTTGGTTTTAAAGAGGCAAATACTTTATCCGCTTAGCCATACTGCCAGCCCTAGTTCATTTTGCTTTTAAGTATGATGTAGAAAGAGAATCCAGCTTCATTGATTTTGTATGTAACAACACCATTTGTTGAAGATACGATTCCCCCACCTTCCCATATATTCTTGCCACTTTTGACAAAAAATAGTTGATCATATGCTGGTGAGCTTATTTCTAGGTTCTCTAGTCTGTCTGTTGCTTTGGTCTGTATCTCTGTTTTTATTCCAGCACCATACTGCTTTGATTAAATAGTTTGTAAAGTAATTTAAATTCAGGAAGTCTAGCATCTTCAAACTTGCTGTTGTTTAAGATTGCTTTAGGTTCGGGGTGGGGGGGTATGGTGCGGAATGAACCCAAGGATTACCAGGGGCCTAGCCATCACAACCAGGTAAACACCAATAAAACCAGAATGACATATCACTTCCTGCCTGTTCAAAAAAGAACAGACGACAAGTATTGGTAGGGGAATAGAGAAAGGAACTCTGTACATTGTTGGTAAGAAATGTTAAGTTGTACCTCCATATGGACAACATATGGAGATACCTAAATAATCAAAGATATATATTATGTAGCAATCACATTTGGTGTATATGTCTGTTATGGGTTGAGTGTGAGATGTCTCCCGTGGGCTTATGTGTTTAAATACTTGGTCTTCAGCGTACAGTGCTATTTTGATAGACTGTGGGACCTTGGGCTGAGGATACACCAACTGTGGTATATCCCTCATTCCAAAAATGGCTTGATATTTTATGGCTCCATATATATTCAAGGATTTTTTTCCAATTCCTAGTGAAAATGCCATGATAATTGTTCTGAATCTGAAGTTTCTTTCAGTAGTATTGGTATTTTAACTATTTTTAATTTGTCTGATCCATACATAAAGCACAGTTTCTTTCTATCTGTGTCAGTTTTAATCCTATGATGGATGGTTTATAATTTTCAGTTCACAGGTCTTTCACCTCCTTGATTAAACTTTTTCCTAAGTTGTATGTGCATGCTGTTACAAATGGGATTACTTTCTTTTCTTAACACCTTTTGGGTTATATGTTGGTAGTTCCAAAAAACATTGATTTGGGCATGATGGCACACTCCTTTAGTGCCAGTACTCAGGAGGCAGAGGTAGGAGGATCTCTGTGAGTTCAAAGTCACTGTGAGACTTCATAGTAAAGCCCACATCAGCCAGAGCTAGAGGGAGACCCTACCTCAAAAAACAAAACAAACAAAAAACTGAAACAAAACAACAAACAAACAAACAAAGCACAACTGAGTTTTGCATCTTGATTTTGTGTCTTATAGGTTTGCTAAATTTGCTTATTAGTAATGACAATTTTGGTGTGGAAATTAGAGTTCTCTCCATATAATATCACATGTAAGCAGACCATCTAATGTCTTCCTTTTCAATTTGAATTCCTTTTGCTTTTCTTGCCAAATTGCTTTGGCTAGAACTTCTCATATCATACTGCATAAAATTGGTCAAAACTGGCATCCTTGTTTTGTTCCTAGTCTTAGAGGAAAAACCATTAGCTTTTACTAATAACTATGATATTACCCATGGGACTGTACATATGGTTTTTCTTATACTGAAGTACATTCTTTCCATATGTATTATGCTGATAGAATTTATTGTAAAAGGATGTTAAGGGCTGGAGAGATGGCTTAGCAGTTAAGGTGCTTGCCTGTGAAGCCTAAGGGCCCAGGTTCAATTACCCAGGACCCATGTTAGCCAGATACAAGGTGGCACATGTGTCGTCTGGAGTTTGTTTTCAGTGGCTAGAGAGCCTGATGTTCCCATTCTCTCTCAATCTGCTCCTCTCTCTCTCTCTCTCTCTCTATCTCTGAAATAAACAAATAATAAAACATTAAAATTTTGTTAAATGCTTTTTAGGAATAATCATAGCCTATATTTTATTTTGCTCTTAATGTGGTATTTCATATTTATTGATTTGTGAATGTCAGGCCGTTTTGCATTAAAGGGACAAATCTCACTGGGTCATGGTGAATGATTCTTTCAATGTCCTGTTGATTTCAGTTTGCTAGCATTTTGCTGAGAATTTTTGCATATATACTCTTCAGGCCTGTTGGGTTGTGATTTGTTTTTTCTTGTAGTGGCCTTGTCTAGCTTTGATATGAGTGAATCAAATCATAAAATAAATTTGAACATGTTCCTACCTCTTCATGTGGTTTTAAGGATTTGAGAAGAATTGGTTCTCATTTTTCTTTCGACATTTCATAGGCAAAAGCATGAAGTAATTTGTTGTTATTCCTTCCTGTGTTGGGAGGCTTTGGATTATTACTTCAATTCCTTCATTCTGTATTTGTCTCTTCAGATTTTCTGTTTCTGACTCAATCGCAGTATGTTCTGTGTTTAGGAAATTCTCCTTTAATTGTCGTCCCTGTACCTTTCTATTGTGATCTTAATGTTTATTTTATTTTAATTAATTAAGTTAAAGTTCATGCATGAATTATATGCTAGATAATATTAGGAAGTCACTGCAAATGTTGTTGGTTGTTTCATAATACACGTGAATAAAATGAATAAAATGATATAGAGGTGTGTACTTTACATTTATGCCCTGATGTATGATATTTCCTTTGAAATGACAAAGTAGGACTGGAGAATTGGCTAAGGCACTTGCCTGCAGTGTCTAATTATGTGGGTTTGGTTCTCCAGTACTCGTGTAAAGCCAGATGTACAAAGTGGAGCATGCGTCTGGAGTTCATTTGCAGCACCTGGAGGTCCTAGCATGCCCATTCTGTCTATCAGTCCTCATCTCTGTACTTCTCTTTGCTTACAGATAAATCAATTAAATATATATACACATATATATATATTTAAAATGACAAAGTGTTGGTAAATACATTAATCATTTTCTTTTGCTATGATAGTAATTGGAAGCTGGTGCTGTATACAGAAAGAAATGATTCAATTCATCATTGTGGATGCTCACATTTCAAGATTAGGTAGCCCCTGGAGAGGGCTTGAGGGAGGATGGCACAAAGGTAGTTGTGTGAGACAGGAGACTCCATGGTTAGAAAGCAAGTTGGGAGTGGAGATGGTGTTTTGCTCTTTCATAATATGTCTCATGGAAACTCACTCACTCTGTAAGACCAGCGTTGCTCAATCCCCAGAGCTGTAATCCTATGACCTAATCTCTCTCCAGCAGGCCTAGTGCTTACATGATCTATCACTTCCCCACAGTGCCACACTGAGGTGAAATCTTCCAGCTCATGAACCTTTGAGGGACTCTCCCAAACCGTATGTATAAACCATAACAACAACTATTGACATTGATGGATATGTTCGTGGTCACTTTTATACCATTTTTCAACTTCTGAATGTATTTTAAATGATTTTCTTTGCATTAAAAAAACAACAACAACAACAACAACTCAGGGCTGGAGAAATGGCTTAGCAGTTAAAATGTTTGGCTGCAAAGCCAAAGGACCTCGGTTTGATTCCCCAGGATCCATGTAAGCCAGATGCACAAGGGGGCGCATGTATCTGGAGTTCGTTTGCAGTGGCTGGAAGCCCTGGTGTGCCCATTCTCTCTCTCTCTCTCTCTCTCTCTGCCTCTTTTCCTTTCTCAAATAAACAAATAAAAATAAAATATTAAAAGAAAACTTTAAACCAAAATGTTGATTGGCTTAACATAGTGCAGGCCCTATGGAGGTAGCAACTGTCAGGTAATGATGCTCAAGTCCCTGCATGTCCTCCTGTCTGGAGGACATCATCCCAGCATACTTCTTCCAACACTCTGGCCCTTGCATTCTTCCCACCCCACTTCTGCAATGTTCCCTGCATGCTGGAGGGCATGACAGAGATGTCAAATGTAGCTCTGAACTCTCAGGGACCTCTTGTCTTCATCACTTTCGATGAGTTTGTAGTCTCTTCAGGATCCACAGCCATCACCAAAAAGGAAACTCTTTGACGAGTGGTGAGAACTGTGCTAAGGCTCTTTCTGCTGCCTCCTCTGCCATGTTCCCCAAGCCCTGGAAGATGTGATAGATATGTCCCATGCAGGACTGAGAACTAAGTGTCACTTCTTATCACCTTGACAGGTCTTGGGGGTCCCCAGCTGTCACCACCATCTTCAGAAAGATGCTTCTCTAACCCAAAGTGAGAAAAGCATCAATCGACACACTTAGATGATGATGTAGGAGGGAAACAAACAGCAACGGAAATGAATGAGTCATCAAAGGAGAAGAGAGGCTGCATGGAAAGAGGAGGGGGCTCCCTGGATTGGGGTGGGGTGAGAGAAGGGGGCCTAATGAGTGTAATGGGAGGGATTATGAACAAATTATATTATGTTCATGTATTAAAATTCTAAATAAAATGCATATATCTCTCTCCATATACATACATATATATGTATACACACACACACACACACACACATATATATATATATATATACATATATATGTACACACATTTATATACATATATGATGAACTTTAAACAACATCGGTTGTTCTGGGTGGCTTCTGAACACACATTCATCTTTAACATGTGGATCCCTTCTCTGCTTCTTCCTAATTAGGGAGGGACAGGTTCATCCGGAGAGAACATGGGTAGAACTGCTACTCAAGCTGTTAATTACTGTATTAATGGGGGTTGAGAGCCATTAAGACTGTCACCCACTAGGAGCTGCCAGTTCCTCATTAACTTCAGCGGGGTGCAGGAGACCTTCACAGGGGAGTTGCCCCCAAACTCAGTAGCCCTGATATTCATGTGCTTTGTTATCTTTTTAAGGCATTATTTGACATTGCGGGGACCAATGAACGTTTCCCATCCGTAGTCGAATTCCCATGGAGAACTTAGCCAGCCATCTAACGGTCTTAGCTGTTTCTTGTGCCTGTCCCTTGTGAGGAAGAAGTAGCCTCCTTCCTTCTAGAGCTATGAGTCAGGATTGTGCCATCTAAGCAAAATCTATTTTGAAAATTCAATTAAAGGGTAATTTACATATGTGGAAGGCAGCCACTCAGTTACAGCTGGATTTCTGGTATACTGGTGGCATATCTGAACATTGTCATGGCCAAGGGCATGTGTTGTCTAATCTTAGAGAATCTGGCATTGAGAAACTGGGTTTACAATTTTTTTCAAGAGTAAAAGTAAATAGACCTGTATGTCTCTTCCACTTCCCACTGTTGCTATTTAGAAATTTAAACAGATGGCTGCAACTTACTTTGGGCTTGCTGCTGGCCCTGTTCTATGTTAAGCACTCCACATGTCTCATCTTATTTCGTCCTTACTCAGTCCCTATTGGGTTGTCACTCCCAAGTCTCATCTTATTTCGTCCTTACTCAGTCCCTATTGGGTTGTAGCTAAAGGTGAACGATCTGTGGGAAGAAACAGGATCTCTGTTGCAAGTCTTCCCTACTCCATCACTGCCATTTTCTAAATCTGAGCTAAATCATTTTGCAGAATTAAAAAAAAACAAAACCTTAATATCAAAAGGAGTTGGATCCAAGGTAAAATTAAAAAACAAAAAACAAAAAACAGCAGGGTCCAAAGTTTGGGATCCCCAAACCAACAAAGTCAGCATCGGGCTTGATTGAAGATGGTTAATTTGATATCTGTGTGTAAACACAGGCTTATTTTAATTAGAGTGTCATGTCATGTCACACTTGAGCTTTAAAAATGCTACTGCCGCCGGGCATGGTGGCTCACGCCTTTAATCCCAGCACTGGGGAGGCAGAGGTAGGAGGATCGCCTTGAGTTCAAGGCCACCCTGAGACTACACAGTTTATTCCCTGTCAGCCTGGGCCAGAGTGAGACCCTACTTTGAAAAACTAAAAAAAAAAAAAAAAAAAAATGCTACTGCCTCTCTCAGCACCTATGCCTTGGATACGTGTGTACAACAAACGAGTACAGAAACAAGAGATGAGTTAAGTTTGGTTTCATTTCTCACTAACCCAGTCCTAATCTTTATAGGATAAGACTTTCAAGGGAATATGTGACAAAGAATTTTCCTTCCCTTGAATGGAAATTTTTTGCTTTTGCTTGCATTGAACTTTATTCCATGATCTATCCGTTCTCTGACTGCTCTTTACAACCGAAGGGTCAGCAGTAATAACTGGTGATGGTAACATTCACGAGTGTTACTGAGACGTATTCCATGGAGGCACTGCCTTCCGATGCTCGTGTGATGCTGGTGATATTAAGCTACCCAGGGAGCAATGCATGCTGCGCCGCCTTCCAACCTGTCTGATGCATAAGAAAGTATCCATCTTTTCCTGGACTCTCAGTCCTTCAAGACAGCTGGGTAGGCAGAGGAGATGGTGAGGCAATGTAGACAAATTATCACCTGCACCAATTTGAGCAGAGGCAGGTGGAGAGTAGACACACACACATCTATGACAGCCTGTGTCACTTTAAGAGTAAGTATCCACTTGCAAATTTTCTCTCAACAGAGAGCCAATAGAGCTATGTGGCCCTTCCCTTCCCTTCTCTTCCTTTTCCTTCTCCTTCCCTTTCCTAACTCTTCCGGTTCCTCTCCCTTCCCCTTCCCCTTCCCTTCCCTTCTCCTTCCTGTTCCCCTCCCTTCCCTTTCCCTTCCCTTCTCCTTCCTGTTCCCCTCCTTTCCTTTCCTTTCCTTTCCTTTCCTTTCCTTTCCTTTCCTTTCCTTTCCTTTCCTTTCCTTTCCTTTCCTTTCCTTTCCTTTCCTTTCCTTTCTTTTCCCTTCCCTTCCCTTCCTTTCTTCCTTTTTTTCTTTCTTTCCCTTTCTCTTCCCTTCCCTTCCCTCCACCTCCTCCTCCCCATCCCCTCCTCCCTCCCCTCCCTCCTTTCCCCCTTCCCTTCCCTTCCCTTCCCTTCCCTTCCCTTCCCATTCCCTCCCCTCCCCTCCCCTCCCTTCCCCCTTTCCCCTCCTTTCTCTTCCCTCCCTTCCTTTCCTCTTTCTCTCCCCTCTCCTCTTCTCCTCTCCTCTCCTCTCCTTTCCTTTGTATTTCTTTCCCCTTGACCTTCCTTTCCTTCTCTTCTCCTCACCTCTTCTCTTCCCTTCCTCTACTTCTTCTCTTCTTGTCTTTCTTGTCTTTCTTTTACATTTTATTCGCATGCAGCAGTTCTTAGGACAATACCTTCTCACTTTGACCAGGACCCTAGTTCTGTTTGGTTAGACCTTTACCTTGGTATTTGCTTTCCTCAGTGATCCAGGTTGCAATTCTTTCCCATATTTCTGCATGTTTTCATCCCTTCCCCCCCCCCTTACAAGGCCCAATTGTCTACCATATCTAGGAGCAGGTTTGAAGTTTCTATTTAATTTGTCATTTTTGTCTATTCTGAAAAAATAGAATCTCTGAATTTTGTTCAACATCTCTCACTCAAAATTACCTGGCTGCAGCACTTAGGAAAATGCCCCTTTAATCACTGTGAAATTTTAAGATGAGATATTTGTTGAACTGAAGCAAACTGAAGTCTGGGTTTCCATACCTGGCTCCAGAGGCTGCAGGCCTGATTGTCCTATCCACTTTCTTTCAGTATTGTTCTTAGCTGAGTCACAGCTCAAAAGCAGATTCCCAGATGCTCAGAGCAAGCTGGCAGACACCAGAAGAAAAAGAGAAGACAAGCCGACAAGAGGGAGAATTTTTCACTGTTGGACACAGGGACTCGGCCTGGGACACTCAACCCGTATCTCCCAGGTCCAGATGGCATGGGTGACCTCCACTCTACCAATCCAGCCTTGTAGAGTCGGGAGAAGCTGCACTTATGCCGCGTGCTACTGGCTCTCTATATCTCTTGCAGGCTCCACTCTTAGAAACTTCCTATTCACCTCTTGACCTAGCCTGACGTGTGGTATTGAGGGACCGGACACAAAGCATCTTTGAGCTTCTCGAAGGAAAATAAGCATCCCACAGATGAAAACCCTGTTGAAATGTAAGCTAAGTTTGAGCTCTGAAATGAAACTCTCCATTATAGTGATCTGATCACAAAATCCCTGCTGTACTTTTGTCTTCCTGATTAATCTTGTATCTCAGAAATGTTTCACTTTGCATTTGGATAGTTTCGATGTAATGGCTAAGTGGTTCTGAGATTCCTTTGTGTGAGCATACAGGTAGCTTTTTTGATATAGTCAGATTAATATGTGTAAAATTCAGTCAGAGACTCAGAGCCTTTCAGTTATGAAGCACCCATTTAATTAGCAGTTTTTGAGAAACCATTATGTGCCAGGTCAGGCACTATGAGCTTGGTATCTGTTGCATTGGTGATCCTCTCACTAGCCCTGTGAAGTAGGGGAGAACAGATAAGGAAGTCCAGGGTGAGTAAGCAGGTGTTGGAGGCGTCTTGGATTTTCCCAAGAGGCCCACCCATGAAGTTATGGAGCTGAGTCTTGAATCTATGATTTGCATGTATTTGCATGTGGCAATCTCTTCAGCAGATTGCATTATTGGTCCCTTCAGCCCCCTGCATAAGGTATTACAGCTTTTACTAGAACAGTTTTGAGGTCTTTTTGGACCCTTATGCCATGGCTCTAAAAGAAGGAAGTAAAAAAAGGGAAGGATAGAAAGGAATGACAGGGTTGGATGGGGCTTCACCAAAGAACAGAGAATAATTTTTTTTTTTTTTTTTTTTTTTTTTTTAATATCTGAAGAATCTATTGTATTTTTACCAGAAGGTGTATGCCGTAGAAATGCCCTTTGGAAAGGATCTTGACATTATCTTCGGAGTTGAAATTCACTCTAAGATCCAGCAATTTCCATCTAAGTATATGTCACATTCATGTGGGCACCAGGAGACTTGTGAAAGAAAGTTCATAACAGTGTTGGAGTAGAAGGAAAAAGTTAAAAATCACCAAAATGTCCCTTCAGAAGAGTAGATGTCCCGAAGGCAACATTAACAACTTCTCCTGCTTGCTTTTGTTTATGTGGTGAAGAGGTACTTGGGTACATTCCCTGCACTGGTCACGTGTCAGCTGTGGGTGTTGAACACATCTCAATGGCGAATGTACATTGTCCATTCCCTGCTCGTGTGGGATTGTTCTATTCTTTTGTTTCTTGTCATTGTATCAGGGCACTAGTTCAATCAGTCAGTCCCATTTTATTGTGGAAACACATACTAATATCTCAACTCTTTGATTTTGGTGACTTAATTGGTAAACGACAAAGCATGTTACTATTTCTGCCCTAGCTGAAATTTAAAGTATTTTCTATTCTCTTAAATTCTACTTCTACTGGCTGGTATATTCTGGACATGTTGCATGAAATGGAATCATATAGGTAGAATTTTATGCCTTGTTCCTTTCATTTAGCATAATTCTTCAAGAGGAGCACCCACAGTGTACCATGTAACAGGCAGTCCTTCATTCCTTTTATTGAATGAACACATTCTTCACTGCATGGACAGACCACATGCTAATCTATCAATTAGTTGCTGGGCATTTAAGTTGTTGCTACCGTTTGGCATTATAAATTTAAAATCAGCTGGGAAATGTCCAAGGAAATAGGAATTTTCACAGGGACTTAATAGGGTTTGCATTGACTCCATAGATCATTTGGGGGAGACTATTTCCATTCTAAAAAAGTAACATTTTAAATCCAAGAACATGCGATATGCTCCTAGTTATTCAGGTTCTCTTTAATTTCTTTCCACACTGGCTTTTAGTTTTCATTGTACAAATCTTATCCTCTTTTGTTCAATTCATTTCTACATATTTTATTTTTATTACGCCATGATAAATGGAATTACCTAATTTTCTTTTCACATCACTTTTGCTAGTGAGCAGTTAATATATTGATCTTTTAGCTTTAAACCTTGCATGGTTGTAATTTATAAATTATAAATTTATACATTCTGCCAGAGCCTGCGTCCATGTCACCATAACCTTTTGTTTAGTATTTTAGGAGATCTTAGAACTATTATATGTAAGATCAGATCATGTGCTTGTGGGCGTGGTCTGGCTTCTTCATTTCTAATCCAGGAACCATTTATGCTAGTCTTCTTCATTCTAACTGCCCTGGGCAGAACCTCCAGTGTAGTGTTGGGCACAGTGGCAGGATGGGCATGTGTGTCTTGCTCCTGGTCTTTTTCCTCTCCTACCGTTCAGTGTAATGCTGCCTTTGGATTTTCATTGCTGGCCTATGACAGACCGAGGAAGTCTTGTACCATGACACACTGTTGTATCTTGTCAATACACTTTTCCTGAGCTGATTGGATCATGTAGTTTTGGTCCTTCATTATATCCAAATGGTGCCACACAAGGATTGATTTCCATACATTAAAATCAATCTTGCATCTCCAGGAAAATCTCTTCTTGATCCTAGTATAACAGCCTTTCAAAAATTTTAGTTTGATTTATTTATTTGCAGTTTAATTTAATTAATTCATTAATTTATTTGGAAAGAGAGATGAAGAGAAGAGAGACAGAGAGAATGGGTACACTAGGGCCTCCAGCCACTACAAACTCCAGGCACATATGCTACTTTGTGCATCTGACTTTATGTGGGCAATGGAGAATTGAACTCATGTAATTAAGGCTTTGCAGGCAAGTGCCTTACCCACTGAGCCATCTCTCCAGCCCTAATATCCTTTTTATTTGTTCTTGTATTCCCCTGGTTACTACTTAGTTGAGAAGTAACACCTTCTCTTCTATGTTTTGAAAGAGTTCTCTAAGGACTGATGAAAACCAGCTAACCTGCCCTCCTTTCCCTTCCTCCCTCCATCCTTCCCTCCATCCCTCCCTCCATCCCTCCTTCCCAACTTAGTTCTCTCCCTTCTTCCCTCCCTCCCTTACTTCCTTTCTTCCTCCCTTCCCTCCTCCCTCCTTTCCTTCTTTCTTTCCTTCCTTCTTTCTTCCTCCTGTCCTTCCTTCTTCTTTCACCTCTCTTTTGTAGGGCCCTAATGTAATGAACAAAAATACACTTCTAAAGCTCCAGCCAAATCAGTGTATTTCTGTTCTTTGTGTTTTTCAGACACTCATGGTAGCCATTATCTTCTGCTCCTTTTTCATCCCATCATGACTGTATTCGAGAGATTATTAAAATTTTAACTTGTATTTATTTTTCAATATTTTATTTGTGTGTGTGTGTGTGTGTGTGTGTGTGTGTGTGTGTGTAGGTGTACCAGAGTCTCTTTCCATTACAAACAAATGCCAAATGCTTGTGCTCCATTTTTGCATCCAGCTTACGTGGGTGGAGCTTGAGAATTGAACCAGCCAGCAGGCTTCGCAAGCACTTGCCTTTAATCACTGAGCTGTCTTCCCAGCCTCCCCTTATCCCCCTAAATTTTTCACTTTTAAAGCAAAATGTAGACCCAATGGCTGGGAACCAAATTACATTGATGCCCAGGTATTATGTGGGGCAGCTCAGTCCATAACAAGGGTCCCGGCACCATCTGAAGGAAGACACAGGTCTCTGTATGGTCCCGCCAGTCAGCCTTGCTCTCATGCGAAATCAAAAGGCTACAGCGCTGGTTGGTTTTCTGACGAGACTGAGAATGACCCACTTCAGCTGTCCAGTATGAGCAGAATTGACTGCGCTCATATTTGCAGACCCAGTTAAGATAATCCTGCCTTTGGAAGCTCAGCCAAAGAGGTATATTTTTGTCCCGCTGTATGTGGCCTTATTACTGATGTGGCTTTTTTTTTTTTTTTTTTTTTTTTTTTTTTGGTTGTTTGTTTGTTTCTAAGCTTTTTACAGAGAATGATGGATCCCAGCAATAGGAAAGCCTGAGCCTGCCATCCATCAGGTCAGGAGGCGCAGATATGCTTTATCAACCAACCTTTTTGAAAAATCATGTTTCAGCCCATTGAAGCTTCTAGCTGGCATGCACAATGACAAGAGCTAAGGCAACATAACAATCACAGGGCTGTATCATGGCAAGAGAAGTCAAGAGCTTTCTCTGTAACTGTGGTGGTTTGATTCAGGTGTCCCCCATAAACTCAGGTGTTCTGAATGCTAGAAACCCCGCTGATGGAGATTTGGGAATTAACGCCTCCTGGAGGCAGTGTATTGTTGGGGGCGGGCTTATGGGCATTATAGCCAGTGTCCATCTTGCCAGTGTTTCGTACACTCCCCTGTTGCTATTGTCCACCTTATGTTGGCCAAGGGGTGATGTTATTGTTTTCCTCTACCATGATGGAGCTCCCTTGAGCCTATAAGCCAAAATAAACCCCCTTTTTCCCAAAAGATGCTCTTGGTCAGGTGATTTCTGCCAGCAATGTGAACCTGACTGCAACAGCAACTTTATTAAAATTTTAAAGGAATTAATCCTCTGGGAAGTGGTCCTATTAATTAAATGAAAGGGGAGGAAAAATGAGCTCCATTCTTATTTTCAGCAAGGAAGAAGGTGGGCTGTAGCCAGAATGCAGAGGATCCGTGTGATTCTGGCTTATTGCATTATTTCCTCAAACTCTTGCATGGTGACAATTTCAGGTGATTTATCAGCAAAGCATTCTGGGTCAGGTTTTGTTCTCTCTTTCCTGGAGACAGAAGTTTAAATTTAGACGCGTTTCCCAGAAACCTGTGGGGATTTAACCCCTGAAGACCCTACAGGCTACAGCACAGGAAATAATTCTGAGTTGTTACTAAATTCAGCAGCGGCAAACCATGAAGGGTAGAAAATTACCTAACCCAGCAAGCTGATGGACAGAAAACAGAAAAGTTAGAGAATTCGAGTCATTTGTTCTCCATCCCTGCTCCATCTACGTCAATTAATAGTTTGCATATAATTTTGCATTTATGAGGTAAATTAGGGGAATTCATTGGAGGTTTTAAAAAATATTATTTATTTATTTATTTGAGAAAGAGAGAGAGAGAGAGAGAGAGAATGGACACATCAGGGCCTCCAGCCACTGCAAATGAACTCCAGAGGCATATGCCCCTTGTACATCTGGCTTACCTGGGTCCTGGGGAGTCGAACCGGGGTCCTTAGGCTTTGCAGGCAAATACCTTAGCCACTAAATAAATCATTTCCCCAGCCCTGGAGGTATTTTTCATACATATTTAATCATCATTCCTGCAAACAATAGTTTTGTCCAAGTGTACCAGACGTAGACTGCATGCCATGTGGGTCCCAGAAAGGCACACAGCAGAGCTTCTAGCTGACTGAATAGTGGACCTCAGGCATGGAGTTTGAACTCTCTTGGTATCAGAAAAAACAACAACAACAACAACAAAAAAAAAACAACAAGCAAGCAAACAAACAAACAAACAAAAAACCAAAGATGATCAGGCCACACAAGAGGTGAATTATTTTCTATTTACTGGCCAGAGCAAGAAACATTGTCAATAGCTAGGCAAAGTTGACCAGTTCAGATTAAAAAAAAAAAACAAAAAACGTAATTTTGGAATTTAGGTTCAGTACTCCCCTTTTTCAAGTTAAAATGTCTATATCTGTATTTGCTGAGCAATCAGGAATTAACCGACTTAATGGGACGGGGACAGTTCCGAGGTGCCTAGAAGTTGTAGGAATCCTTCAATATGGAAGACCTCCAAGGAGCAGTATTTTATTTTCTGTTTACCATGGTGTCTGG
Organism: Orientallactaga sibirica; assembly: GCA_036365145.1. Taxonomy (NCBI): domain Eukaryota; kingdom Metazoa; phylum Chordata; class Mammalia; order Rodentia; family Dipodidae; genus Orientallactaga; species Orientallactaga sibirica. Next base: position 13,477,770 of record JAEOAD010000009.1, read on the forward strand.
AGAGGATGGATGTTTGTGTTCTGTGAGGTTTAAGATAGAACATGAAAGGGGCAAGTGAAATTTGAAAAGGGAAGGGGAAAAGTTAATGTGCAAGAAAGTTCCAGGGGAAGTATTGTCATTTAGTTTCCCTAGAAAAAGTGAGGCAGTGATTTTTTTAATGCAAATCATTTAACGAGGTAGTGATGTCACATAAAACTCATAAGGAAAGGAAGGAAGAAGGACACACAAAGAAAAGCAGACAAAAATGGAGTGTTCTTGAAATGTGGCTCAACCTGATCCATGGGGAGGTTTGAGGTGAAAATGCCACTCCAGAATGGGTTTACCTGTGACAAGGACGCTGTACCAGCAAGTCACTGGCTGCTCCCCACCGCTGAAGTCAACTCCCACCTCCAATCCTTATGTTTCCAAGTGAGGCTGCTTCTAGAAGCAGGCGGTGATTTTCAGAAGGGTGTAGTTTTGTGTTGTTAGCAGCTGAGGCTCAGGCGTGCTGGCAGGAGGGCACACGGGTTGAATGAGAGCAGCTGGTAAGTCAGAAGAAGAGACGTTACCCTTGGATCCAGTGAAAAGAAAATACTCCGATCCTAAATCAACACAAGTAGAGAATAAGAGGTCTGGATGTGGTGGTGCACAGCAGCAATCCCAGTCACTTAGGAGGCTGAGGCAGGGGGATAAGAGTTCAAGGCCAGCCCAGGGGCTATCTAGTATTGAGACCACAGGTGGCAAGAGCCCCACACATCTGTAACCTCAACAGTGAGGTGCAGAGAGCAGACAATCGCCGGGGCTCGTCAATACGCCAAAGGTCTTGAAGTGTTTCCATCTCAAGGAAAACCAGGACATGAATGGTCAGGGACACTCAGTGGTCCCATCTGGCCATTGCAGATACATGCACTGAGCAACTTATCAGACCATATGCTTGTATACAGCACACATAACACTCATACACACACGTGCACCACCTCCAACCACATACACTACACATAGACAAAAAGAAAAAGAAAAGAAAGTGTGGGTTGACTAGTAGGCAAAAAATAAGATACAAGAAAAGACAATGAGGCTCAGAGAAATTTAATGGGCTCAACAATTGTGGAATTTATGAGTGAAAGTCTAGGAAGATGGCCCAGCAGTTAAGGGCACTTGCTCACAAAGCCTGATGGCCCAGGTTCAATTCCACGGGCACGCACATAAGCTGGACACAGTAAGTGGCACAAATGACTGGTATTTGTTTGCAATACCAAGTGACCTTGCCATGTGCACACCATGCGTATGTGCATGCGCGTGCACACACAAATAAATAAATAAATAAAAATTTTAAATCAAGGAGACTTACAAACAAGAAGGTGGTGGAAGGCAGCCTGATGGAAGCTCTGTGGGACAGAAGATTAAATACAGAAAGGAAGAAAGGAAGGAAATGAAAAAAAAATCAAAGAAATAAAGGAAGAAAGAGTGGTGAAGGACACAAGTAATACTGGGTGCTTGGACTCTTGGCCCTGGGCTCTTTGCACCTTGCTCCATCACAGAATTTAATAGGACTAAATGAGCAGGGAATCAGGACTTTGCACACACGGCATTCCAGCCATTGTGCCACCCTGCCCCGCATCCCAGCTGCAAGTGATTTGGGGCGCTGATAGAGTATATATAGGAAGCAAAAGGTTCACGGAACAGGGCAGTCCATGGTGAAGCTTACACACGGTTGCCTTTCATGAGAGGGTGGGATTTTGCCATGACGCTCTGTATGTAAGCCCAATCAACGCATTGTTTCACCAACTAAAATCATTTCTTTGCTTTGTCTTGGTGTCTGATCTGTGGTGGAAAGACAAATTACTCTTATCTCACTAGGAAAAGTCCATTCAACAGCTGTGCATGAAGATCAGTTCATGTAGGAGCGAATGATGTGAGTCTGGAAATGAGGGTTTGGGTAATGTTTACAGAGATGTGTGATTGCATCTGACTCTGCCTCTATGGATGGTAGACCTAGGACAGGCCACAGCACTCCTTTATACTTCAGTTTGTTCATCTGCAACATGGGGACTCAGAGGTTCAAAGAGACAGTTTTTCAAGCACCTAACTTGGTTTCTGGAACAACTGGTGTGTTAAAGAATAGTAATCATCTTCGTGTTCCTCTCTGACTGCTCTATTGTGAACGGAATCTCCGTGCTTTAATCCAGAAAAAGCCAAGCAATATAAAATGTATCCATGGGGGACAGGGAGGAGGATAATGGAGCCAACACTATGAATGTAAAATCAGAATAATATTAATAAAAAATAAAATTTAATAAACCAAAAAACATATATATATATATATATATATATATATATATATATATATATATATATATATACAAATTATAACATCCCAATATAATTCCTTGTATAAAAAGTCAAAGAATAAAACAATTACAAGGTTAAAAAATGCATCCAAGAAGATATTTTGTAATTTTGTGCATTTTATTCCCTCTCACTTTATTTGAAACCAGAATGGAAACCAGCAGCCATTATGAAATATATCCATTGCACTGGGGCCAAACATAGATAAAATGGTTAATAAGCTTGTGTCCGCAAAGCCACTTGTAATTTCTGGCAGTGAGTCGCTACAATTTTTTTTTTTTTATTAATACTAATACAAGAATAACATTAGACCTGTGGAAAGAGACTTAAAGAGCACGGGTTCTTCAGGTCTCGGGAGGTGGAGCCCCACACGGGGATTTCTGAGCATGTGGTTTTCGCAGGGTATTGTTGCCAAGCAAAACAAAACTCAATCAACCAAACCAGTTCAGGAAACCCTCCTGTGAGCATAAAGACTAGAGCGAGGCAGGGTAAGGCATGGAAAGAGACACAGTAAGGAATGTCTACACTTGTCCTGTTCTAAAGGGGGTTCTGACTCAGAAACAGTACAGCCAACTTGTCTGCCCTTGGAAAAGAGGCTGGCCTTTTATGGCTGGCACAACAGCGCCACGAAAGGTAAGTGTTCTGTTCACAGCCCAGACCGGTGCCGTCTGAAGAGAGACAACATGGGCACTATGAGGCACACAAACTTTTCCAGTGGTCCCATTACAAAAGCAAAATGAGTGCTGGCCCGTTAGCTCAGTTGGTTAAGAGCTGGTTAAAAAAATCCAAAATTATTGATAAGACTAATAATAAAAGTAGTAATAATAAATAATAATATGAATAATAATAAAAGTAAATGAAGTAATCATTATAACGAAAGGTAAATTAAATACCTTTACTTAAGAAAAATAGCATGTGTTATTTATCCCACTATATCAAACATGTCATATTAACCCATAATCATGCTTAAGCTACTAATTCTGATGCAAGGTCAGGCAGACACAGAAAGACAAAGGCCACGTATACTCTTTTATTTGATGTTCCTAACTGGGATCAATCAGAGGTTCCTAACTGGGAGCCACTGGAGATGAGTGCAAATGATAATCAGGACCAGGAATATGGGCATAAAACTAGAATGAGCCCAGGAGAGAGAAGAAATAAAAAGAGAGGAGTTACTTGCCAGTTAGGGTAGACATAGAATATAAGGGGTGGGAGAGGCTAGGAGGGGTAGGGGGCAGGAGGGTGGGCTCAGTCAATATCACTTAGCTAAGCTAAGTCAATATGAATCCGTTCCATAGAAGCCCTCTTTCTGGATAGCATTCTACAATATAGAACCGCCACTAAAGGGAGAGGGCAGTCTGGACAGAAGGTGGCAAAAGCTTAACCACAGGGCACATTCTTGGGTTAAAATAATAGCTCTTTTAAGTCTGGGGAATTTTATTTTTTGTTACTTGTTCTGAAAACGTTTTCATATGTATATACATTTTTTCTTCTGACCGTATGTACTCCACATTAGTCTCCCTCAGCCTTACTGTATACACCCTCTCATATTATCAGAGAATGGTTCCCCCACTCCTGGCAACCATAATCCATTGTCAGCCCATGCGTGCGGGCTGTGGCCTCCCAAGCCCCTCCCTGATCTATAACAGGATGTTAACTGGCCCCAACATGCGCAAGTCTTGTGGTGATCATCGCGGCTGCTGTGAGTTCATGAGTTCAAGGATCTTGTCCTGCCTAGACACCAGACTTCTAAAGCGTTCCTCCCCATCCTCCAGCTCTTGCATTCCTTCAGCCTCGCCTTCCCCCATGTTCCCCGACCATGGAGAGAATGACGCCTATGTCCAGTGGAGGGTCAGGAACTCATCCGTCACTTATCCCTGGCACTTACTCACGATTTCCTACGTTGAATACCGCAGACCTGGGGTACTTGTGACATGGTTGGTGAGGACCGTCTTGGACGATAGCGGATCCCAGAATTGAGGGGTGATTGATTGAATTCAAAGTCTTTCCTTGATGTCAGACTCTAAGACATTCTAATTTTACTCTTTCTGTCCAGGCTTATGTATGATAAAGAAGGTACAGACGCAAATTTTAAGACAATTGGTGGAGTAGTATACTCTTGGGTTGTACTTAAATGTTCATTCTGCTCCTTAATGGATGTTGAGAGTGTGTTTAACCCCAATTCCTCCGTGATCCAGTTTTCTCAAAGGTCACTGGGATAGGGTGTGGGGGAAGGGAGGGAAATACCATGGTTTGTTGTCTGTAAGTATAGAAGTTGTCATTACAAAAAAAACGGAAAAAAAAAAAAAAAACCTTCCAAAGATTAAACTTACTCATAGACCCAGGTCCAGTTCATGTTGTACCTTCTCTTAGAGAGGAAGACATTGGTTTGAATGTTCTCTTTCTTCTTCCTACCTTCCCTCATTTGTTATCCCCCATCTTCCTTCCTTCTTTTCCTTTTTCTATTCTTTAGCTAATAACTTCTCCCAGTACTATGTTACAGTCTTCCTGGGTTTTGGTGGTGGTGGTGGTGGAGGGTGATTTTTGGCCAGATGGAACCGGTCCAGTCATAAATCACCAATGGCTTGACCAACTTCACTTACCCTCACACAGAAACAATAGTTCTGCATCAGAACAAACAAACAGTTCTCGGAAGACTCTGGCAAGAGTTTTTCCTCTGTAGTGTGCCCCACACTGGTACAACCTAACAGATGACAGTGGGATTCTGTGGCTGCTGTCATGAGTATTATTAATAATGGCACTATGACCTCAGCCTCCTTTGCTTCGGTGACAATGGAAAGTCCTATGTTTCCAATTTAGTTCATGGGCTTATTTATTTATTTGAGAGTGAGAAAGAGGCAGAGAGAGAGAGAGAATGGGCACACCAGGGCCTTTAGCCACTGCAAATGAACTCCAGATGCATGCACCCCCTTGTGCACCTGGCTTATGTGGGACCTGGAGAATCGAACCGGGATCCTTTGGCTTTGTAGGCAAACACCCTAACTGCTAAGCCATCTCTCCAGCCTCACGGGCTTATTTTTAAGTGGCTTGATTCATCATATGACTAACAGCTATAAGAACAAATCTCAGAGTGGCTCTCCAACCTGTGCACAGAAACCTTGATCTATATTGTAAATGTGCCAATGGTTTGCAGAGACTGAATAAGTATCCTTTCTCCACAGAGAGTGCTCAGGTGGTCTATATGAACTATGGAACTCTTGCAATACTGAGCAGCAAAGCCCAAAAGAAATATAATAGTCCACATATGCGATTTTAAAATTTCTCATAACTATATTATAAAAGTAGAAAGTAAGGCGCTGGCAGATGGCTCAGTGGTTAAAGGCATTTGTTTGTAAAGCCTGATGGCCCAGGTTTGATTCCCCAGTATCCACACTAAGCTAGATACACAAAGAGGTACATGCATCTGCAGTTTGTTAGCAGTGGCAGGAGGCCCTGGAGCACCCATACTCACTGTCTCTCTGTCTGCCTGTTTGTCTCTCTCTCTCTCTTTCAAATAAATAAAAATACATTTTTTAAGAGAAAAAAAGAAGCAGATGAAATATAGACAAGGTCAACTAAAACTATGTACAAAGACTCCATCAGGAAACCTACTTTGTAAGCTAATTAAAAGCTAAAATAGGGATGGAGAGATGGCTTAGTAGTAAAGACATTTGCCTGAAAAGCCAAAGGACCCAGGTTCAATTCTCCAGGATCCACATAAGCTAGATGCACAAGGTGGAGCATGCATCTGGAGTTCGTTTACAGTGGCTGAATGCCCTGACATGCCCATTCTCTTTCTTTCTCTATCTACGTCTTTCTCTCTTTCTCTCTCTGAAATAACTAAACTACTTAAAAAAGATAAAATAAAAATAACACAGTAGAGATAATCTTTTCTCAGTACACCTGTTTAAGTGTTCTCTTAAACAAAAGGAAGTTTGCTTAGATGGCAAAAGTTGAGTCTCTTTACAGGCAGCAATTCTTGATAGACAATGTCTCTAACACTCAACTGGAGTTGGCAAAGAAAGATTAGGGAGGGCTCTGCTAATTAGAACAGTAAGGTTCAGATAAGTCCAACACCTGGAGTTTGTGTAGAAGGGCAGGGAGTTATGCTTAGACAAGGAGAGAGCTAGTTAATGATCATATTTAAAGGTCATCCATTCACTTTTGCAATAGCCTAGTGACATTTATCCCAAGTCACGTAAAAATGTTATAAAATGTCACAGATCCATGTAGCATCGCTTTGTGTGGGTGCCTGGATCCTAACACAGGTGTGCATCGGATGTGACATGATATTGATATTGATCATATAATTGGATGAAACTGGGTAGACTAGGAGTTCAAGTTAGTATCATCATCTTTCAGCTCAGTTTCATTCAGCATCTAGTCCTGTAGAACCATTACATCCCCAAACTGATTTGTTAATATCAACATACCATTATGTTAATATTAACATACCATGCCAGAGGATGATACAGGTGTAAGGCAAGGCATGAATTTGGAGTGACACACTGTTGACTAATTCACCCACTCAACATCTGGCAGATGCATACAATTAGAACAGTTTTCCTGTTGTAGAATATTAGTTATTATTAATAGACAAACTCCCTTGATTGATAATGATTCTGAAGTGTGTCAACAAAATGAAAGAAGAGGGTTTAAAGTCGGTGTTGGATTTGCCTTCTTGTTGCTGGGATAAAGCACCCAACCAAATGTAGCTGATGGGAGCAAAGGGTTTATTTTGGCTTACAGTCTTGAGGGAAGCTTCGTGATGACGGGGGAAAGCATGGCATTGAGCACAGGGTGGACATCACCTCTGCCACAGCAGGAAGAAATACTAGCGAGACAGTGAGCCAAGTTCTGACAAGGGGGAGCTGGCTATATAAAACCCAGACATCTACCCCCAACGACACACTTCCTCTAGCAGGTTTTAACCTCCCAAATTGCCATCAGCTGCAGACCAAGCATTCACATCACCCCGAGTTCATGGCAGGCATATGATACAAGCGACCACAGTTAGGAAGGAGAAAAACAAAGAGGCAAACATATGATCACCACGTGGCAATTTAGAAAGCGTGATTATTGGAATCTCCATCCTAACTCTCAAGTCTGAGCAGAAATACTCATCGGTACAAGAATCAATGACAACTCGTGAATTCTGGAGTCAGGAGCTAGAGACCATCATCATTCATGTAAGTAAAATGAGAATGGAATACATCAATGCTGACCGACTTGAGTACTGTCGGGTTGCTTTTATCTATTCGTGTGTGTGTGTGTGTGTGTGTGTGTGTGTGTGTGTGTGATACATGCACATGAGTGTGTGAGTGTGGAGGCCAGAAGTTACTGCTGGGTGTTTTCCTTCATAGAGTCCTCTTGGTTTGACTTGAGCAGGGTCTTTCACTTGAGCCCAGTGTTCCTCAGTTCAGCTTGTCCAGCTAGTCAGGCTCTGTCCATGACAGTGACTGCAGAGAGTGGAAGACACACCCTGAATGCCGGCAGCACCAGTCATAGGCTGTGGGCCTCCACTCGATACAAGGAAGAAAGGGGAAACGACAACTAAGTGCCGGCATCCCCTCTCTTTCTTTTTCTCTCTCTCTCCCTGATTCCTATCTGTCATGGTGTGAACTCTTCTGCTCCACCAACCTCCCTCCCCACCATGACATCATGAGCGAAAATAAATCTTCCCTTCCTTTAGCCATTTATGTCATTTCACCACAGCAATACAAAAACAACTAACGCAGACAGATATACCCAGAGTGCTTCTTCCCAGGGAGGCGGATTTCCTTGTTGGCTCAAAACAGTATAGGGCGAGGGGGGTGGGGGAGGGGGGAGGGAACCAGTACAGTTAGTTTCTTTCTAGAGATATGACATCTGCATGCCAGAATTAAGGACCAGAAATAAAAGTTTCAAGTTTATTTGCAAAGCTGGACCTTAAAAAAAAAAAAAAAAAAAAAAAAGGCCTGCTGAATTCATTATACTTCCTATATATCATTTTCTTTTTTTTTTAATTTAATTTAATTTATTTATTTGAGAGAGAGAGATACAGAAATAGGCAGGTAGAGAGAGAGAGAGAATGGGTGCGCCAGGGCCTCCAGCCACTGCAAACGAACTCCAGATGCATGCACCCCCTTGTTCATCTGGCTTATGTGGGTCCTGGAGAATCGAGCCTCGAACCGGGGTCCTTAGACTTCATAGGCAAGCGTTTAACCGCTAAGCCATCTCTCCAGCCCCTGTATATCATTTTTCATTTGGACATCATGCTTCCAGGACACTGGCAACATGGCTAAGAAGTGGAGAAGACGTGGGTGGCTGAGTCACATGGGCTGCAGTCCACCAAGTCCCTTAGTGGCTCTTCATTTTGCCATAAGGAGCCAGTCCATCCTGAGCTACAAGCAGGCCGATGTTTTAGGGTGTATCAGGGGAGGTGGTGGAGGAAAAGCAAGTCTGGCATCCCTGCAAGGAAATCACATGCTAAGGAGGTTGAAGTGGGGTTCGATGGGCTTCCTGTCCAGTGCTGACAGGAGCCATGAAGGGAAAACTCACTGTCTTCATTGAGCCTGCCCTTCTTGCATCCTACCTATGTATGGACTCAGTTAAATTCCAGGGAGAGGGGATTTGATGGAGAAATTGGAGAGTTTTTCCCTCCCTCCAGGGAGCCATGAAAAACTTTAAAGTTTTATTTATTTATTTATTTTCAAAGAGAGAGAGAGAGAAAGAGAGAATGAGAATGCGTGCACCAGGGCCTCTTGCTGCTACAAACTCTAGATGCATGCACCACTTTGTGCGTCTGGCATTTTGTGAGTTCTGGAGAATCATACCCAGGTTGTCAGGCTTTGCAAGCAAGTGACTTTAACCACGGAGCCATCTCTCCAGCCCTGCTCTTGGAATTTCTAATGTCAATAGTATTGTGCTTAGAATAGGAGAGGCACAACAGGAACTTGTTCCTAGTATGACTTCCACATGGAGAGAGCTCCAGAGACAGGTTGGAGCTCCAGGGCACTGGAGAGAGAGCAGTGTGCATCAGAACCTTCCTCAGGGGAGGTGTATGATTGTGGTTTCCTAGGGGAACAGAACCCGATAGAATTAATAGGGTACAAAAGGGGAGTTATTGGATTTTTGTTGCACAGCCCAACCACAGCTGTCCACAGACCAGAAAGTTGAAGGCTCTGCACAAGGCCAGATACAGGCAGAAGAGTCATAGGACCTTGTAGCTTCACAAGGAAGTAGACAACAAAATGAAAAAGAAAGTCACGGGCTGAAGAGATGGTTTAGAGGTTAAGGGTTAAAGCATATGCCTGTGAAGCCTAAGGATCCAGGTTCGATTCTCCAGGTCCCACATAAGCCAGATGCACATGGTGGCGAATGTGTCTGGAGTTCGTTTGCAGTGGCTAGAGGCCCTGGCACACCCATTCTCACTCACTGTCTATCTCTCTCTCTCTTTCCTTTTCTGTCTCTAATAAATAAATAAAAATAAATCTAAAAAAAAAAAAAAAAAAAAAGAAAGTCACTAAAGGCACTTGCTTGCAAAGCCTGAAGGCCCAGATTTGATTTCCCAGTGCCCACATAAAGCCAGTGTTTGAACTGGCTCATGCATCTGGAGTTCATTTGCAATGACAAGAGGCCCTAGTATTTGTCCATCTCTCTCTTTCTCTCTGCTTGCAAATTAATAAATAAAAGTATTTTTAAAATATCTTTTATAGAGGCCCTTCCCACATCCACGTGTATTTTCTGGCACTCTGAACCTCAGGAAGACGAAGCAGATCAGTTGCCGTTAGGATCATGTCCGCTTTAACATGAGACGGCGGGCGGCTGAGTCCAGGATCAGTCACTGTGATCAGCCTTGCCCAACCACCTGGGGGCCGGCTGCCTGTGTCTCTCCACCTCTGCAAGTGTTATTTTCACTTATTCTTGTTGACATTTGAGAAGGAGAATACATTTGGACAAGAAGGGAAGCTAAAACTCCACGGAGTTAATTAACCCAGAATCCCAAACTCAAGTCTGGAGAAGTAATCCACCCACTTCACTTCACCTGAGCAGCTCGCTAATTGCTTTCCTGCGCATTCAATTTCCTCCTTTAATTGAAGCCTGAACCAACTTTTTAGGTGCGCCGGTAAAGAAACACCTCCGGGTGGAGTTGAAAGAGCTCGTCAGGCGGAGACATAAAGGAGAACTCTACAATCCCATTTGGCCAACACTGGGAGCACTACCTTATTTTTAAAATGAGAGACAGCAAAGACTGCGGGTTATCTAGTTAGGGAGTTGAGCATCTGGAGCATGCGAGAAATACCTTCAGGGATGCTCTTTGCAGATTCCGCAAGAAGCAGCCTCCCCCTTGCTCCTCAGCCATCTCCACTGGTATCCCCTTATGCCTTACACATTCCTAGTTCCTGAGGCATCTCGGAGCCACTTTGCTGTGTTTTCTCATGTTTTGATGGGCGATTACCACAATCTCCTGCCTCTCTGTCTTCCTTGGGAATTTTCTTCATCAGCTGAAAAATCTCCCGTGGCTCCTGCTCATTTTCTTCTCTGTTCCCACCGCACATACCTTGGTAACGCTGCACACATTGTCTTGGGTTGACCATTTATCCATTTTTAACACTGGACTGTGAACTCTAGAGAAGGCCGGTGTGTTTTGTTTGCCTTTATTTTCCTGTCTAGTGCTGAGTCCTCGCGTGGCAGTATTTATTGATGACTTTTATCCTTCCAGACAGAGGCTGTTAAGTGACCCACTGACAGAGCACGAGGCTCCACATCCATCTTGGATTTTTGCTCTAAAAAAAGAATGCTGTTGTCGCATTCCTCAATTAGCCAAGCTGCTGACTTAGCTAGCAATCTGCCCCCCACACACACATCAAAATCAAACCAGTGCAACTGGTGACCCCCATTCAGTAAGCTTGAGTTTGCCCTTGGGGGGTCTGTCATTAACTTCAGCTGTGCAATAATGTCTGAAAAAAAAAACCCCAAAGAAACAGGCAGAAAAAAAACAAGGAGGCATGGGAATCTGTCAACTTGAGAGGAATTGTTTAAGGGGACGTTTTATTTCTTCAGTATTTTTTTTAAAGCTATCACTATGAGAATTTTTACTAGAGACTGGCTGAGTGTGAATGCCACATACCATGCACACAGCTTCCTATAACACCCAGACAAAGTTCCCTTGGTTCATGTCTGGCATCTGTTTCTTTTCCTGGGTTTGGGACTAATCCAGCCAGCTATGACAGAACACTGCAGCTGATCAACACAGCCCTGGGCCAGTGACCTTTACTAGGCATCATCCGTCACCATGACGTGAGCCAGCATGTGTGGGACCGTGCATATAAACAGGTTGGAGAGAATGGAACACAGCAGGGAGAGGACGGAGAGAGGGAGGGAGATCACGTGCACAGTTAGGATGGGACATTTGCTCCACGACACGGGAATGTTTTCAGATACTGATTTCCTGCACCAGATGGATGGAGAGAAAAATAAAAAAAAAGGGTCAAAAGGACACTGAACCACTCTCCCTACCGCTTGTTCCATCACTTAGCCAGGGTTCCCAGTGTAAATTTTGGGCCTTTTGCTATAACCAAACTGTGACTCATCTGCTACCAGAGGAGAGAGGTCCATAAACAAGAAAAATATCAAAGGTTGAACTGCTGATAAAAATGCTTGATCCCTCGGAGCTCAGGGTTGCATTTAGGGTTGTGTAGTGTTTGCCGATTCTGTAATTTCTGTGTCAGGTCTCTCTCATTTTTTTTTTTAAATTTTTAATTTTGTAGTTGGCATACAGACATTTAGAAGTCATTCACTCTGATATTTTAAAATAGAATTTGTATTTTGTCGCTTCTCATTTCCCTTCCTATCCTCAATTAGCGCCCCCCCCCAATTTCCCTTCAACAGTATCTTCTCCTCTTCTGTTTCTATGTCCCATGTGTCCGTCTACTCGTCCTGCATCCCTCTCCTAGCTCATCTCTTTATATTCTTTTTTTTTTTTTTTTTTTTTTTTTTTTTGGTTTTTCGAGGTAGGGTCTCACTCTAGCCCAGGCGGACCTGGAATTCACTATGTAGTCTCAGGGTGGCCTCGAACTCACGGCAATCCTCCTACCTCTGCCTCCCGAGTGCTGGGATTAAAGGTGTGCACCACCACGCCCGGCTATATTCACTTTTGGTTGTGGTTCTACCTATATAGGTTTTGCCCACATTTGTTCCATAAGTATGTGTGTATACATATCTATATCTACATATCTATATCTACATCAATAGATAGATAGATAGATAGATAGATAGATAGATAGATAGATAGATATTACAGGCATATCAGAGAGAACGTGAGGTATGAGGTCTTGGTCTTTCTGAGTTTGGTGAAATTAATATGATTCTTTCCAGGTCTCCTTTTTTAAAATATATTTTATTTATTTATTTGAGAGAGAGAAACAGGCAGAGAGAGAGGGAGGGAGGGAATGGGTGCACCAGGGCCTCCAGCCATGCAAACGAACTCCAGACATATGTGTCCCCTTGTGCATCTGGCTTATGTGGGTCCTGGAGAATCAAACCATTAAGGCATCTCTTCAGCCCTCTAGGTCTATTTTTTAAACAAAACAAAACAAAACAAAACAACAAAAAACACTTCATTTATTTGAGAGAAAGAGAGAGAGGCCGATAGAAAAAAATGAAAGAGAGAATGGGCATGCCAGGGCCTTTAGCCACTGAAAATGAATTCCAGTTACATGTGCCACTTTGTGCATCTGGCTTCTATGGGTAATGGGGAATTGAATCTGAATCCTTAGGCTTCACAGGCAAGCACCTTACCTGCTAAGCCATCTCTCCAGCCCTCCAGTCACTTAAAACTAACAGTTTAAACGCGAAATTAGATACAAAGTGAGAAAAATAATTCAATCATGCAAATTATAAGTTTGAAATTGCTGACAAACATAAAGCCTGAAATGTATAAATTTTGATTACTTGTCAGTTTTCCTTAACAACAGTTTTATCAGTCAGTTGCTGTTATGTATTTGGGCATGCATATCTATATGCTTAAATATTTATATGGAAAATTCTGTAACATTTCACAGTGTTATTTGGAATTAGGGCACACATAGTCATGGCAGACATATTAAAATCAATCACTGCCGTGTACGATAGTCCATATTTATGTGGTCAGTTAGCTCTCATGCTGTATCCAGTAATATCACAATACAAATATGCAGGGAGTTTGTCATGGGAACTGTGATTGTTTGGGTGGCTTTGTTCTATTGTGGGTCTTTTTGTGAGTTTTATTGTTTCAGATTGCCAAACTTTGTCACATCTATCAGATCTGTGAAGGTCTGAATAATATGATGGTACATATGATTGAATTTAGTGATTTTCCCCTTGTCTGTTATAGCCTACATATACCAGGGCTTGGCTTGATTCTCTGTTGCACAAATCACAAACTTAAAGAATACCTTTATAATTTCTTAAGATGCCTTGTTAAGCATAGGGGATGTTTTCATTTTTACTCATTAGTGATTAAAAATCCTTTGTCTGGGGCTGGAGAGATGGCTTAGTGGTTAAGGTGTTTGCTTGCAAAGCCAAAGGATCCAGGTTTGATTCTCCAGGACCCATGTTAGCCAGATGCATAAGGGGGTGCATGCATCTGGAGTTCATTTGCAATGGCTGGAGGCCCTGGTATGCCCATTTGCTCTCTCTCTGTCCATCTTTCTCTATCAAATAAATAAATAAATAAATAAAAATTTAAAAAATCATTTGGGCTGGAGAAAGGGCTTAGCCATTAAGATACTTGCTAGCAAAGACAAAGGAGTAGAGGTTGATTACCCAGTACCCACATAAAGCTGGATGCACAAGGTGGCACATGGCGTCTGGAGTTTGTTTGTACTGGCTAGAGGCCCTGCATGCCCATTCTCTCTCTCTCTCTATCTTCCCCCTTCTTCTTCTTTTGTAAAAAGGAATCCTTTGTCTATAAATTTACACGCGTAACAATGGGAAGACATTTCCACATTTCAAAATCCTTGCCATTACACTGCCTACATAGTGCTAGTGCCAAGAGCCTGGGGACACATTTGTTTTATGTTGCACCTCAAGCCCTGTGCCATGATGCTAGCTGAGCCAGCACAGCAGGCAGAGAGGGGATTCTTGGAAGCTATTTCTACCTGCTTACAACAACAGAGTAACCACTGTGAGCTACATACATATGTCGCTCTGAACCTCCACTGAATATACACCCGACCTAATTTCTTTGCTAGCTCATCTAAAAATATACCTGGTCACTCTAATGTCACTGCACATAAAAGGACAGAGATGGCAATTTAACCAATGGGATCTAAAGTTCTTACTTTTGCCAATTTTTTATAAATCTTAGGTTCTTGTGAACACACATACACACAAATAGGCGATAAAAATTATAGATGTGGACATTTTTCTAAAATTTAAGGTTCATTATTATTGTTGCACAGCCTTCCTGATTTGAACTTGAAATCCAATGATTGTCTCAGTTGCTGGTTATCACATTGAGAGACCCTCATTCTTTAATTTATCGGATTATTTTGCATGAAAGGCTATGACAGCATAAGAGAGTCCTCATGGGTAATGGACAGACAGACAAGCAGACAGAATTTAACACAAAGTTCAGCGCCAGGGGCCCTTCTCCAGTTCCCGTTACTTGGGCTACTTTGGTTAACAAGGGGAATTTTAGTTGTTTACTCTCTGGTTTGATAGCCATTTTAAAAAATATTTTTTGTCTTTATTTATTTGAGAGAGGGAAAGAGGCAGAAAGAGAGGGAGAGAGAGAGAAACAGAGAGAGAGAGAGAGAGAGAGGATGGGCACGTCAGGACTTCCAGCCACCACAGATGAACTCCAGATGCATGCACCCTCTTTTGCATCTGGCTTATGTGGGTCCTGGAGAACTGAACTGGGATCCTTTGGCTTTGAAGGCAAGTGCCTTAACCACTAAGCCATCCCTCCATCCCTACAGATGGATTTTAAACACAGGACAAATCTCTCTCTCTTCTCTCTCTCTCTCTCTCTCTCTCTCTCTCTCTCTCTCTCTGTGTGTGTGTGTGTGTGTGTGTGTGTTTTGAGGCCAGAGGTCAACACTGAGTGTCTTTCTCAATCACTCTCCATTTTGATTTTGAGACAGAGACTCTTACTGAACCTGGAGCTCACTGACTCAAACCACACTGCCTAGCCAGCAAGTTCCAAGGGTGAATCTGTCTTCTCCTCTTCGGTGCCCAGACTACAGGCATGTAGTGCTGCCTGGCTTTTTCCAGACTTGGGTCCTCATGCTTGAGTGGCAAGTACTTTGCTGATTAAACCATTTTCCTGACTTTTGATATTAAAAAAATTATTTTACTGGAAATTTAAAATTCTCTGAAGAAAAGAGAAACTTGAGGAAATTGGTAAAAATTTTTTTTTAAAATTTGAGATAGAGAGAGAGAGAGAGAGAGAGAGAGAGAGAGAAAGAGAGAGACATAGAGAAAATGGGCACTCCAGGGCCTCTCAGCTGCTGTGAATGAACTCCAGATGCGTGTGCCCCCTTGTGTGCATGTGCGACATTGTGCACTTGCGTCACTTTTGCAACTGGCTAAATGTGGGACCTGGAGATTTGAACGGGGGTTCTTGGGCTTCACAGGCAAGTTCCTTAACTGGTAAGCCATCTCTCCAGCCTCGTAAAACTCTCTTATTCATGCCTTTACTATGTGCACCAACCCAGGTAGATAAGATCATCCATGTACTAGAGGCATAGGAAGATCATAGTTATTTCCCATTGTCTACCTTATTGTATACCTTGTCACTCATCAGGCTGGCATCAGGCAGATGATGATGCACTGCTTCATCCCTACTGCACCAAAGGGAGGGTTATTAATTTTCATTTGGGTTAGATCTGAAAGCTGCTCTGCACACACTGAGTGATGTCTCATTTTTCCTGATAATGATGTTGATATGTCTACGGAATACCCATATGTTCAGCATTTGCTGTTTCAAACTTGTTCTTCATTAATTATGGCTATAGGGAAGCTGCCAAAAAGTAGGATCTATGGAAGATTTAAAGCAGAGCTTGGAAAGACTGGAGTTCTACATACACGGGAGAGAGATGTGGAGTTTCCACAGCCAAAAGCAAGGTCATGAGCCCGTTGGGTCTGGTGCTAAGTTCAGTGTGTAGTTCCTGGGGATGCTGCTGCTCCCATCCCAGAGGAGCTTACGGGGAAGGGAAGCTGTGTGGCCTCTGCACAATGAACAGTATGATTGAACTGAGCCAAGGTCTCATTTCAGCGGTTCCCAAGTTCCAGTGAGGTGTATGGAGAGCATTAGCTTTTGTAAACTTTGTCAGTGTCTCCATGTCTTTATTTCACATATCTGAGCTGGCAACTTTTCAAACTTGGTTTGCTTACTGTCTTAAGGAGTGGGGAAAGGGAAGGATTTGGGTAGAGTGTATGAAATAATGACACAGGTACATTTCTTTTCAAAGATTGTAAAGTTGGCAAGTATTTTTTTTATCAAAAATTTCATACGTGTATGGAATGTATTTTGAACATAATCCCTTCCCATCACCTAGGCAACCCCTCTTCCCATTGCTTCCACTGACCCTCTTCTTCCCAATGAGTCCCTTGTCTACCCCGATGCCTGGTTTTATTCTTGTGTGGGATGTGGCTCACTGAGGGTAATTAGAGTTGCCTTTAAGAGCACAGGTTGGGGATTATCCACCCCATGGGTCCTACCAGTTAGCAAGTGTGTGTGTGTGTGTGTGTGTGTGTGTGTGCATTTGTAATGTGGCGTGTGTGATATATACACATGTATGCACCCACGCAACGCTTATGGTAGCTGGAGGAGAATGCTGGGTGTCCCGCTCTGTTGCTTTTCTGCCCACTGTACTTTAGTTTTTTTTTTTTTTTTTTTGAGGCAAGCCCAAGAGACTGGCTTTTTTTTTTTTTTTAACAAGACAGAGAAAGAGAGAGGAGAGAAAAAGAGAGAGAGGGAAAGAATTGGAGCACCAGGGCCTCCAGCCATGACGTTGCGTGCTTACATCACTGTGCGTCTGGCTTACTTGGGACCTCTATAGTCGACTATGAATCCTTAGGCTTTGCAGGCAGGCGCCTTAAATGCTAAGCCATATCTCCAGCCCTCTGCCTGCTGTTCTTACTTAAGTTAGAGTCTCCTACTGACCCTGGAGCTTGCCCTTGTTTTCGTGAGCCTGGTCATTCTTAGGCCTACATTCCCCACCCTGGGAATTACAGATGTGCTGGGGTTACAGATATGTGGAACCACACCCAGCTGTTTATGTGGGTCCTGGAGATTGAACTCAAGCAGGTCTCTCAGACCCTCATGCTTGCACGGGAAGTTCTCTTTAACTGATGAGCCACCTGTCCAGCCCTAGCAAGTATTTTTGTAAGGTAAATTTTTTTCAAAAGAGTAAATGCTTTTTTTTTTTGCCTTGGTGGGGGCCACACATCACCCTTGTTTTTCTTCCTTCTCCTTCTCTTATTTCTCCTGTGTCCTCTTTCATTCTTCCTCTCCTAACCCTTTTCTTTCTCTTCCATTTCGTTGTCTTTATTATTATTTAAAAGCAATTTAAAACATATTTTAAAAATCTTTCTTAGCTCGTAATCTGGATGGATTTGCTTCACAGGTCATGGCTTGCTGAGCCCTGCATTTTTCTCTCTCCTTCCTTTGACTTTCCAAAGGTGAGGTTTCCAGTAAGAGGTGAAGAGACAAGAGAATGGCTAAAAACCAATCTATCTTGAACCTGCACTCAATAGAGCTAAACTTCCCATGCTTCTTGAAGTACAGCCGCTCAAAGAATGTACTTGACCCTTTTAGAAGTGAAGAAATAGACTAAGAAAAGTTAACCTGTTAATAAATGACAGTTTCAGGCATATTATGAATGCCAGTTTTATTTTGTGAGATCATTGAGTCCAGGTCTGAAGAAAGAGACAAAGAGGAGAGAGACGGACAGGGAGAGACACACAGAGAAAGAGAGAGAGAGAGAGAGAGACAGAGAGACCTTTTAATCATGTTGTTGTCGGGACAAAGCACCAAAGGCAGCTGATGGGAGAAAAGGGTTCATTTCATCTTCCAGTCTCAAGGGGAAGTTTCATCATGGTGTGAAGCATGGTATAGCAGAGAATGGCCTCACATCTTATTACATCAGCTGGGAGAGAACAGCAAGAGTGAACTAGTTAGGGCTGGACTCATACACCCCAAGGTCTTCCCCCGGCGACACACCTCCTCCAGCAAGACTCTACCTCCCAAGGGTTCTATCAGCTGGGAATCAAATATGAGGCCAATCCCAATATTTGAGGCTATGGAGGACAGTTCACACTCAAACTAACACAAAACACATGTGCACACACATGGCAAGAGAGAGAGAGAGAGAGAGAGAGAGGATGTGCAAATCCAAAGGAAGCCTGAGAGTTACCGAGGGAATTCTGGGAAAATGGATTGTGAGTACCATGGAATACAGAGCTTTTAACCAACTGAGAAGAAAATGGGTAGGCTGGAGCAGAGCCCGAACAATGAGGATCTCTGTCCAAGACAGAGAGGAAGGTGCAGATGTTATGAATGATGTGAGGTGTTCGTATATTTCTACCCTGATGTGATGGGAGAATACTTAAAAACTTTGATCTTCTATAAGAAAATGACTTCTATAAGAAAATCTACCTTGGGAAATGTTATCTCTGGTTATGGAATAGATAACAGTCTAAAAACGCAAGAGTGGTACTCGGGAGATGGCTCAGCAGGTCAAACGCTTGCTTTGCAAGCACGAGGACCTGAACTGAACCCACAGAACCCACATACAACTGCTGCTGCGTGCTTGTAATTGAATCATTGGGAAGGCAGGGGCAGGCGGAGCCCTTGGAGGTCACTGGCCAACTAGTCAAACATAATCAGTGATATGGAGGATAATGACGGATCCCGTTTCAGAAAAGATGAGAGGTATTCCCTAAGGAATGACACCTGGGGTTATCTTCTAGCCTCACACACACACACACACACGTGCACACACACACATGCACCCACAGATATGCACACGCGTGAACACACACACAATGCAAGAGTGGGTGTGGCAAGGTCAGGAGACTACATCAGTCCAGGTGGGTGATCATCAGCCTGGGATAGGCAAGCAGTGAGGAGCAGAGGTGAACGAGATGAATTCGAGACACTTCCTTGGAGAGAGAGAGACTCATGGGATTTGGTCCTCGAGGAATGGATGAGAGCACTAACGGAAGGGAAGGGAGGGGTCTGGAGGAGTGTTGGTTTTCTGCTGTGGACCCCCTTGAGAATGACGCTGGCCTTTATCGGAGAGGAGCGTTCTCAATCCAAACCCTAAGAGCATGTGCAGGAAATGGATGTTAATGTTTGCCCCTGAAAATGGAGAACTGTCCCTTTTAGAGTCTTGTAATTCGTTACAGTGCTTTGGTAAGATGTAGGAAACGTTTAAACTGTGTGACTGTGTCTCACCCTCGGTTCCTTCCTTTCTGTTTTCTTCTTGTTGTGCTGTTTAGGAGACCTGGCTTTCCAATGAAGAGTTTGAGTTCACCTGGGTGACAATGATGAGTCATGAAGTCTCGGTATCACACCTGGAAAGCTGGGATTGTAACAATGGCCAACTCGCAGGGCTTTCTCATCGGTGCTCGGCATGTTAAGGCGAGAGGACGGTGCACACCTTTGCCTGGCAGTCATTCAGCTACAGCGACAACTCCCTGCCCCTCCTCTCCCTCCTCCCTTCTCTTTCCCCTTCCTCCTTTCCCTTTCTTCATGACATAAGCAGTTGTTCGGGTACAGTTTCCAGTTTTGTGTGTCTTGGGCTTTACATCTCAGGGGATTAATTTATACCCTGTAATATACTCCCCGGGAGTCAGTGTTCCCCATCCTGTGACATAGTTGCTTAAGGCTGCTTTGTGTATGATGCAGTGCAGCTCAATGCTTCTCAAGGGATGTGGAAGTGTTTATATCTTAGGGCCTGGAAAGTCACACAGTTGGACAGAGGCTGTGCCAGATACTATTGTCTTTCTGACATTTTTTTATTCAGAAGCTGGGCATTATAGCCATCTGTGTGGTCTGAGTCTATAGTGTCTCACTAACCGTTTAATTCCATAAAGCTACACGTGGAAAACATATAAGGTTATTTTATCCTCCACTTGCACAATTTTGACCTCAACATCTTGACACGGATGGTGGAGGAGGGTAAAAAGGATGAGATACCAAAATAGAAGGAGTTCCTTGGTAAAAGTTGGGGAGGTTAGTGGAATAGAGGTGGGGATGGGGAAAAAAGAGGGCAATGTAGGATTATGATCAAATTATAGCATGTTGGGCTGGAGAGACTGTTCAGTGGTTAAGGCACTTGTTTGCAAAGCCTAATGTCCAGGGTTCGATTCCCCAGCACCTATGTAAAACCATATGCACAAAGTGGTGCATGCATCTGGAGTTCAGTGGTTAGAGGCCCTGGTGCCCCATTATCTCTCTGTCTATCTGTGTGTATCTCTCAGCTTGCACATAAATAAATAAAACTGTTATAAAAATAAATTTCTCAATAAAAAGATAACTCTATCATCATATGATTTTCCTTTGTGTGTATACTGGTATGTGTATATGTGAACATGCATGCGCGTGTACAGACATGTTTTTATTATCCTCACATGTTTGAGAACAGAATTCCATGAACGTTTTAGACAATGTTGTTGTTGGTGGTGGCCTGAGTGGTACAGAGAATATGCTAAAAATAACAGGCCCAGGAGGCCTCAAGTGAGGGAGATTGATTCTTGGTAGCAGATTGCATGCAAGCCTTCACCCTGGCCTTCCTAGGGAAGCCACCCAGCCACTGGCCAGCCATGTGTTGACTCAGGACCCACCACGTCTGCTCTCCATTGGTGATACCTGAAGACAGAAGGGTGAGCAGGCGGGAATGTTCACACAGGAACAAGAGCTCTGGGGGGAGCTGGCAGGCACTCCCTGCCTCCCCAGGGCTCGTGTTTCGCCCTTCACCACACTGGCTGGATCAAGCTCCAGTCCTTCTCTGAGCCTCCTGACACCTGCTTACTGGTGTTTATTTAGCTGGTGATTCCTCTGCCTTAAGGGGAATCTCACACAGTGTGGATCAATAGGCTACAGGGGTCTAATTAAAGCTGTAGGATTAAATTGATACCAGAAATCAAATTCCTCCAGTGTCTCCAGGAAGAAGAAATGTTATTTCCTATTAAGGTTTTTATTTATTATTAATCTTTTTATTTAAAAAATATAATCAACACTTAACTTGGTAGCTATTTGTGGGATAGCATGTGAAGTTTTTATACAGTGTTGAAGCCGACCTAAACATATCCATTTCTTCCAACATTTGACATTTATTGTGGTGAAATAATCACAGTCTTTCTAGTTTTCTAAAAATACATGTGGCTAAATTATCATTAACTATAGTCATTCTACATAGGAGAAAGCAACAGAAGTTCTTTTTTTCCTATCTAACTTAGTTTAAATTTGCCAAAAACACTACTTTGTACAAAGGATCCACATTAATTTTGGAGTAGACAGTGTAGTGATGGATATATGCTATATTAATTACTTTTCTTGCTTGACAAAATACTAGAAGTACTAGAAAAAAATAACTCGTAGAAGGAAGCACTTATTTTGGCTCATGGTTTGAGGGTGTAACCCATCGCGGCAGGTAAGGCATGGCTGCAGGAGCCCGAGGTAACTGGTCACCCTGCCTCCATCGTTAAGAAGCAGAACTGTTGAAGTTAAGCTCTCCTTTTCCTTTGTATTCACTCCAGGACCCCAGCTGATGGAATGGCCTCACCCATCCTTAGAGTGGGTGCCCTTCCACCTCAATTAAACTAATCTAGAAGTCCCCTCACAGACATGATCAGAGGTTTGTTTCCATAGTGATTCTAAATCCCATCAAGATTAACTATTAACTATGCCAAATGCTACTCTGATGTGTGTGAATATTGTGAACTGAACTCCAAACAGAAGCTAAATGCTGGATTCTTAATCATAGCTTTCATGCATCAACTAAGTGACTTTGGGCAAATCACTTATTTTTTTCCTGACACTTATATTTCTTAACTATAAATTTATGATGATAAAACTCCTGCTTAGCTCATCAGGATAATGTAAAGATGAAAAATAGATAATTGGCTATATAAGATAAATATAGGCCATAAAACATCATATAAAATTAAAACACACGAGGAATGATACCTTTTTCAATATCAAAAATGTAAAATGGACTTAATCTTTGAGATCTGTAATTCAAGGACAGTGTCCAATCCCATAGTCTTTTTGTGATTACTGAGCATGCTTGGGAGGAACCAAGGGTAATGTCATTTGGAAGATATATATCTTTTTAAATTATTTACTTATTTATTTACAAGTGGAGAGAGAGAGAGAGATAGAAGAGAGACAGAGAAACAGGCACTCCAGGGCTTCTAGCCACTGAAAACGAACTCTAGGTGCATGTGCCCCTTGTGCATCTGGCTTATGTGCATTTTGGGGAGTCGAACCTGGGTCCTTTGGCTTCACAGGCAAATGCCTTAACCACTAAGCTATTTCTCCAGCCTGATATCTATCTATCATCTATCTATCTATCATCTATCTACATCTATCTATCTATCTATCTATCTATCTATCATCATCATCATCTATCCATATCTATCTATCTATCTATATCTATCTATCTATCTATCTATCTATCTATATCTATCTATCTATATCTATCTATCTATCCATATCTATCTATCTATCTATCTATCTATCTATCTATCTATCTATCTATATCTATCTATCTATCTATATCTATCTATCTATCTATCTATCTATCCATCCATCTATCATATCTATCTATCCATCCATCTATCAATCATCTATCTATCTATGCATGCTTTTTCCAAGTCTTATGCATCCACACAACCTTCCCCAGAACTCCATATCTAGCATCATTCCTTTTAGTACTTGGTGCATCCAGGGACAGGCAAAGCCCTGAGAACACTCAGAGCCAAGGCTTCTGACTTCTGGACTTCTTTGTTGGTGTGGTCCATCTGGTCTATGGCTCACGGGGCTCTGGTTTAATGAAGCTGTAAATAAACATAAGCCTGAGGGAAATAAATGAATCACATGCCAGAAGAATGCATGGATGGGTGACTTTATTTGTTGACTTCTATATTAAATGAACAAAATGGCACTACTTTTGTTTCAGGGAAAACAAAAAAAAAAAAGGATGAATACCAGTTAGGATAGAATAATTTGGTTTGCAATCACGGCATGGAATGAACAATGGCTGTCAATTGGGAAGGTTTCAAACTAAGCTTCCTTCCTTATGACCAGAGGCATCGTATGTGAGAGAGAAGATCAACAGCGCCCTTGATGCTTAGATGATGTAGTAGTTAATCCCAATTGCTCACTGGATTGTATCAGTATTCAACCAAAAGATATGAGCCGGACCAGTCTGTGAAGACATTTCCAGAAACATTGACTGGGGGAGGAAGACTCTCCCCTGACATAGGAAGTCTTGCAGAAGAAGATACGACCAGATACCAATAAGGCTGAGGAGAAAGTGGTGCTGATTTTGCCTGCCTGTCCTCACTCCCTGCTGGTCAGTGCCCCTACCCTTCATCCCTCCAATGTGGACTGAAGACCAGTGATTTCCACAAATCAGTCGTCCAGTCCTTTGACACTATGCCGTGGCTGCTGAGATAGCTAGCCTTGTAGAGGAAGCAGCTACTGGTTTCTCTGCCTCTCCAGTGTTGAGACAACCATCGTTGGATGACTTAGCCCATATCTTGTAAGGCAAACTCATAAATCCCTCCTACAGTACATATTCATTCTACCTTTTCCATTCCTCTAAAAATTCTAACTCATACAGGCAGTGGACTTTATTTCTGGATGGCTAATTAGAAATATATTTCTATGTTTTATAATTGTAAAAAGAGGGCATATGAAGTGATTATTTCTAAGGTAAGGCTTTTGTGAGCTTTGCTTGTGTATGAGTTCATGAACACTGTACGGTAGTGTCAGGTTTCAGAGCTTACTAGGTTCAACACCCACACTTGGCAGATAATGGAGGCTATAATTCTGTAAAGTGCATCATCTAACTGCGTTAATAGGGTTCCCATAGGAGGGAGGGGCAGTGTGGTGCACAGAGTTGAAGACTATTCAGAAAACCCCAGGGATTGCACTGGGTCCTCTAGCAAGCAGGCAGGAGCAGCTACTGTCAGGACCTAGTGGTGTGTTTGATACTCAAAGTCTGTGTTCTGTGCAGAGCTGCAGGAGACCCCCAGGGCTCAGCCCCAACCGACTGTGAAGAGGCACAACCAGATTGGGAATTGATTTGAAAGTAATGAACCTTCTGTCTCATCTGGCACTTTCAAAAGAGTATGCAGAGTCAATAGGTGATGGACGCTTTAATTAAAAATGAAAGGGGAAATTAAAGCTGGAGCACAGTTGTCCTAAAGGAAAGATGACTTTAGGGATCTGGAAAAATATTGTCAGCATCACAGGACAGGAAGAGGCTCTGCTATTGGATTCAGGAAATTTAAGCACCCGGCAACTGGGAGTAAAACTCATATGCATGTTCTCTATTTCCATCCAACCATTATTGTTTTCCTATCTGGAAGAGAGCTATTTGTTAAGCCCTGCTTGTGGGTGAAGATGCGGATAACCAGGGATGAAGGCTCGGTTCCCAGGAATCTCATCACTTGTATCTTGATGAAGGTGTGCTGAGCACATCACAGCGTGCGCCTAAGCTGGACACTACTTGAGGCGAACTCACATCATTTTGTGAATAGGATTAAACTTTTGGGGCTGGGGAGATGGCTGAGTTGGTAATGTGCTTGATGAGCAAACATGAGGACCTGGGTTCAGATCTAAATTACCCACGTGAAAGCTGGATGTGGGGGGGACGGTGCAGGGGGAGCCGTGAACATTTGTGCACTGGGGAGCTGGATTATAGGAGGATCCCAGGAGCTTACTGGTTAATTAGCCTAGAAGAATCTGTGTGCTCTAGTTTCAGTGAAGGAGCCTGTCTCAAAATAATAATAATTAATAATAATAATAACAATATGGAGAGCAATTGAGGAAGACACCTAACCCCCACCCTTGGGTCTCCACGCGAATAAGCACACGTGTGCACTCTACCCCCCTCCACCTGGGTTGGTTGAGAACTAAAAAATGAACACAGATCTATTCTTGGTCTTCATTATTTTATTCATTGACCTAAGTTTTAGACATTGAGTTAGCACTAATGATAGGGAATAGTCTAATCTAGAAATATGAGGGAGATAACAGATAATTGAGATAGGATCTCTTCCTTCTAAGCGTTTATACTGTTGTAGTTACTTGTGCATTGCTAGGACAAAGCACTTGACCAGAAACACCTCACAAGAAACAAGGATCTATTTTGGTTTAAGGTGTCAAGGGAAAGCTTCATGATGCATGGAAAAGATTGCATGAGCAGAGGTTGGACAACACCTTGCCCCAGAACGTGGAAACAGCATCAAGAGAGTGAGACAACCTCTAGCAAAGGGAAACCCTCTCCCAATAACACACCTCCTTCAACAAGGCTCCACCTCTCAAATTTCCATCATCTGGGAGCCAAGCATTCAAAACACATGACTTTATGGGGGCGGGGGACACCTAATTCAAATCATCACACACTGTACTGGGAAAAATCCTCTGGATGACTGGATTATGAGTCAGTGTAGAAAGAAATAAGTACACACACACATGGTACTCTGGAAGAGGAGAGAAGGGCTATGGAGAAATGATGGTATTCGCTGAGCACTCTGTACCTTGAACCAGGTTAGATATTTATTTTTCACAACCATGAATTACATAACTGCTTGCTTAACTGCTCAGCTAACTGAGGTTAAATGGTTTCAGGAGGCTCAAGGTCTGAGCGAGTTTTAAACTTGGGGGTGTGTGAGTGTTCCCAGGGCAGCTGACCCATGAGTTCCCTGTGGTAGCCACTCTCCAGGGACTGAGCAGAAGCAGTGGTGGACCTTATGTTCTGTTCACGAGAGTGTTTGGCAAAGGGTCTATTAATTTTCTTTATAGTAAGTTGGGGACTCAAGGGTCTCTATTGCATCATAAATTTTTTGAGTCCCAGAACGTGTATGTCCCCTGGACGTTTGTCTTCTAAACGTGATCTTGGAGGCTCTGAATGGAAAGGGGCTGTATCTGCTGAATGACCATTGATCTCCTCACTTCAGATTCCTTGTTATCCCAATGTAGTCATCATGTCTACATCAAGTGTGGGATGACAGGCACTGGCAACCCTGATTTTGTGGATGAGCTGGTCTCAGGATTTGATCTAGTTAGCAGCTTTCATCCCACTGAGGTTTCTGGGTCTGCACTCACACCCCCTTGATTCTCTGATTGGTCCATACACTAAGTGTATCAAGGAGTCTCTGTACCTTCTGTTTCAAGGCATACTGAAAGCCTATCTCTTTGACTCTGTTTTATTCAAAACGTTATTTTTAAGGCTTCTGATTGGTTAATACACTTTTTTTTTTTAAACACTGACTTTCCATTTTGGGCTCTTCTTTACAATAATAATAGTCTTAAATATTATTTTCAAAGTAGAAACCATCAGTTTAACATACTCCTGAAATAACATCTGTCTCCAGGAATGTGTTAAGCCTGTGAGAAGTTGTCATGAGTCAGGGTTAGGAGACATCGTGGTGGTCACCACTTCTCCATTTTTGTTCAGTGGGATTTTGACTATTATCCTCACTACAGCTATCTGATGTGACCATTTAAGTCTTACTTTGTATTTTCCTGTGTTAGAAAATATTAATAGCTTAGTTTTTAAAGTGATCATTTCTTCACACCCTGGACCCCATACAAAGCTCAGCAACCTCACATGGATGTCCTCCATCACCTTGAAGAAAGCTCGAGTTCACTCTCTATTCTTTACTATTATTATTATTAAGTAAAAAAAAAATTGTACAGACAAATCACATGTTGGTACTATCCACCTCCTCCCTTCCCCCATTCCACTGAGGGCCTTCCTTGGTGGGGTTACTGGTTTTCACCATGGGGTTGTAGGTTGTGAGGTATGTGAGCAGCAGTCAGTCATGGTTGGGTGTGGGCAATGCCTCTGGATACTCCTTCCCACCTGTGGCTCTTACAATCTTTCCACTCCCTCTTCTGGAATGTTCCCTGAGCCTTGGAGGGTGTATTATAAGTCTGCTTTAGTGTTGAGCTCTCAGCAACTTCTGGAATTCTGCTTTGATATGTTTTGAGTGTCCTCAGAGTCTATCGCCATGGCCCTGGCACAGGTAGTCAGCCTTGCCTAGAGAGCAGAACTCCTGCTGACTTCACCAATTCCTCTGTGGTTTCACCTCTACATCCTTCCTGCAGTATAACACTCTCTGGTCTCCTAACTCAGTAGAAGGCATATTGAGTTCTCTTTGTGCCTAAGGAAACACTTGGGTGGCATCTTTCTATTCTTCCTTGTCTTATGTTCCGCATCCAATATCAGAAAATCTGGTCAGCTCCACTTTCAAAACACATCCCTAATCCCATCATTCCCAGCTTGTTTCATCTTAATTCAAGACACCATAATTTCTCACCAGCTTCATTTCCGTAGCCTGCTAGAAATGTACAGTGCTCATCCGTGCAGCTCTTAAATTCATTGTCTCATAATGAAACTTCCTATACCCTCCATCACTATTGATAAGAAAAATGAAAATACATTAACCTAAAATGCCTTACTTAGCTGAGAATGCCTGCTCATAATAATCCCAGCTCTTGGGAAGCTGAGGGAAGAGGAGCCAGAGTTCAAGACTAGCCTGGACTACATATCAAGGCTCGCCTCAAAAATGGAGAGAAAAGGGAGAGAAGGGAGAAAGAGAGAAAGAGAAGAAGAAAGAGAGGAGAAAGAAAGAAGAAGGAAGGAAGAGAGAGGGGAAGGGAGGGAGGGAAGGAGGGAGGGAGAGAGAGAGAGAAAGAGAGAGAGAGAAGAAGAAGAAGAAGAAGAAGAAGAAGAAGAAGAAGAAGAAGGAGAAGGAGAAGGAGAAGGAGAAGGAGAAGGAGAAGGAGAAGTAGAAGAAGAAGGAACCTATTTTACCTGGCTCTTGGATTACACAGTACTTTTTTCCTTCTACTTTTTAACCTTTCTTTCTTTTTTCTTTTTCTTCTTCTTCTTTTTTTTTATTGGTTATGTAGATAGTGTGTGTAGCAGACAGCTTCAGGTTCGCTGAGATGAACTTTCAGACCAGGCACAATTATGGAGGAAGGGATATATTGAAGCTTACAGATCCAGGGGAAGTTCCATAATGGCAGAAGCTGGCCTGCCTTCACAGGACCAAACACAGAGAGAAAGCCAAAAACCACACAGCACAGCACACCTCAGGAACTTCAGCTAGGCACACTTTGCATATCTTTAGATTGAAATTGTACACCCACTACCACACCTTAGGGCTGGACCCTAAGATCAGCCCAGTGACACCACCTCCAGCTAGGTGGCTGCAGATACAAACTACAAACTAATAAAATACTGAATATATTGAGGGCCATATATTCAAACTACCACAGCGTGTATACAGTCATGCCGGTACCATCATTAGCCTCCTTCCTGTCCTCCCCCTCCAAAGGGACCCTCCTCATATACTGGCTTTCTTTTTGAATTCTCATATGCCGAGTCTCTTCCTGTCTTTTTTCCTTGCATTTCTAATGCTGCTGTGGCTCCTCCACTGTGCTCATACCTGGCCACCTCTAGCCTATTACCAGGTCTCCCCTGAGCACCTGTTCTGGAAGCTCTCCCAAGTGACAAAAGCTAGAGTTACTTCCCTTCTCTCCTCATATGCTCCATTCCCCATGACCTGAAATCATCTTTAAATATATTTATTTACATACTTGTTCTCTATGTCCTCTGTCAGAATGTAAATTTCTTCTCTTTTGAGTTATAAAACAAGTTTATCCGAGGACATGATTTAAAAATGAACTCATTTTATATAAGTATTTAAATACTGTTAGATAGGAGGAATAAATTCTAGCATTCTTCAGCACAGTAGGAACACTACAGTTTATAGCAATTTATTGTGTATTTTATGCAGAATTAGAAGAGGAGTTTGAAGCCCCAAACACAAAGAAATTACGAGAACAACACACTAATTGTCTTTCCTTGTACGTCATGTGCATGTATTAAGTGATCACACCATACCCCATAAATGTGCACAATTACATGTCCATTCAAAAGGAAAAATTTAAAATAAAATCAATTCTGTCTCTCTCTCTCTTTTTGCCTGAATATCTCTGCTTGCAAATAAATAATATAATATTTTTAAAAACTGGGCTGGAGAGATGCCTCAGCAGTTAAGGTGCTTGCCTGCAAAGCCTAATGACACAGGTTCAATTCTCTAGTACCCACATAAAGCCAGATGCACAAAGGGGCATATGCATGTGGAGTTTGTTTGCAGTGGTTAGAGGGAGGCCCTGCAATGCTCTCTCTCTCTCTCTCTGTCTTTGTCTCTCTTTGTCTGTATCTCCCTGCTTGCAAATAAATAAAAAAATGTCAAATATTTTACAATAAAAACAAGCATTTCAAGCTGAAGTAATTTTCTATATGTTTTCATAGCAACGGTTTGCCTGAAACTTCTCTATCTCACCTTCCTCACTTTTCAAATCTCAACAATCATTTCTGATAAGACATTTTTGATTAAAAATTTTAATTATTTTATTAAAATAGTGTACAAAGTAATGAGTTTCGTTATGATATTTCATGCTCTCTTTTCCTTCTCAACTCTCACTTTTCATACCCTTTCCTCCCCTAATTTTATAGCATCCAACTATCAATTTATCTATCATCATCATCTATCTGCCATCTATTTTTCTGTTATCTTTCTATCATCCATCTATCTATCTAACTATCTATCTATCTTTAAATGGAAATTACAACTATCAAAAAAACATTTGTTTTTCTGAGTCTGGCTTATTTTGCTTAACATGATGATATCCAGGTCCATCCAATTTCCTGAAAATGGCATAGTCTTTTTTTTTAATTTTCTTTGGTTGAATAACATGCCTATGAGACTCACACGTGTGGTATGTTCAGCACACCCCTACTGAGATAATATTAGAAAAATGTCACTCAGGTACATATTATTTAAATTGCTGAAAACTGGGATTGAAGATAAGCATATTAAAAGAAATTAGAAAGATATAAAAATATACTTTACACATGAGGGAAATGACAAAAGCTATGGTTGGTGTGTTAGTTCTTTTTTTTTTTTTTTTTTTCTTTTGCTGTGAGACATAGTTTCATAATGTTGGGGGCTGAAAGCAATTCTCTGGTAGTAGCTCCCAGCTCTTTAGCTCATACCATGCAGCAGGGTGTGGCCGAGCTCTTATCTCCAGCTGGAGTAAAGGCGGAATGGCTTCATCTTCATCCAGTGTCTGCTGCCTCTCTTCATGGCGGGGCTGCTTCCATCCTTATGGGACCGATGCTCATCGTTCCCAGGTGGTTGTCAGGTGGGGTCTGCTCTTGGTGTTTGTGGGCTGCCTGCATTCCTCACAAGGAGCCTTCATCATCTGATGTCAAGTCTGGGTGCTGGATCCTCTGGATGCTTGTTTCCAACCTCCTCCTCAGATACCCATCCAGAAAACACTGCATTTGTGAGCCTCTTCTGCTTGAATTCATCTACCCAGTGGCTTTTGTATTTTAACTTTTTTCATTGGCAAGGGGAGAGAGAGAATAGGCGCATCAGGACCTTTAGCCACTGCAAACGAATTCTGGGTGCATGTGCCACCTTGTACATCTGCCTTTATGTGGGTACTGGAGAATTGAACCTAGATCGTTAGCTTTGCAGAATAGTGCCTTAACTTCTTAGGCACCTCTCCAGCGCTTGTATTTTAAAGTCAAGTGACTTGAATCACTTCACAGCACCCCCAACATTAGTATATAACAGGGTAACGAGGCAATGGGCATCTTCTACACAGTAGTGTTAATCTTCCTCACACAGTGCATTTTTTTTTTCACCAGAAACAATGCTCTGTCAGAAGCCAAAAGGACACAGAGACCCGCTTTATACCAGGCCAAAGCCAGAAACCTTTCCAGAGCAAGCTTATCTATTCACTATGTTTTGATTGAACGAACAAACAATCTAACAGCTAGGACTTCAAAATGACCAAAATGGGGGTAAAGAATGAGATCATTGGGCACCAGAAGGTCAAAGAATTGGACGAGTGTCCGAGACCTAAGTCGGTCTGAAGCGTTATGGCAGGCTGAGCACTAACCCGAGCAGGGACAGGATTATCGGGCACTGTGGTGACTGTCAGAAAGCAGGGCCATTGGTTCTTGTGATGGTTAGTTTTGAGCTGTCAACTTGATTGGATCACCAATCTCTGGTGTCTTCTGGCTGTCCTCATTCCTTCTGTGACCTGGGCATTTCCTCTCACACACCCATTTTACAGTGTGAGAACCGTCAGTCAATGCCAATGTCAAAGGTCAAAACTCACTCTCCAGGCTGTTTTAGAAACCACCCAGGACCTCCAGCTGCCTGTCTTCCTCCACTTGCCTGTAAGGTCGCCAGCAGTGATCAGGGGACACTTCTCCCCTCCATAGCAGGACATGTATCCCCTCCAGACACTGCTGTTTCCTAGAGGCAATCAGGGCCTTCTTCCTTTGGGTCTTTCCTCTGTGCAGGTCCCTAGAATTTCCCTCTTTGCTTGAGGTTTCACAATAGGTCTCCCTCCAAGACTTTTCCAAGTCCTGGGATGGCACAGTCCACTCCTGCTCAACTGCCTAAAGTAAGGCTTATGAGTAACATCGCATCCACAATAAATAACGGAACAAGTCAGCACATACATAAGAATGGTAAAATTAAAACAATAAACAGTAAGTAAATCATATAAAAATTATGAATTAGTGCTTGGGGAGATGGTTCTTGTCATGTAAGCCAGAGTACCCAAGTTCAATTCCAGACTCTATTTCAAAACCCGAAAGCTTTAGTGCCCTTCTGTAACCCAAACACACTGATGTTGGAGATGGGGGGAATAAAAAAAGAATCCCCTGGCAGCTTGTGGCGAGTCCAGCAAAGATCAGCACATTGAATTGAAAGAGTGAATGAAACCCTGCATTAAATGAAGACAGGTGACTATGTACACAAAAACTGTCCTCTGACCCACAGATGTGCCACGGCATGTACATGCCATGCCTGCACCCTCCAAGGAAAATATACATACAAACATAATTTGGGGGGGCTGGAAAGATTGCGCAGTGGTTAAGGCACTTGCCTGCCAAGGGGCAGAGGTCACTATTTGTTTCTCAATGGACAAGTTGGTCTGGTTCCATTGTCTTCTGGGTCACAAGGTGCGCAGTCCGTCCTCACAACTCTTGTTCTTCAAGGGGCAGTTTTCTCTTTCTGTGTACCACCATAGACATGCCTGTGATTTGGTTTGTCCTATCCATCTTGACTCATGAATCTCTCTTGCTGAGCACTTTCCCAAAATGTCCTTGCCCTATAGCTCATACTGGCCTCAAACTGACTCTGAAACCCAGGATGACTTTGAATTTCTGATCTTACTGCCTTCACCTCCCCAGGACTGTGGTTACAGACATGCACCACCACACCTGGTGTATGCTGGGAATTGAACCCAGGGCTTTGTGCTAGGCAAACATTCTATCAACTGAGCTACATCTCCAGCTCTGACTCTAAAGTTTGAGCCAAATATTTGGAATAATATGTTTTTATTGATGTGGTAAAACATGAAAAGGGGGAGTAATCTATGGTATGAGCTATACCCTATTTCAAAAACAAAACAAAACAAAACAAAACAAAACAAAACAAAACAAAGGAACCCTCCGTATATAAAATCTCTAAGCAAACGTTGAATCTGAAAAAGGAAATTTCACACCAAACATGCTGAGAAGTGGCAGTGGTGTGTTCAGCACTGAGACATCTGTATCATACCATGCAAGGCTCAGGGACCATTGAGGAAGAAGAGGCAAAAAGAATGTAAGAGCTGAAGGAAGGGGAGGAGTGCATTGTCTTCCTGATATGAAACGGTCTTGATAGTCATGATCTTACAGTGGCTGATGCTACCTACAGAAAACCTGCCCATGCATAACAGGAAGAAAACAAATGATGACATTGAAATAGAAGACAGACTAGTTGGAAAGAAGGGATTCAGTGGAGGGGGGTTTCGTGAGGGGGAAAAGAAGGGTGGTGGAGAAAATTATGATCCTAATATATTGTATATATTCATGGAAGTTGTGAATAAAAAAGTTAAAAAGAAAGAATGAAATTCAGGAATAAAGTTAGAGTGGAATGTGGATGAATCAGTACTTAGAATAGCTCTCAGGACCCAGCTCACAGATCGGAGCGAGCTCTTGATTGCCCTCAAAGTCCTGAGCTGAAAATGTGCACTCACCATACTTCACTTCCTTCCCACTTCTGTTTTACACATCGCAGCAGAGTCTTGAATGTTACACATAAGAAGAAACCTGCAGCGTGGAGTGTTATGTTAGTAAACCCTCCAAATCCCTCCCTGGCCTCGCATCAGTACAGTAGTAAAATGCCAACAGGAAGTGCAGCCCTGGTATATTTAGACACCTTGGCGAGGCTGCATAATGAGATCCTGAACTTACACACCTGCCCCCTTGTTTTCATTAGGAAAGTAACACCTCAGCTCTGCTCATAATTATGTATAATTGTTTCCTTAAAGAAATAATCAGAGTAATTTAACCAGTGATCTGGTTTTTTTTTTTTTTTTTTTTTTTTTTTTTTGATAATTCAACTTACGGCTCCTCTGGGGCACGGGCTGGCACTGGAAAGTTGCTGCTTTTAGGTTCCGAATCTTCTAAGTGTTTACGGGTCTCATTCTTTCCTGCTTATCTCCTTGCTAAACACACCTGTTCTGTAATCACCGAGAAGGTATACACTGAGATTGTAGGGTACTTTTTCTTCTAGGCAATATAGCAAAAAAGCTTATTAACCTGGGGTGCCTGGCTAGTTACCTTTGTGTTGCTGGGACAGAGCACCTGAAGCAAAAAGCAGCTGACTGGAGGAAAGTCTTTATTTGTGCTTACAGTCTTGAGGGGAAGCTTCATGATGTTGGGGGACAACGTGGCATGAGCAGAGGCTGGACATCACCTCTGACACAGCAGGTAGGAAACAGCAGCAGCACAGTGAGACAAACTCTGGCAAGGGGAAGCTGGCTGTAACACACCTAAACAACCCCCAGAAACACACCTCTTACCACAAGACTCCAAATTGCCACCAGCTGGGGACCAAACATTCAAAACACATGCGTTAATGCAGACATCTGGTTCAAACTACTACAGGCAGTAAACAAACTGGTTTCCTAACAATGCATCTAGCAACCTTTTGAAAGTCTGTGATCCGCCTATCTGCTTCAAGCTGCACGGATACTCCATCTGAAACAATAAAACCTGGCAACCTTTAGCTACTCCACGTTTGTAGTCAGTTTCTATTCAAATAGGCTTGAGATGTATTTTGGGGGTCAGGAGACAGAGAGTGATCTGACATGGAATAGTTTTGGGCACATGGATAGTAAGATAAACTATATCCTACAAATGAACTTTTAGGGGGAAAAACAACATTTTTATCATCTTATCACCTATGGATGATTGAGTATACATATGATTAAAATCAGATGCACCATGGGAAGGAAATGCATAGTAAAGCAAAGTTTATATAACTCAAGTCTGTCAATCAAAACTAAGAGACATCCAAACTATGCTATCTAATAACATCTCCTCCTTGTCCTGGCCCCTAAAGAGGAAATCTTAGGCAATGACTCTGTGCCCGTGAGCACTGAGCACTGTCTCACTCAGGTGACCTGATACATCTCTTGGCAGAGTATATAAAACATATATATATATACACATATATAAAAGGTGATCCTCCTACCTCTGCCTCCTGAGTGCTGGGATTAAAGGCATACACCACCACGCCCAGCTTAATTAAAATTAATTAATTGAAATTCTTGCTGCTTTATGTGTTGTGTGTGTGTTTTCCATTTCCAATTCTTTGAACAATACACTAGAAATGCCAACAGACTACTGGTACCAGTTCTGTCTGCTTATGGCTGAGTGGTTTAGCAGAGCTAGGTGGGGTTACTCAAGTCCAGCTGATCATTCCATGGTGTGCTGGGTCTGTTCTAGCCTCCAAATAAAAGAGACTAGTAAAAAGAAAGTGTCAAAACTTTCAGGAAATAGGCTTTATATGAAGTTAAGACTGGTACACCAGTATGCAGCCTACAATTGTGATGGTTAATTTTTGTTGTCAACTTGACGACTGGATTTAGAACATTATAGGTGCTTGGAGAGGCACAGATTTGAACGTATCTGTGATGGCATTTCCAGAGAAGATCTAGTGAGGGAGAAAGACTCTCCCTGCACCTGGGTAGCTCCATCTCATAGGCAGGTTGCCTGAATGAAGGGGGAAAACCGGAGGAAGATAGAAGCTGAGTGCTAGTATTTTCTTTTCTTTGCCTTCTGTCTGCCGTTATGTCTCCTCCTGCTATAATGTTCTTCTGCTCAAATACATGGTGCCAAGCAACTGTGGACAGAAGCCTCCAAAACTGTGAGCCAAAAGAAATTTTGCCTCCCTTAAGCTGCTTCTGTCAGATTATTTTGTCACAACAGTAAGAAAAGGTAGCTAATGCTCTAATGGGCATGTCTGCAGGTTATAAGAGCAGATGGGATGACCAGGGTCAAGAGTGCCTGGTTTGTATGTGAGCTCTGATCCTCTTAATTGTGTATTTCTTAACATCTCTGAACCTCGCCAATCTAACATTCACTTAGGATTGTGTATTTTTTTTTTTTTTTGGCATGAATATAGGTGTGTGTTTATGTTGAGGCCAGAGGTTGATGTCAAGTGTTTTCCTTGATAACTCTTCACTTTATTTCCTGAAGCAGCATCTCTTACTTGAACCCAGAGCTCACAGACTAGGTGAGTCTAGCTGTCCAGCCTCCTCCATTTCCTGAGTGCTGTGATTATAGGCAGGCGGCTGCGCTCACTCAACATTTTCATGAACCTTGTGAATTCAGACTTTGATCCTCACACTTGTGCAGCAAATGCTTCCCTTGCTGAGCCATATCCCCAGCCTCCCCGTGTACTTATTACTGAAATTAAATAGTTCACTGACTGTGCAGTAAGATCTGCAAGCATGTGTTACCATTATTGAAGAATAGACTTCTTAGCACAGGGCAGACTTTAGTGGGCTTCTGTTTTGGCAAGTAGGCTAATAGTGCATTTTTCTCTTATAGTGCCCCAGTTCATGTGACCCGAATTTAGGAATATTTGTCAGATCCTGCCGAGGTTCCAAAGGAGCATTCCAAGGCCTTATAAATTAGATCTCCGAACAGCTCTGCCATTAATCAATTGAGATATCCTGAAGGAAAAATGCAAATAAGGGAAAATAAGCTCATCCCTGCTGATAAGATTTCTGGGAGTTAGGACAGGTGTTTTACATATTTCACATCATCTTTTGTAACTACCCAGCTAGCTGTATTTAAAATAATCCCCCTTTAATCTCTTTGTGAATCACAAAGATAAGTCCTCTTGCCCAAAGACACACAACTAAAAGTTGGCATAGACATAATTGTACTTGGATCAGTCTAACTTTAATTATTTTCTCCTTTTTGTGATGGTTAATCTATGATTGTCAACTTGACGGGATTTAGACTCACCATGGAAACAAATCTCTGGTCATGTCTATGACGGATTTTCTGGATAAGCTTAGTTGAAGTGGGAAGACCCACCCTAACTGTGGGTGGTACAATCCCATTGATAGGGCTCTGAACTATCTAGAAAAAGGAAATCTAGCTCAGTACTCAGCATTTATGTTTCCTTTTATTTCCTCTATATAGGCGTGACAATGTGGTTCTGGCTTCCTGTTCCTGCCATGTTTTTTCTACCCTGATAGACTTTGCCTTGAAACTGTAAGCTGCAACTAAACCCTCTCCTTTCTTTCTTTTTTTTTTTTTGGTTTTTTTTTTGTTTTTTTCAAGGTAGGGTCTCACTTTAGCTCAGGCTGACCTGGAATTCACTATGTAGTCTCAGGGTAGCCTCGAACTCACGGCAATCCTCCTACCTCTGCCTCCCGAGTGCTGGGATTAAAGGCGTGCTCCACCATGCCCGGCCATAACCCTCTCCTTTCTTAAGCTGCCTCTGGTTGAGTATTTTGTCTAAGCAGTGGGACTGTAACTCTACACTTTTTATTCCTTTACCTTCAATAAATTTAGTCCTTGAGTAACGAGACAACTAAAAACTAACCAGGAAGATTTAGTCAATAATTCTAATCAAGAATGATTCTATCTTAAATGGCATAGTCTATAATATACACTATTAATATCAGAGATAAGATAAGAGACATAACTCTACTATCAATCATTTGAAGGTGAGTTTAGAGTGATTATCTAGGCAATTAGAGGACAAATGGATTATTCTGGACACATACAGGTATAGGAAGCCGTTTTTTTTTTTTTTTTTTCTTTTGAAGAGCAGTTAAAGTTTATTAAATAAGATTATATATAAATTTTAAGAGTTAAGAAAAACAGAGTTCGTGAAAGGTAAGACATGCCAAGGGCAGGTGCGGCTTCTCCTGGGAGAGTCCTGCTTAGGTACGTTTCTTTACGATAGTGAATTTAGGACTTGGGTGGCCCTCGAGTTACATGTGTACAGAGCGTTGCTAAGAAATATCGCCTCCCCCTTTTC
The DNA here is from genome assembly GCA_036365145.1 of Orientallactaga sibirica. Lineage (NCBI taxonomy): Eukaryota > Metazoa > Chordata > Mammalia > Rodentia > Dipodidae > Orientallactaga > Orientallactaga sibirica. The sequence goes on from JAEOAD010000009.1 coordinate 13,515,741, forward strand.
ACATTGCTGAAAGAACACAGTTGACAACAGGGTGGAAAGGTTATGAGGGTGTTGCAGGAGGTGGTGCACGAGAGAGAGCTCCTTCTAGGAAAACAACGGTGGGTTTAGGAACCCGAGAGGAGAGTTGAAACTCATGGTTGCATGCCCTGCTGGACCGAGGGAAGCAGTTTTGGAGCAGGGTGTTTGACTGCAGAATGATTTAGTCTACATTTGGATTCTTTTCAAGATAAAATTGGATTGAATGTAATATGTGACTCAGCAATTACAGGGACTAAAATGTGTACCTTGAAGGAAAAGTCTCAACAGAAGAGCAGGTGGTGTGCTGATTCTTGTAAACAAGGATTGTGGCCTTGCATCTCTACAAGCCAGGAGCATTTCCATCTTCTACAGACATGGGTGCTTTTCCTCCAAATTATAATGTGCAATGGAGAAACAATTGTATGGTGAGATATCATAAAAAGTAAATGTGACCTGCTGTTCCTATTTACCTTGCCCCAAGAAAAAAAGCAAGATGAATGATATTCACCCCCATTTCCAGCATCAGAGGGATGCTAGGTGATACACTGTGACACTGGGCATCAGTAAATGCTTAACTCTTTTATGAAAAATAGGAGGAATTCGAATCAGCCAAGCTCAGTTAAGTCTAAAAAATGATGGCTTAAACAGAGTGTTAAATCTGTGTGCCAATGTCACACATACAACTTGCCAGAGATAATATGCATAATGTAAAAATAATGATGTAACCATCATGTATATTCTAGAAATAAACATTAAGGTTCAAAATCTAGTATAAGCAGTTAGGAAAGAAACTGTTTTGCAAATTCTTCCTTTTACATGACTGAACTCGATAGATACTAATTTTCTCTTCCTACAGACAGTAAATTCAATGTCCACTTATATAACCTAGTCACAGAAAGGTGCTAACGTCAGCTCATATTAGTTTTTGGGAGGGCCCTTTCTGCACAACTTTTTTGAGCTCCGGGCTCAGTGTTATTAGGTTGGAAGCTGAAAGTTGGCTCATTGATAATATCTTTACCATCAAATTGGCAAGTGTTGGCTGGTGAGATGGCTCAGCAGTTAAAGGCACTTGTTTGTAAAATCTACAGGCCCTGGGTTTGATTCCCCAGTACCCATACAAGCCAGATGCACAAAGTATAACGTGAATCTGGAGTTTGTTTGCAGTGGCAGGAGGCCCTGGTGTGCCCATTCTCTCTTTCCCTCTCTAATAAATAAATTTTGTTTTTAAAAAGGAAAGCAAGTAATTTTGAGAAAAGCATAAGAAATCCTTAGGGTGATTATATGTATATATATATATATGTATATGTATATATATATATATATATATATTAGAATATTGGCATGTAGATAAATAGGCAAGTGACCCCCCAAACTTGTTTGGCTAGCCAAGTGAAACAAAGCAGGAGCCATAAGCTCACCTAGTAATGGAAATGAAAATCAGCGGGGTGTGTGAAGAAGTGTGCCCGTGTAGAACTGGAAAGAAGAAATACCCGTGAACATCCACGTGACCATGAGAACTTCAAAGGAATATTTTACAAAAGTCTCTTCAAATAAATTTGAAATGGATGACTTTTTTGTGCAAAATACAAATTACTAAAATTAAAACTGGCAGAGGGAGAAGACTCCCACATGGGTGAAGACGCAAGGCACTGGGAAAGTTTGCAAGACTTTTCCGTGGACGTGGCGCCAGGCACAGATGGTTTCTCTGGTGAATTCTTTCAACCTCCATGGAGCAGGAATTGCAGTTAACTTGTGCCCAAGCTGAGAGCTAAAGAAAACCTTCCAAATCATTTTTTCAAAGGCCAAGATAGCATATAGTCCAAAACCTTTGATTGAGAGCACAGGAAACACAACTTGAAATGAATCCCAGCATTGAGCATCAGAGTGGAAGTTTCACAAACATGGAGGGGGCTGACGGGGTGGGTCCTGACTCACTCTAGTTTAGTTTCCTAGAAAATCCAGAAGAATGAGGAACACGCAGTCACTATTCACATGAAAAAATATGTTCATACAATTTTCATATCCCATTCCTATCCCATTGTGAATGTTTTACTTCAATTATTGATTTTGTGGTTAGATATTTAAGCTCCCTTCCCTTTTCTCCTTCCCTCCCTCCCCCTCCCTTCTTCCCTCCCTCCCTCCCCCCTCCCTCCCTCCCTCCCTCCTTCCTTCCTTCCTTCCTTCCTTCCTTCCTTCCTTCCTTCCTTCCTTCCTTCCTTTCTTCCTTCCCTCCATTACTTTCTTTCCTTCTTCTCTCCTCTCATTAGCTGAAAAAATAGCAGCATGATCTTCGATAAGGATGGGAGCTAAGGGAACACACTTTGTGATGCTCTATACATAAGATAATGTCTATGATTTCCAAAGATGCTAACAACGAGGTAGATGCAGGATTAGAACTAGAACAAAGCATATGTGTGCATTTTTTTAAATTTGCAGCTTTAAAACTCAGTGTTTCTATGCTCTATTCCATGTTTTGGAGTTATATCATATAGTGCTAAAAGAAAACAAAGTGGATGAGAGACTGGGGATGTAGCTCAGTGGCAGGGCACTTACCTAACATGCATGTGGTACTGAGAAAACCAAAAAAAAAAAGCTGTATTTCCCCCTTATATAAGTTCTGTATTAATAGAAAGTAAACTCTGAAGATCATGGCTGGATGCTCACGAGTTACCATGTAGGGTGGTCATTGGGTAGAAAATTATCTCTTACTGAGAGAAATTTTCTTTTCAAACATCCTCACTGTGAAGCTTGATAGGCCCCAGCCAGCAAATGAATGCTGTGCTGTTAATGTAACTGAAATCCACCATCGGAGGTGGGGTATGCTGTGTCTGTATTTTAACCAGTACTATCTTCTACTCAGAAATAATGGAGCTGGGAACAGGAGGGGGGCGGGGCGTTGTGCAGAAAGCAACAGGAGGACAGAATCCAAGAAGAAAAAAAAAAACATACACACACACACACACTAAATTGCCTACAGTAGGAGAATAAATAAAAAGCTGCAGGAATTACTTATTGCTATAGCCTCAAAGGTCTCATAAAAAGTAACTCTGTGATTTACCTTCCTTGTCTCCTGGAGTGGCTGCCAGACAAAATTAAAAATGGGCCCATGAAACTAGCGAGACTGAGAGCCACATAAAGAATGCTTCAGAGGCTCCAGGTTTTAAGTGCTCTTCCCTTTAATTGTCTTTGGTTGCCAGCCACTGAAGGAGGCGATGGAGAGAGGCAAGGATGGGGACTGACGTGGAGCAGTTACAGACCAGCTCGGGACTAAGCAATGTGCTTTGTGCATGCTGGCCTTGCCTCCTGCATTTCGTCTCTACCCCAGCACCGTCTCCTCTTTCCAACTGGGCCCATGTCCAAACTCAGGTGTTGTAGATTGTTACAGAAGGCAACATTTTGCAGAAATCTAAGAGCAATGATGCTGAAAGATTCTCAGGATTTTTTTTTTTTTTTTCATGAGGCACTTTGTGCAGACACAGTCCTGAGAGCGGGCACAGGGCAGTAACTTGATCCTCCCTGCCTGCCACCGTCTGTGAAGGCGCAGCCCTGTGTCCCTCTGGTGACATCACACCCTGATTCATATGCAATAGACATTTACTGCTTACCCACTTTAATGACTATCTCTCGAATTAGTAATATGAGGCAGCCACAAATCATGGTAGCAAGCCAGAGCGAGTGATTATTGTGTCTGGATTCAGCTGAGGGATAGTCAAGTGACAAGGAATCTTGGCTGGGTTCACTCCCAGTTGCTTGGCAGACAGTTGGCAGAAGCCCAAGAGCATGGGCAGGGCATACAAAACCTGTCTGAGACACAGGTCCACATCTAGGACACTGGCACTTCAGACATTCTCTCCATTAGAGGCACATACGGAAAACTTCAACTTCCTTCCAAAGATAGCAGAGTAAACTCCCAATTTAGAAAGAGAATGAATGAAAGTAAGAAAGAAAATAGAAAACTATCATCATGAGGAAAATAATGAAGGAATAGGAGAGGAGTAAAAATGGAGGCCAGCCGGGTGTGGTGGAGCACGCCTTTAATCCCAGTACTTGGGAGGCAGAGGTAGGAGGATCGCCATGAGTTCAAGGCCACCCTGAGACTACAGAGTAAATTCCAGGTCAGCCTGGGCTACAGCGAGACCCTACCTTGAAAAACCAAAAAAAAAAAAAAAAAAAAAAAAAAAAAAAAAAAGGGAGGCTGGTCCATCCCTACCTGACATGCTGCCCGCGCTGCCTCGGCAGGGTGGTTGTGGAAGGGAGCATTTTTTTCACTCCAAACCTCCTTCTATCTACCATGTGCTGCTATTGGTCTGTCCAACTGCTTTGCATGGGGGAAAGACAATCCTGACTTTTACCATCTGTCTACTCCTGTGCTTCCCTGCTCTCTGAGGACAGAAGGAGTGTTAAAAATGACCATAGGGGCTGGAGGGATGGCTTAGCGGTTAAGGCATTTGCCTGCAAAGCCAGAGGACCCAGGTTTGATTCCCCAGGACCCACGTTAGCCAGATGCACAAGGGGACATACATGTCTGGAGTTCGTTTGCAGTGGCTGGAGGCCCTGGCGTGCCCATTCTGTCTCTTTCTCTCCCCCCCCCCCCCGCCCCATGTTAAATACATAAATAAATAAAAATATTTTTTTAATAAGCATAGGAGAGACTTTCCCATTAAACTCTGCACCTGGGCTTCATGTGAGTGCCATGAAGACCCACAGAAAGGTGGAGGATCTGCTGGGACCCAATTCCAAATCCCTCATTTTATTTAATTTCTTTAAAAATATGTGTATGAGTGTGCCAAGGCCTCTTGTTGCTGCAAATAAATGCCAGATGTTTGAGCCACGTTTTATACCTGGCTTTACATGGGTTGCTTGGAAATTGAACCTGGGCTACCAGGCTTTGCAAAGAAGTGTTTTTGTAAGAGAGAGAATGGTCCCACCAGAGCCTCATGCCCCTGAAGCCAAACTCTTGATGCATATCCCACTCTGTGCATCTGGCTTTACATGGGCACTCAGAAATCGAACCAAGGCTACTAAGACATTGTAAGCAAGTGCCTTTAACCACTGAGCCATCTTCCCATGCCCTCCAGATCACTTTTGCTGAGTTGAGGAACCCAGCTTCCAGCTACTGTGCGTGTTGCCTGCTAAAGGCTTACAGCTGTTTTCTTTCCCGGAAAAGTTGCTTATCCAAACAATGCTCCCTTCTTAGGAGTTATGCTCATACAATCTACTGAACCACAGCGGCCTTTTATACACAGTGGAGCAAAATGGGATCACAAGAGGCTGTCCGTTGCATCAAGAGGGGGCACCAATTGATTGAGGTACACTGTGCTGCAGACTCTACGAGATGAGCCTGAAACTGACCTTTAGCTGAAGCTACATTTGCTCAGCTGCTTCTCCCATCCCATCATACTCAACTACCTTCCATCCTCCTAAGAGGATTTTATCAATACGACAGGTCCTCTGTTTCAACCCCTGCATCTGGTAACCCAAACGAATATGGGCCATCTAACACAGCATGTCCTCGAGGGAAGGAAGAAGCTGTTCTTTGGTCTGGGGAGATGGCTCAGAGGGTAAAGTGCTTGCTGTGCTAGCATGAGAATCTGAGTTTGATTCCTCAGAACCCACACATGATGCCTGGCATGGTGCTGTGCCCCTGTAATCTTTCAGCACCAAGGAAGTAGATACAGTAGCATCCCCAGGGTTTGCTGGGTAACTCATCCAGCCAAAGAGATGAGCTCTGAGCTCTAGTTCAGCCAAAGAATAAGGTGGAAAGTGACTGCCAAGATTTCCAATGTCACCCTTCACATGCACATGAACCTGTACACACATGTGAACCCACATACAAATATCTGTGCATGCACACGGTGTGTGCATGTGTACATATACACACACACACACATTCTCTCTCTCTTTCTTTCTCTCTCTCTCTTTTAAAAAATTTTTTAATTATTTTTTTGAGAGACACAGAGAGAGACAGAGAGAGACAGAGAGAGAGAGGGAGAGGAAGACAGAGATGGGCGCGCCAGCAGTGTGTCAGCTGCTGCGAACGAAATCCAGATGTGTGCGCCCCCTTGTGGTGAAGTGCCGCATTGCGCCCTTGTGTCACTTTGCATCTGGCTAAACGTGGGACCTGGAGATTGGAACCTCTGGAAATTGGAACCAGTGTTCTTAGGCTTAGGAGGCAGGCGCCTTAACCCCTAAGCCATCTCTCCAGCCCTCTCTCTCTCTCTTATGCAAAGACCATCTTGTAGTTCTGTTTACTGAGGTGGTTTCTGGCTAAAAGAAAACAGTACCAAGCAAGTGGTGGAGACATTGAGTAATGGTGGTGCTGAAAATGGGGAAAAAGGTTAGGTCTCCTCTGTGAAGCACCTTCAAAACTCAGACATAACTTGCCAAGACTTAGCTAAAGAACAGAGACAATAGTCCTGCTTAAGACAGAAAGCACATAAGAACCATTGTGATGATGGGTTAATACAAGTATCTAGACTCACAACCTGATCCAGTGAGATCTGGTAAAAGCTTAGGTGACTTTGCCCAGTGTCTTTGTGATAAACATTTCTTCTGTATATTTCTGTATATATAAGGTCCTTAATATTTCAATAGAGCTACTACCTGTTTCTAGGTCTCTGTGAGGTGTGTTAGGTGAGGTTGCTGGGGGCTCAGGACCTGGGTGCAATTTACAGTATATGTTCTACTCCTATGGAGTGATTCTGTGGTCATTCCTTATAAAGTTTCTTTTTTATATTTATTTATTTAAGAGAGAGAAAATGGGCACGCTGTAAATGAATTCCAGATGCATGTGCTACCATGTGCATCTGGATTACGTGGGTCTGGGGGAATCAAACCTGGGTCCTTTGGCTTTGCAGAAGGCAAGTGCCTTAATAGCTACATCTCTCCACTCCTCCTTATAATCTTTCTAACCAGTATCCTATCCTACCTAGGGTCCTGTAATCCATTCCCCAAGCCTTGATCATGATTCACCTCGTAAAAGTTCATTCATATCTTGCTACTCTTCTGACTCAGTTCTTCACTCCTTCAGTTCCAGCTGTGTTCTTTCAAAGGTCAGGATTTCCTACTATATAAAGATGCTTCACCAGGGCTGGAGAGATGGCTTAGCGGTTAAGACGCTTGCCTGCAAAGCCAAAGGACCTTGGTTCAATTCCCCACTAGCCACATAAGCCAGTTGTACAAGGAGGTGCATGCATCTAGAGTTCATTTGCAGTGGCTTAGAAGCCCTGGTGCAAGCAAATAAATAATTGAATAGAGAGATAGATAGATAGATAGATAGATAGATAGATAGATAGATAAAATGCTTCAAGAGCATTGGGTATAATAGACCTTCCATGAACTTCAAGCCACACTCATAGTTTTGTTTGTGGAGAAGTCACAGTTATTGCTAAAAAGCCGTTATTCATCTATTTGTGCCTCACCGGTGTTACTTACCTTAAAATGTCTGAATTGTACAATGTAAGAAAGCTTTGCTTATCTCTTGAACAACGTGTCATATATAATCCAGTTTAGGAGTTCCTGGACAACATGGTCACCTTTTCTTTGCTAATTTATGTATTTTATTCTGTCCTCAATTCAGGACCAAAAAAATAAAATAAAATAAAAACCATGGGGCAGCTGTAGCTGTTTCTCTTTAGGATTCTAACATGGTTTCTGTGTGCGTGTCAGGAGTGACAGGAGAACCACTGTAAGACACAGAGTATGCCAATCAACACCGAGTGGGAATTTGAAAATGGCTCTGGAAATGCAAAATGGTGTACACCAAAGGAGACAGCCCTTGTACATCCAGCACTGAGTCAATAAAATGGTCTGCTACGATCACCAAAGAAGCACACAATCTGATAGTAAGTAGGAGAGGATGAAGGATGGCACTTCTAATGATCTTCGTGGCTCTCTAGTTTTAACAGGCAAAATAATCACACCTGGGGTGCCTGATGCAAGTGTCTGTGTGCAAGTTGAAACACCCCCCAAATTCTGATTAGCTAAGGCTGAGTTGGTGAGGATTCTGCATTTACAATCAACCTGTCATTGTCACGCAGCAGGAAGTTTGACAATATATTGAGTACTCATCGCATTAGCTAGTCACTCACTGGTCACGAATTCTACATCAGTCATCTCACCTTGCTCATGCTTAAATCCTCACATCCCCCGCCTCTGATTTCAGTGTGCATCTCATTCGCTTCCTGGCTTATATTTATTTCTATGCAGTTTATTCTTTTGGTGGCTAATGCAAATGGGATTATTGCCTCAATGTCTCTTGTTTTTCAGTAGGTCATTATTTTTTTCAAAAAATATTTTATTCCTTGAAATTTTCAATATGTTGGGAATTTACATCTTTTCTCAAATACAGCCAGCTGAAAATGAAGATTTTTTAAAATTAATTAATTTTTATTAGTTATGTACATAATGTGAATACATTCATGTTGATGCCATCGTTATTATGCAACGAAACACAACTCTTTTTTTTTTGTCCTGTTGATTTTGCATCCTGCAACTTTACTGAACTCATTTTCTTTAGTTCTAAAAATTTCTTTCTAAAGGAGTCAGTAGGGTTTCTTACATATGCAATCATGAGATTGGAAGACAGTGTATTTCTTCCTTTCTGATTTGAATGGTTTTATTTCTTTTTTTCCTGTGGAATTGCTCTGGCTGGTACAATTAGTACCATACACATGTAACGGCAGTCAATATCCATACCTTAAAGTAGATCTTGAAGGGGTTTTCCCCTATTGATTATGATGCTATCTCTGGACCAAATTATTATATGGTTTTTTTATGTTAAGTCAAATTCCCCCTAAAGTTACTTTAAAAATGTGTGTGTGTGTGTGTGTGTGTGTGTGTGTATTCATGCTACTGAGCACCTGTGGAGGTCAGAGGACAACCTCAGTTGTCATGTTTGTCACTGCGTGCACCTGGGTAGCTGGCCCACAGCATTCTGGAGAGCCCCTTGTCTCTATGTCACATGTTGTTGTAGGTGCTCTTGAGATTGCACATGCCAGCTACTGTGTGAGGCTTTAGTGAATTTGGGTATTCAGGTCGTCCCTCTTGAGCGCCAAGCTCTTCGCTCACTGAGATATCTCCTCTGTTTCTGTTATGTGCTTTCATCACAGTGTGTCCACACACATGCAAGCATACTTATATATACATACATTCACACTGCACACAAACACCTGCAGAAACAAGAAGACTTCATGGAAGAATTACAAAATGTTCTAAAAACCTAAGGATTTAAAAACAACAACAACAACAACAACAAAAAGAAACATGAGTTCAGCCTGGAGAAAGCCTGGTCTGAAACTATTGTGAAGGATGATTTGACATAAGATCAAGGACTACTAGTTATGAGGAGGAAAGAAAAGGTTATGTGGATGCAAACATGTGGTCACTTAGAAAGCCTCTAAGTGTCCAAAGTGGTTAAAATGGTCATGGGAGTCCTGAAGGCTGACTCGTATTTTCACTTTTCAATTTTTATTTTTTATTTATTTATTTATTTGTTTGTTTGAGACAGAGAGAGGGAGAGAGAGATAGAGACAGAGTGAGAATGGGTGCACCAGGGCCTCCAGCCACTGCAAACGAACTCCAGACACATGCGCCACCTTGTGCATTTGGCTTACGTGGTACCTGGAGAATCAAACCTGGGTCCTTGGGTTTCACAGGCATGTGCCTTAACCACTAAGCCATCTCTTCAGCAGCTCAATTTTTTTTTTTTGAGAGAGGAACTAATGTAGCCCAGGCTGGCCTTGGACTCACTATATAATTGAGCATGACCTTGAACTTCTGACACCTCTGCCTCCATTTCCGACATGCTGGGAATACAGGTGTGCATGACCACCCATTTATGCAGTGCTGGGAATAGAACTCAGGGTTCCCTGCATGCTAGGCAAACCCTCTTCCGGGTGATCTACATCATCAGCCCGTATTTTTGGCTTTTATGAGACTTAGCGCTAGGGAACTCGTGATACATGTGTCTGTGTGCACACTCACTTTGATTATGTGTAACTGGAACTTTATATGTCTGTGGTGCTTAGGTCTGTTTTCCAAAAGATGATCTAACCCCATAAATGCCTTCTTGTGCTGAGTGCTAAGGACAATGAGAAAAGACTCATAAGGACATAGGGAAAGACAGAGGGCGATGAGCTTATAAGGGAGCAGCCCGAGCACAAGCCTTTGCCTTTGGGTTTTCTGGCTTTGCAGAAAAAGAAGATAACTCCCAGATTAATTGGTGACTTCTTTCTCTCTCTCTCTCTCTCTCTCTCTCTTTTTTGCATGTGTATGTGTTTGTGGTATGTGTGCATGCCTATATATATGTTGTTGTATGTGTAAGCTTGTATGTGTGTGTGTGTGTGTGTGTGTGTTGTATAATGCGGAAGTCAGAAGTTGACATCAAGTGTTTTCCTCAGTCAATCTCTATTTTATATTTTGAGACAATGCCTCACATTAAGCCCAGAGCTCATCAGTTAGGCTAGACAAGTTAGCCATCAAGCCCTACAGATCCTCTTGTCTCTGCCTCCTCCCTGCATTCTAGGCATGTGTTATCATATCTAGCTGTTATGGGAGTGTTGGGAATCTGATCTCTGGTTCTCATGCTTCCACAGCCAACACTTCACCCCACTGAGCCATCTTCTCAGCCAATGGGATTCCTTCTTTCCAGTATAAACAAGTAGTTTTATATCTTGATTCAAAGAGTGCTTTCTGAGGTTTGGACTTAGAATAATTATACTCCTGCTGTGGAATATATATTTTTCGAGGTAGGGTCTCACTCTAGCCCAGGCTGACCTGGAATTCTCTATGTAGTCTCAGGACGGCCTTGAACTCATGGCGATCCTCCTACCTCTGCCTCCCGAGTGCTGGGATTAAAGGCGTGCGCCACCACGCCTGGCTCTCCTGCTGTGATTTTTGAATCTTGATGAACCTGATACAACACAAGGCTGAAGGAGATAGACACAGAGAACACTCAACTCCTACTAAAGCAGGTATCCAGAGACACAGAGGCTCCCTAGACCTCATCACTGGAGTAGACCTAAAACAAAACAAACATGGCTCAGGGAAATTCATGGAGGAGGGGGTGGAAAGATTGTTAGAGCCACAAGTTGGGTCATTATGCACAGAGACATTGCCTCTTCCCCATAACTGATGGCTGTCCCCACAATGCACGACCCACATTCCCCAATGAGGGAGTCCCTTAGGAGGGGGAGGACAGGGAGGAGGCTATCAATGGCACCAACATGAATGTATTCACATTATGTGCATAACTAATAAAAATAATAACCCTGTCCTTGGACATATTTTATAGACATTCATTAAGTTAGGACTTTGACCCTTTTATGAAAGATGAAGAACATTAGAATTTTATTTTTATTTATTTGAGAGGGAGAGAAAGGGGGGAAGAGAGACAGAGAAAGAGGGAGAATGGGCATGTCAGGGCCTCCAGCTGCTGCAAAAGAATTCCAGACACATACACCAATTTGTGCATCTGGCTTACATGGGTCCTGGAGAATCGAACCTGGGTCCTTTGGCTTTGCAGGCAAATGCCTTAACTGCTAAGCCATTTCTCCAGCCCGAATGACCTTTTTTTATTTTTATTTTTATTTTTTCATGGCAAAATCCAAGGAGGGGGAGTAGCATTTAGGAGCTTCTTGGGAGTACCTTTTTTTCTCTTGTTTTTGGTTTCAAGCACAGAGTTGAGGACCGAGCAGACTTAAACATGGCTTTACTGTGACAAAAACAGCTTTGAGTTTAGCTAAGATTTTCAGTTGTTTTCATGGTGAAAGGTTTATTTGTTGTACTTTCAGAACATGCACAGAGCTGAGAATTATAAGATAAAGGAGAAAATAATGATAGACAAATAATTGCCAGGGCTCCTCCTGAGACTTCTCATTAGAGAACTGGATGTGATGAGCTGTTTGTTGTTGGCAAATTCGGGACTCATATGGAAGAGATCATACTGTGAAGATGCTGAGCCCCTCACGGAAACAGGCCAGAAGTCACAGGAGGACCAGAGACAGAACATTTGCTGGCGAGTAGAACTTTTCTATCCTCAGAACTTAAAAGACAACATTTGAAATGATGATAAGAGTGGATTCTTTGATTTTTTTAATGGATTTATATTATAAAATCTAGTGTAGATGGAGAAAATAAAAACCTCCGCTTTTTCAGTGGACATAGTGTTCTTCACAAAGTGTCAATGATATCATTTACAAAGCTGGAGCGATAGCTCAGTCTGGAAAACGCTTGTCTTACGAGCATGAGGTACTGAGTTTGATTTCCTGAACCCACTACATAGAATCCACTCCCCAGAGCTGGGGAACCAGAAACAGATACTTGCTGACCAGCCAATCTAGCTGAAATTAGGCAAGTTTCAGGCCAGTGAGAGACCCTGTCTTAATAAAAAGATCGATGAGCCGGGCATGGTGGTGCACGCCTTTAATCCCAGCACTTAGGAGGCAGAGGTATGAGGATCGCCATGAGTTCAAGGCCACCCTGAGACGACATAGTGAATAATTCCAGGTTAGCCTGAGTGAGAGTGAGACCCTACCTTGAAAAACCAAAACAAGAAAAAAAGATAGAAAGATAGATGAGGCTTGAAGAATGACATCTATGTTGTGTCCTTTAGAACGCGCACGCAGGGGCACACACATCCTATTCAACACAGAATTCGCTGTAAATTATTTCTCCTTTCTCTTTTTCCAAATGAGGAGACTGAGGTGCAGAGGGATGAACTGAGCTTGACCTAATCCATGAACTCAGTAATTTGTAAATCTTTGTTTCTTTTCATAGATGAGTTCCCACAAAGATGTTTTCTCATTTGTTTTTTCCCTTTCCTCTCTCTTCCCCTTCCCCCTCCCTTGCTCCCTCCCTCCCTTTCTCCCTTCCTCCCTCCCTCCCTCCCTCCCTAACTTCTTTCCTTCCTTTTTTACCTTTACTTTTTCTTTACTTTTGTATTCTATTTTTTCCCAGAAATGGTCCCACTGTGTAGACCAGGCTGGCCTTTAAGTGATGATCCTGCTACCTCCGTCTCACCAATAACGGGATTACAGGAATGTATCACCACCCCTAGTTCTGATATGTCTCTTCGAAATAGGAATTTTAAGTGAGATAACTTGTACAAAAAGCCAGGACATGGACCATGATTTCTGAACATGTTTCCTTTTCTTTATTCTCTTGACTCTGTATTATGAGCGAGCTGGGTCTCTGACACCAGGTTGCTTTTGGTGATGGTGTGGGTCATGCGGGATGGTGAGTGGGGGGCACACGTGACTTTGTTGTATATGGTGATTGTATCTACAGGCTGCTGGGTGCCAAACTTGCCTTTGTGTATTCCAGGAAAAAGTAAATAGTCCTCCAAGCCAAAGTGGCCCAGAAGTCTGAGCTGCATTTTAATCTCGTTCAGTGGTAGAGAGACGCTTTGTTCTTCAAAGTCCATTCGTCCCTTCTTGCCCTTGAAAACTACTTATTTGAAGCAGCAGGCTACAGACGAAAACTAACATAGTTTATTCTTTGATTTCTACCAGTCCAATTTTCTAAGTGTTAGTTTCTGAAAATAAATGTTGCCATAAACGACCATGAGGAAAATCTGATTTTGTCACTCCATCCATATGCAGAAGGATCATGTGTCTGTAAAAGTTAAATTAGTAAGGCTGGTTGACCAGAAGTCTCTTGGTTTACTGTCACTTGAATGTCACAACCATCAGCAGTCACAGAATTTTGAATTAATGGCCCTGAAAATAGGACTTTGTTTTTTTCTAATAGTATGGGGTGATGAATCTTTCTTCCTCTGTGGTTTGCTCCCCAAGTTTCTATTTCTTCCTTTGTGCTCAATCTCTCCCTTCCCTTCTCCCCCCTCCCAGTCTCATTTATCTTCCACAAGTTCATTTGCTTAAATAAAAGGCCAAACAGATGTTGACTTCAATATTGTAAAGCATACAGAAAAAGAGAAACTGATTAATCTATGACAAATCTACTCTACTCCAAATGCTGATAGCACTTGGAAACATATATTCCATGTGAGATCCATGAGATCTTTTGTTTTCATTTACATACCTAGCCAAATTTAACTCAAAGTTGCATTCAAATGCCCCCTGGTGGGTGTCTTCAATTATTCTAAGAGATAAACCAATGAATACTCCCATTTTAGATATGGGAAAGGCTTTTGTCCCCAAGTGTATTTCAACTGTTGTTTGCATTTAAAAATCCTAACCTAGTCTATTGCCATCTTGTTAAATAGAGGGAAAAATGTGGTTTTAAATGGTTTCTGATTATAGTCATTAAGAATTATTCCTAGTCATAGGATATATATATAGAAGATAATAATGGTTTCGGGTGTTTTGATAGCTAAAGTTGATACTCAATGGGGAGAACAGATATTGTGACTCGGTTACTCTTATACCTGTTCAAGGATAACACTGATGTACCACATGTGTACACACAAGTGGGTGTGCACTTCTTAATATGCCTTCCTCTCCTTCGCAGCCCCTTTTCCAAGCACATCCACACCTTAACCTTATCACTGTCTTGCAGATCAGGCTGTGAGACACCCACGTAGCTGCCATGCCTATAGTCATAAAGCTGTACACTGACGGTCCAGTGTCTCCTGTGCTGAGAACTGGTGCCCAGCAGTGGTAATCTGGTCAGGCATTCTCCTCATTACGTCTGAACCCTTCTCAAAGTAAGAATCTGTTTTATGTGAGCAGTCTGGATGTTCTGATCCTTGAATGTCCTGTTTTGGACAATCACTTAAAGCAAGGTCTTTCCACTCTTGCTTTCTCAAAGCTGATACTGAGCAGGTAGAATCTACTTTCCTTACTCCTAACTCCATCTCTCATTTTCAATGCATCCCCCCTCCTTAACCCATCTCCATTCTCACTCCTGTCTCCAGCCACGTCTCGTCTCCATCACCTTTCCAGTCTTCATGCTCATTTTGATCCTAGCCCTCATCTCCTTTATCACATAGCAATTTACACCTACATCAAAATCCCTATTTCAACCCCATCCCTATCTCCTCTCCATCCCTACTCACATCTATATCCATACCCCATTCCTATTATTATTATTATTATTATTATTATTAATTTGGTTTTTCAAGGTAGGATCTCACTCTAGCTCAGGCTGATCTGGAATTCACTATGTAGTCTCAGGGTGGCCTAGAACTCACAGCAATCCTCCTACCTCTGCCTCCTGAGTGCTGGGATTAAAGTTGTGCACCACCACGCCCAGCACCCCATCCCTATTCTAATCCCCAATTCCCATCTCCCTCTTCGCTCCAAATCCCATACATATCTACATCCTAACCCCTTCCCATATGTCAGTCCCCACCTCCTTCTCCATCTCCATCCTCATAAACACCTCCATTCCGATGCAGATCCATAGCCTCATCCCTATTGCTATCTCAGTCCACATCTCCATGCCTAACTCCATCCCTGTTGCAGTCAGTTTCATGTGGCTGGCACAAGACACCAACTAAAAGCAGTTCGTGGGAGGAAAGGGCTTATTTAAGCTTACAGACTTGAAGGGAAGCTCCATCATGGCAGGGGGAAAGACGGCATGAGCAGAGGCCAGACATCACCTGGGTGGACCACAGCAGCAAGAGAGTGAGCCAAACACTGGCAAGAAGGAGCTGGTGCCAAACACCTGTTAGTTTTCCCCCAGCCCTACACTACCTCAAGGAGGCTTCCATTTTCCCCCAAACATACACTATCTCGAGGAGGTGCCCATTTTCCCCAACCCTACACTACCTCAAGGAGGCTCCCATTTTCCCCAAACATACACTATCTCAAGGAGACTCCCATTTTCCCAAATTGCCACCAGTGGGGACCTAGCATTCAGTACACATGTGTTTGTGGGGGGACACCTGAATCAAACCAGCACAATTCATACACATCTCCTCATCCCCATTCGTGTCCTCATATTGGTCTCCATTCACATCCCCTCTACCTCCACATCTCATCACATCCCTATCTTGACTCACATTCACATCTTCATCCCATCCTCTCCCCACTCCATTTCCACCCCGTCCTCATCTCCATTATCACTTCCATCCCAACGAACATCTGAAATGATGAACGTCAGTACTAATTCTGATTTTGTTTGTTTGGTTTTCTTTTGAGATAGGGTCTCACTCTAGCCCAAGCTGACCTGGGCCTCAGTATGTAGTCTCAGGATGGCCTTGAACTCATAGTGATCCTCCTACCTCTGCCTCCTGACCCACCATCTCCGTTTATAAGTAAATCAGTTGAAACAAACCCACATCTAAGCCTCTGTCATTCCCTTCTTTCAGTCACTGTGGAGCCAGCCAGCTGACAGATACATCTGAACACTGAGAATGACTGAGCTGTAAAGAGTCAGAAGCCAGTAAAGTGTCATCCCAGTGTCCCAGTTGTAATGTTCTACTCGTATTCTAAATCTGTTCCTGTTGCTTGTGATTTTTCTCCTCCGTACCTCTTGGTGAACTCCTTGTTCACCCAAGTTTGACATTACCTGCCCGTGCTTTCTCTTATGACTCAAACTTCCTTCCCTCGCTTGCATTTCCATCACTCAACTCTGAATCTATGTATCTCATCTGCATCCTCTGTTCTAGGATTTTGACACATTTGAGTTGAAAAAGAAAAAAAAAAGTGTTTGAGGCAATAAAACAGATATCACTTCTTAAACCAAGGACCAGGTATTTCTGGATGATCAAGAGTATCTTACATTTATTAATTCATAGATGTGTATCTTACACTTCTCTGTGCCTGTTAGTATTTGCTATTAATATGAAGGTTTGGAAAGCTGTGTAGATAACCTATAAATGTAATAATAAATGTTGGAATAATAGAATCTGTTCGAGATATTGCACCGACAATTTGCTGGCATGCAGAAAGATAAAGAGATCCGTTAAGAAAGTCATTTAGTAGATAATAAATCTAACTCCAATGAGGCTTCTGGGTCCCCACCCCAATACATCAGATACCCTAATTTCAGAAAGGCAAATGTTGTAAGATTAGCATAGAATGA
Organism: Orientallactaga sibirica; assembly: GCA_036365145.1. NCBI lineage: Eukaryota > Metazoa > Chordata > Mammalia > Rodentia > Dipodidae > Orientallactaga > Orientallactaga sibirica. The sequence goes on from JAEOAD010000009.1 coordinate 13,532,748, forward strand.
AATATTGAGAGGAGATTAAGTCTAACCTGATTCACTATTAATCTTAGCCTTCCTCTGAGAGCCATGTTTCAGAGGAGATAAGGAAACAAAAATTCCCCAAAGGAAGCACTTATGCCTGGGAGGCAGTTCAAAGAAGCAAACAAGTCTTGTTTAATGTGTAGTTGTTATGGAAAGGAGACTTCCGTTTTTACCTTCCGTGGTTTTCTGAAGGAAGCACTGACCTGTGCCAGGGCTGGAATCCATCAGTGTTGATTGTAATCACAGCTCCCACCACACTAGTGACACTGGAACACCTGCAAATTGAACTTCGAGACACAAGATAAATTATGCAATTTGTGAGGTGCTCAGAAAACAGCGACTGTGGAAAATTAACATTAATAACAGCCTCATTACGGATTTAGCTCATTCTAACTACACTGGAGCTCAACTTTCTTACCGATGTACTCTATTCTCCATTATGAAGATTATATAAAATTAGCAAACAGTGGGCTTTTTCAGTAGCAGAAAGAAATGAATAAAAAGGTGAAAAGAATTGCACTTCACCGAATCCCACTCATCAATATTTGTCAAATCTGTGCTGAAATTTCCAATGAGTAACAGTATAAATTCTAGCTGTCCAATTTCAAGTCAACACTGCTTGTCTAAACTCAACCTTTTGACATAAAAACAACTTGAAATTTATTGAACTCCTTTAAGCCAGGAATTCAGACTTGTCAGCTACCCGTAGAGCACAACTGGGCTAAGAAAGTCCAAATTCTGTCATATACGAGAATTACAATTAGTCACATTTTCCTTCTTTAGCTTTCTAATCAGGTTCCCATTCAAGGCAATGTTTGGTTTCTGTCATTACTGGAGTTCCAAGGGCTCCAATGTCACACTACAGTGGGATCTACTTTGTATTATTTTCTCTAGCATAACATAAGACAAACTTATTTGAAGAGCTTATCCAGGTCCCATTAGAATTAGAAACAAAAAATAAGATTGTTTTAATCATTCTTTGAGTGTGTAAGTATTCTGGACAGCTTAAACTATTTCAAGCAATCAGTTATTAAAATAAATCTGGCTTGTTTATTGATCTAAAGTTCAAGACTTACTATGTTGTCCTGGTTTCACTTACCGAGACGTTTGATCTTGTAACTTCTAGTGTTCTATTTGACTTCTGAGCCATCCTCTACAATAGGAATGTCTGAAATGAAAATTTTTATACTTTGTTCAATTTAGCTACATATTTTTTATTTTTATCTCACTTATTGAGAATTTTCATAGATGAACATATTGTAAATTTAACATAATCCTCTCTTTATTACTTATTTATTTATTACCTCCTCCCCCACCCAATTCCACTGAACTCCTTCTGATCAACTAATATCTCCATTGTGTTGATGTCATGTGGTGTGTGTGTGTGTGTGTGTGTGTGTGTTTGACCTTTTCTTGTCATCCATTTCAAAATGCTGATGGGTTCAGCATTGTGTAGGACAAATGGAAGTAACGACAGCTGTCACGAATGGCACAGCCACTCCATGTCTGGAGGGCAGTGTCCCAAAGCACTCCTTCCCACCCATTGGCTCTTATATTCTTTCTTCACCTTCTTCTAAGCATTTCCTGAGTTGGAGGTGTGCTAGGGATGTCTTGTTTACGTCTACAGCCATACCCCCTCAATGTGTCTGATCTCATCTGATCTCAGAAGCTAAGCTAAGGTCAGGCCTGGTTAGCACTTGAATGGTCTTGCTTACCACTGAGCCCTCAACAGTCACATGTTTTCAGCTCTTTGACAAGTTTTGAGTCTCTCTACTATCTAATACTATCTGCAAAAAGAAGTTTCTTTGACAGAAAGTGAGAGCAGCACTAATCCTTGGGCATAAATATTTAGAGGGTAATTTTATGGGCACAATGTATCCATTTAGTCAAACAACACTAGTAGCTATCTTCTGGGGTCTATGACTTTTCTTGCCATAAGCCTTTTCTTCGTTCCATTCTGATCCAGATCTGAATCAGACCATGGGATACAGAGATGGTACAATCTCTGCCATCCTGAAGTTCATGGTTCAATAAAAGTTAAAGGGGGTGGGGGGCTGGAGAAATGGCTTAGTGGCTAAGGTACTTGCATGCAAAGCCCAAGGACCCAGGTTCAATTTCCCAGTATCCACACAAAGCCAGATGTGTAATGTAGTATATGCATCTGGAGTTCATTTGCAGCAGCTAGAAGCCCTGGAGTGCCTATTCTCCTCTCTCTCTCCTTGCAAATAAATAAATAAAAATTTAAAAATGTTAAAATGACTGTGTTGGAACCCAGATCTCCCAGGTCAGAGAAAAATCAACAGATGAAGAATTGGTGCCTTGCTTTCTGGTGTGGCATCATGGGTTTCCTGGAGTCCGTTGCATTTGGGGCATATGAGAACACGAATCTTGTCTGTGTGGGAAGGAACAAAGAACAAAAAGAAGAATTCTCCATTTTACTAAAACATCCCCAAGTCTTATTTGTTCAGTAAAGATCTCTTCTTCTTGACCTGGGTCCATCCCTGTCATGCACTGAATTGGCATATGTCACCTGCTGAATCTTTTTATTGACTGCCAATGGTCATTCAAGTTTGAGCATGTACCATGTACATAGTGTGGGCAGAACGCTTGTTCACATAAAGTCCACTCTTCGGTGGTATGGATAGAAGTTAAGAGAGAAGTAGCATTGATCACTGATTGAATGTGGAAAAGAAAAAAAGAAGAATAGTGATAGAAAATGGCCTTTTTGGGGGGGCTGGGAAGAAGGCTCTTAGGGAAAGCCCTTGTACAAGCACAGTGATTTGAGTTCAGATCCTTGGAGCTCATGTAAAGTCTCTCTCTCTCTCTCTCTCACACACACACACACACAAATCCATAATGAAAATACCAAATGACCCCAAAGAATCCAAACCAACCAGAAATAATAAACAATACAAAATAAAGCAAATGCTTACAGAAGAGGTTACAAAACTATCTGGCTCGAACTGATGACTGTGTCTCTTCAGTGTAGGTCAACAGTACCTAAGAGAACTTACGTAGTCATGACGGAAATGTTCCTTTCAATGTTTTGCCCAATATGCAGGTACTAGCTATATGTGGCTGTTGAGTATTTGAAATAAGCTGGTGCAACCAAGCGCCACCTTGTGGCGTTCTTATGTGGGTCCTGGAGAATTGAACCTGGGTCCTTGATAGACATTAATGATTAGGCAGGTAAGTAGAGGGATAGTTTAACAACCTGGGATTCTACTTGGCTTAAGCTATGTACACACCCCTTTCTGAACAATGCACTCAGCAACCTGGATCATCACCTTAATCAAACTGCAGGTATAGTCCACCTCAAGCAATACAATAGGTAACTCATCCCTGGGAACCCACTTATAACTACCCTTGTATGGTTAGTTTCCATTCAAACACAACTGGGAAACCCATCCTGCAGCTAGAGGCAGGGCCCAGTCCAGCTTGATCTGGTTATGGGTGCCTGAGCAGTAGGACATATTTTGATCTCTGAATGAACTTTGAGTGAAGAATCCTCCATGTATCATCTTCAGTCTATGTATTTTTTAGTGTGCACATGAATAAAATCAGGTGCACTGTTGAAAAGGACATGTACAGTGTACAAAGGCTTACAAAACCTGCCTTCAATCAAAGCAGAAAGATGGTCCATATCCTACCCATAGTAATCAATTTCTCATTGTGGAGTCCATGAAAAAAACAAAACAAAACAATGGGCTGGAGAGATGGCTTAGCGGTTAAGGCACCTGCCAGCTAAGCCTAAGAATGCTGGTTCCAATCTCCAGCAGTTCCAATCTCCAGGTCCCACGTTTAGCCAGATGCAAAGTGAGGCAAGGGTGCGATGCCGCACTTGACCACAAGGGGGCGCATGCATCTGGAGTTCGTTCACAGCAGCTGAGAGGCTGCTGGCGAGCCCATCTCTATCTGTCTTCCTCTCCCTCTCTCTCTGTCTCTCTGAAAACAAACAAACAAACAAACAAACAAACAAACAAACAAAAAACAACAGTGGCCAGTCACCCATTGCTCTTGAGCATCTAACTTAAGGAGCCTGCTGCTCGCAATCTTACAGCACATCCAGCTTGAGTGCTTTTGCTTTGTTCTCTGTACAACATCTTGATGCTTTACTAGTTGTATGTGCTGTTTGAATAAGACGTCAAGAACCTGGAAACACCTTGTCCAGAAAATGACCACAGAAAAGAATAGAAGTTCAGTCAATACATATGAATTCTAAAGAGGAAAGTACAAATATTTGCCATAGCACACAAACTTCAGATATCATATTTCAATGTAGTAAACTATATAATATAAAAGTTTCCTTTTTAGCTTTTTAAGTGCAAAGAGTTCAGTGACTGAGTACATAGGCATATGGCCATCACTACTGCCTATGTCTAAAGGTGTTGTACCTTGCCACTAACTGAAATTTTCATTTCAGAATACCTATTAAACAACTCTCATTCCATCCCTTTAGTCCCTGGTATGCCCTCATTCCACATCTTGTCTCTCTATGAATTGGACTCTTCCAGTTTTGAACTTCCTACTCTACGGCTTGCTGAAGTCACCTCAAGTTTCTGAGCTTTTAAAGGCCAATGCATTTCTAATTCACAGTGCTGTAGGTGAAATATTGTGTGTGTGTGTGTGTGTGTGTGTGTGTTTTACAGGATATAAACATGGGATGTATAAGGTAAGGATAGAGTGAAATTCAAGGTCCTTTGGTGATATCTTTCCGTTTTTCTAAAGAACCGTTTTCCTTCCTCAAAGTGGCAACAGTTGCCAGTTGCATAGTCAATCCCATTCTGTCCCTCCTTTCTCCTTCTCTTCATCATTCCCTCTCTCTGTCACTTTCCCCACTCTGTCCATGCCAACCAGGGAAGTTCTGGGAGTGTTAAACACACAGACACACAGACAACATAGAGAGAGGGGATTCCTATGAATGGAGGAAATTCATCCGAGGTTTCTTCTTCATTGCTGATGATGGGGCACAAACATGTGGACATGTGCTCCTTCACAAGGACTGACCTGGAAAGCCATCAGGGTTCTGCTTCTTTGACTTAGAGACTCGCTTATCCATTTCAATATTGTCTGATTCCGTGTCCTCCCCTTCTCTCAACGTATACAGAAGGTTAAAAACAGAATCTCACCCTAGAGGTAAGAAGCTGAATACATAAATTTTTGATTTGGTACATTATTGAATATTGCAGGATCTGATGTACTTTCAGTGAAAACAAGGCATTCTTAAAGTAATTTAGAGTTGGATGAAATTCCCATTATCACAGGCAAAACGTTGATCCCTTTGAGTTATGCAGGGAAGAATAAATATCTAATTATTTTAACCTAATCACTGTCAGTCCTTTTCATCTCCCAACATCCTAGTCATTTCTTATTGTTGTTTTTTATTTTTTTTCTCCTTACCCCCATTGGCAATCTTAGAAAGTGATCCTTTTGTGCTCAGTACAGATAAAAGAGGCTTAAAGATGAGAATAACAGAAGTCCCTGCACTTCCTGAGGATTACAAGCAGAATTAACATGGCTGTATAAGATGAAGCCATGGGTGGGGGGGTGGAAAGTGACAAGGTTATTTATTCTTCCAAATCCTGGCCACTCTTCAGTTGTTATTAATCACATGGAATTCCTGGCTGAGGACAGGGACTTCATTTACAGTTGGCAAACAAGCATGTTTTTGAGTCTCTTTTTACAAAATTCTTTTTTAAAATCAGTGTCTAAATATGGGGGGAAATCCGGTAGTTCCAAACTCTCTAAGTTATGAAGTTATGAAAGTATTAACTCTCCCCCATCTCTATTATGTACGCTATCCTGAAGATAAGTACCTCTTAACCATTCCCATTTTTGTTTGGGTGTTTCCATTACAATTTTAATGTTTTCTCTTTCTGCTTTTATTTCTCGAGTTACCAATTTTAGACACGAATCATCTCTATGAAATAAACTTCTGAAGAGTTTAGGGACATTTTTATCCTACTGTATCGCATCTCACTACTTCTTTACATTCGTTTTGTCATTTACACTATTATTTGAGTTCGAGTAATTATCCTTACAGCAAGAAAAGGTACACATTCATATTTGCATTTCTCCATTTACCAGCTTTAGCAAATACTTTAGAAGGTATTTTTAATGCTCTTACCACAAAGAAGTCATAAATGTTTGAGGTGATGCATATGCTAATTACCCTAATTTGATTATTACACATGGTATATATCAGCACATCACACTAGAATCTGCAAATATGGGTGACGATTGGGTATCAATTAAAAATAAAAAAGTTAAGAATTATAAAGAAGGGACAATAAATTTATAATTGCTTCTATTTCTTTTCATCCCTTTACCTAGTAAGTTTTGTTGTTATTTTATTTAGCATTTATGTTGTCAAGGCTCATACTATTTGCATTGTTCTCCTAATAGCGCTGTTATTGCTCATCTATTGTATGAAGTCCAGTTTCCTAATTGAAAGTCCCTCAAATAGTATTTACATAGTTATGATTTTGTGACTACAATTCGCATTGAATCAAGTGCTTGGTCCTACAGGGAGGACTGTTTGGTTGTTTGTTTGTTTTTTGGTTTTTCGAGGCAGGGTCTCACTCTGGTCCAGGCTGACCTGGAATTCACTATGTAGTCTCAGGGTGGCCTCGAACTCTCGGCGATCCTCCTACCTCTGCCTCCCGAGTGCTGGGATTAAAGGCGTGCACCACCACGCCCGGCTGTTTGTTTGTTTGAGGCAGGGTCTCATGTAGTCCAGGCTGGCCTCCAACTTACTCTATAGCAGAGGGTAACCTTGAACTCATGATCCTCATGCCTCTACCTCTCCAATGCTGGAATTATGGGCTTGTATTCCCATCACCAGCATATAAAGGAACTTTAATTTTCTGTCATTATTTCCTGTTGCCTTTATTCCCCGAAGACTCAAAAGTCCTAGGATCTGGGGTTATTTGTTACACTTTTTTGTTTGTTTTTGTGTGTGTGTGTGTGTGTGTGTGTGTGTGTGTGTGTATGGTGTGTGTGTATGGTGTGTGTGCATGTGTTCGTGTTTGTGAGTATGCATGTGCCTAGGTGCTTGTGTGGAGGTTGGTTCTCACCTTTAATGCTTAATGTAGTGTCTCTCATTGATTAATAGTCCCTTTGTCAGGCTAGCTGACCCATGAGCTTCTGGACCTTCTCCCTTTTCTGTCTCCCATCTCAACAGAGGCACATTTGCTCTACAGTGTTCAGCTTTACTTGGGGCTAATTCTTAGCCCTACTGCACATTATAAAGGACAACCCAGTGCTACAATTACTAGTAGCACATGCTCTTTTCTTTTATATTACTTCCCCCTAAGTACATCCTGGCGTATGAGAATGGGTCACAAGGTAACATGAGACCTAAGAAAGAAGCACACAGGGGTAGGACTGCAGAGAATATGACTTAGTGGCGGGTTGGGGACAGAAGTGTGTCTTGGGTGGCAGTGAGGTAGGTGGATCTCCGTGATTTGGGGCAGAAGGAAGGGCTTGGGTAATGTTTATGACAATGTGACTTCATGCAAAGCCCTGAGGTTAATATCAGGGACGGTAGGCACATTTGTGACACCCCATCGTTGTGTTCACAATGTACCACCTGCCACTCCATTGGCCTTGTCTGTTTATAGCATGCTGGGAGGCTATGGGCAAAAGTGAGAAGAGTTACTGGCAGCAGTCAAGATAGGGAGGAATCAAGATGGCTTCAGTCAGGTCAACCTGGATGTCTACATGGAGATGATCTGATGCTGATGTTTTATGAAGGCTTAAAAGAATTTTGCTTATTTTACTTGTTTATTTGAGAGTGGCAGAGAGAGAAAGAGGGAAAGAGAGAGAGAGAGAGAGAGAGAATGGGTACACCAGGGCCTCCAGCCACGGCAAACTCCAGATGCATATGCCACCAGGGTCCTTGATCAATACTGATTTCATGGTTTGGCTGTGTATTTATCTCAAGATTTAAAACTTTGTGACAGGACAATTGCTGCAGAGACAATCTCAACTTGCAAAGGCAGTTGGGGGTGTCAACAGATAAATGCCTCCGTCTCCTTTCCTTCAGAAGCACGTTTCGATCTCATGTCATAGGTGCGTCGCGGTTATCTTCTCATTGTGGAGCTAACACCCTCGACCTGTCGGCTAGCTGTTGGGATGCTGAAAGGAGCTTCGCAGCCAGTTGCGGAGAAAAGTCATCGATGGCATTAATGAGCAATAGACTCGGCAAGCTCTGTGTCTGGCCAGCCAGACCAGATGAGCCAACTGGTTCAGCGGTGGCATGCTGGTGATACGGGAAACCAACTGCTCTCTCATTGGACTTGAGATCCACTCCATAAGAGGGAATTCATGCATGATACTGAAAATCAAAAGCCTGCAGCTGATGAGTTCCTAAGCCCTAGAGGGAAAATTACTACTGTTGTCTCACTAAATGGATATATTAGGCCCACCAAACTGCTCTCTAAAAAAAAACTTATGTTTGTGTCCATCTATTCATGCTCCTCTCACTTTTCTTTAAAGAAGCTTCTCTTTTTTAGATGGTAGTGCTCACTGAGGTGACTCAAAACTTGTCGAAGTGCTGAGACGAAGTGGCAGGAAAATGTTCATCACTAAGTCAGACGTCTCTATCCCACTTTCCAAGGCTCAGGGAGCACTGCAGAAGAGGCAGCAGAAACATGTGAGACCTAAAGGAAGGGGAGGAGTGCTTACAATACTGTCTTCCTGGCACAATGTAGCCATGCTATTCATGGCCTCACGGTTGCTGCTGCCTACACAAGACCTGTATAATAGGAGGGAAAAAAATGAAATAGAAAAGAGACTGTTTAGAAAGAAGAAGAGATTCAATGGAGAGGTGCATGGGGAGGGGGAAGAAGGGGACTGGGAGGGGACTATGATCACAGTAATATTATTTTTATGTACGGAAGTTGTCAATAAAAACCATTTAAGAAATTAAAAAGAAAAACACTGAACCAGAACCAACATATGGGAGGAAGGAGTTTATTTTGGTTTACACTTTTTCTTTCTTTTCTTTTCTTTTTCTTTTCTTTCTTTCTTTCTTTCTTTCTTTCTTTCTTTCTTTCTTTCTTTCTTTCTTTCTTTTTTTGAGGCATGGTTTCAGTCTAGTCTAGGTTGACCTGAACCTCATCCTATAGCTCAGGGTGGCCTTGTACTCAAGGTGATCTTTCTAAGACCTCTTAGCCTCCTGAGTGTTGAGATTATAGGTGTGAACCACTACCTTGGTTTTGTTTTTTAGATTTAGTTAAATGATTTTATGTATTTATTTATTTTTGTATGGTGTGCATAGGTGTGTGCATGTGCATGCACATGTGGAGGGCACATGTCAGGTGTCTTCCTCAATTACTTTCCATCTGAATTTTGAAACAGGGTCTTACACTGAACCTGGAGCTCACTGGTTTGGCTAAACTAGCTAGTCAAGTAGCCCTGGGGATCCTCCTACCTCTGCCCCCTCAGTGTGTGAATTACAGATGTGTTAACACACACAGCTTCTTAAAATTTTAAAATATAGTTATTTATTTGAGAGAGAAAAAGAGAGAGAATGAGTATGACTATGAGTGTGCCAGGGCCTCTTGCCACTTCATACGAACTCCAAATGCAAGTGCCACTTTGTGTACTGCCTTTACATGGGTACTGGAGAATTAAACCTAGGCCATCAAACTTTGCAAGAAAGTTTCTTTAACCACCAAACCATCTCTCCAGCTCACACCTGGATTTTTTTTTTTTGTAATTTTTTTATGTGTGTGTGTGAGAAAGATAATTAGCACACCAGGGCTCCAGCCACTGCAATTGAACTCCAGATGCATGCACCATCTTGTGCACATGTGTGATCTTGCACACTTGCTGTCACCTTGTGTGTCTGGCTTATGTGGGACCTGGAGAGCCAAACATGGGTCCTTAGGCTTTTCAGGCCGTAAGCCATCTCTCCAGCCCTCACACCCAAATTTTACGTGGAGATCTGAAATCAGGTCCTTCGAAGTATATGGCAAGTATTTACCTTCTGAATTATCCCCACCCCCCAAATCCCTTGCCTACTTTCTTTAGAAAAGGGTTTTCCTGATGTTTTGCTTCTGCTCTGCGTATGGAGCAGGAGACATGACAAGACCTTTACTCTTCTGAGGAGCTAGTTCATTGCCAAGGTGACTGGCTCACGTGTGTTTCCAGTAGATTGGCTGCTTTTGAGGCTCTCTGAAGCACACTTTCTTGTTTTGCAGAACTATAATATAAACATTTTACTACTTAAATAGACCACAGGACTGGTAAGCATGCAAACACTGGATCTATCTTTTGAGGAACTTTCTCAACCTGGGGCGTGACCCTTGCTAGGTGTGGCAGTTTGATACAGGTGTACCCCCCATAAACTTATGTGTTCTGAAGAATGTGTTCCCAGCTGGTGGTAGGTTGGTAATAGGAGCCTCCTGGAGGTGGTGTATTGTTGGGGGTGGTTGTATGGGTGTTATAGCCAGCTTCCCATTGCCAGTGTTTGACACACACTCCTGTTGCTGTTGTCTATCTGATGTTGGTCAGGAGGTGGTGTCCACCCTCTATTGATACCATCAGGGAGTTTTGCCTCAAGTCTTTAAGCCAAAATAAACCGTTTCTCCCACAAGTGATGTTGGTTGGGTGTTTTCTGCCAGCAATGCGAAGCTGACTAAAATCCCCAACCCAGACAACTTTTCTCCTTGTAGGTAATGAAACTTGTTTGGTTATACTGACGTTGATCTTCATAATCTAAACCTCTACTTCTTTAGATTCTACACTTCATGCTTTTGTCTCTCATGTTTTTATTCAGAGGTCTGTGTGAAGTTGAGGCAAATCGCACAGAAAAACATAGCGATGTTCTGAAAGGAACCTTGGGGGATCCCAGGGGATTCATGGAAAGGAAGTCATATTGTAACCCAACAAGATTTCTTACAGCCATGCCCAGGGATAATTGGGTGGGTATTCTTGCCTCTTTTGTCATTTCTTTTTCATGAAACTTGTTTTCAGAAGACAGGCTAGATGTATCTGGCTTAGTGGCCACTGAGATTCAACTTGCCAAAACCACATGGCATTAGAAGAGGAGATTGGGAAAAACGTTATCTTCTTCTAATCTAATTGACTATGGAGATTCTGGCAGGTCGTTCTGCCTCTGAGCCAGCCTTCATTTCCTTATCAACATTTGACATGTGGAGACAATCAAAGACTTTTCATGTTCGCTGTTTCAAAATATAAACACTCCAGCATGAATCTTCCCTGAGCTGTCTCCACTGATGCCCTGCCCCCCCCCAACCATGGGTATTGGATGAAAGGGAGCCGCCCTTTTCTCGGAAGTCCACGCATGTCTTAGAGATCTGAGTTATAGCTGTTGCATATCTATTTCAAACGTGATCCAACCAACAAACTTCTAATAATTCTTCTTGACGATTTTTATATGTACATAATGTATTTTGACCACAGTCCCCTTCCACTCTCCCTTGTCTCCCCCTTATCCACTGAACCTCTTTCTCCCTCTCACCAGAACCTCTATGTTTTATCTTTTTTATTGCTTTCTTCTTTCTCCTTCTTTTTCCCATTTTTTTGTCAGCTTCATCCATGACATGTTGATGGACCCAACATATTTTTATTAAAACTCCTTCTGTGTGTGTGTGTGTGTGTGTGTGTGTGTGTGTGTGTGTGTGTGTGTGTGCATGGTATGCGTTTTTGTGTTTGCCTATGTATGTAAACACATGTGTGCAGGTGAATATGTGCATGTGTGTTCATGCATGTGGGAGGCCAGAGGTCAACGCCAGGTGTCTTCCTCAGTCAGTTACCCCCTTAATTTTTGAGATAAGTTCTCTCACTGAACTTGGAGCTCACCAATTTGGCTATAAGGGAAGCATCATGGATACTCTTTCTCTGCTTTCCTAGCTCTGGGGTTGCAGGTGTGGACTTCATCTCTAGCTTTTATAGAGATACCAGGGATCTGAAGGCATGTCTCCATGTCTGTATGGAGCACACTTCACCAACTGAACCATCTCTCTAGCCCATAAAATTCACTTTTGGGAAACCCCAAACAAAGAAAAATATAGACAAACAGAGGGTGGCAAATGGCAAGGCTATTCATTAATTTATAAGGAAAGTAATAGAGGGGTGCCACTGGGTATGAATTTTTTATAGAGGTATGATATCCAAATGTGCATCTTGACCAAGCAGACGAGTTACAGTCGTTGTCATAGGGCTTTGCTAAACCCTAGACTAGAATCCACTCAACATTTACCTCGTTGCTTGGATGAAAATTACAACCAGAAGCATCTTATGGAAGGAAAGCATTTATTTCTGGCTTACCGTTGCAAAGGAAAGTTTCCTCATGACAGGTAAAGTGAGACAGCTGTGTGTCACGTCTCCAAACTATCAGCGAAGAGAGAGTGAGCTAAGCTTAGCAAACAGGGCTGGGCTATAACACCCCAAAGCCTGCCCCCAGCAACACACCTCTAAACAGCAAGGCTCCACCTCCTAAAAGTTCCACCAGCTGGGGATTCATCTCACACACACACACGCACACGCATGCACACGCACACATGAAGCTATGGTAAACATTTTACATGCAAACTACCACACAGATCAAGGTTTGGTTGTCTGCAGTGAAAACACGGGAAAGCAGACCCCTAGTTGCAAACAGTCTTTGGAAAGGTGGCTTGAACTTTTCCTGCACAGATGCTTCTGGCTGAGGAGCCCTGGCCATTTCCACTAGGCAGAGATGTGAGCTGTCCAGCAGCCAATGCTTCTCTTCACTTGGACTCATCCACACTCTCCGTGGCTGTATTTTCAAAGAGAAGCATGCTATTGTGGCAAGCCAATTAGAAAAGCATTCGTCCCAAGGACAGAGCCTTTATTATCTGCTGAAAACATGGACTCAGGCTTCTGCTTGATGCTCTGGGGAAGCCGTCGATGACCACAGCCCCACCTGGGTAAGTGACTCACGATGGCTATCTCAGTTCTCTTGCAAAGACATCCTGGCTCCCATTCGCTTGATTAGGTCACCAAAATTTCTATACTGACATTGTGGTGTTGGCTGTTTACAAAGACAAGCCGTGGAGCTGTGGGTGTTGATGTGAACTTGCATATTCACGCCCGCGGGTGCCATTTCCTTTTATTAAAGGACTTAACAACTTGGTCTTTCTCTTGTTGCTTTTTCATCACTAGGCACCTGACCTGCCCAATCCCTCCTGCTGAGAGTAGAGAAGATTCCAGAACCACCATGGAATAGCAACCTCTATGCACTGACTGGCAGGCTTCATCTAGGTACCCACCCCTGGATGCTTCCCTGTGTTTGTCTCAGCCACAGGACATAGTAAGCTAATATGTCCACCCACTATCTCACGGATTTATTTCCCATCCTACTGACATGTGTGCAGAGAGGGCTTTGCATGCTTCTGTGCTTGCCAGCAAAATTCTTGGATGTACCTCAGTGAATCTAGCTGGTGGGATATCACCTGCATTCCAGGGGTTGACAGAGTCATGAATCTCTCAAAGCCATACATACAACCTTCGTTGTATCTCTCTGTCATTCCATGTCATTCTCCAGGAGAGGTTTTCTCCAGAGAAGGAAGCTGGCAATGCCTTTCACGAGTCTTTTAAGGGAAGGAAAGCAGAGAGCTAAAATGTTGCAGCCACGGCAAACACAGACAATTACGAGCAGGTTAAGAACATTTTTTATTTTGGGTTTCTCCCCCAAACTATTGTTTAGATAATCAAAACAGGGTCCTCCCTGGAACTGATTTAATTCTCAGGAGGGATGAGAAGACATTTAAAGGGCAACCCGACTTCATAAGATGACATGAAAAGATTTTAAATAGTGTTTTGACTCTAAAGGGGGTTTGCAAATGTCAGAGGTAACATATTGATCCCAGTCCCCACATTTCTTGCTCAGGGCTGCTTAGCTACTTTCAGCTTAACTAAAGCCACTGATGTGTGCCCCTAGCATGAAATATCCTACACACCTTACTTTGCTCAAATTTTTCTGATTCTCTAGACTTTATTCACCTACAGATAAAAGGTGCAACCAAGTCAGTCTATGGTCTTTCAGTACTTGTTTTATTTAACCTGTCATGTCCATTTCATAGAGAGAGCTTTGAAGATGGCTTTGGCATAGATGTTTGGGGTGTTCTGCAAACTCTTGGAAAAATGGTGAACAGGGGGTGGAGAGATGGCTCAGCAGTTCAAGGTGCTTCCTTGTAAAGCATCATGCCTGAGTATGATGCCCTGGCACCCAGGTAAAGCCAGATGCACGATGTGGCACATGTGTTTGAAGTTTGTTTGCACTGGCATAAGGCCCTGGTGCACCAATAGTCACTCTCTGTGTTGCCGCTTTCTGGCTGTCTTTCCCAGATAATAATTTAAAATTTTTTAAAAAAATATTTATTTATTTAAGAGAGAGAGAGAGAGAATGTGTGTGTGTGTGTGAGAGAGAGAGAGAGAGAGTTAGAGAGGGAGAGAGAAAGGGAGAGAATGGTCATGGCAGAGCCTCCAGTCACTACAAACGAACTCCAAATGCGTGCATCAGCTTGTGCTCATATAGATCCTGGGTCCTTTGGCTTTGTAGGCAAGTGTCTTAACCGCTAAGCCATCCCTCCAGCCTTCAAATAATAATTTCTAAGAAAGTAGTCAACATTGGTTACCTCATCCGAGGATGTGATTCTTACCACAAAGGGAAGAACTGAATTGAAAGGAAACATACGATCCTTTGTAAATCCACATGAAAGTATATCCTGTCCCATATTCCCTGGGCTCAGATCTCCGTCATAAAAATATCTGATCCTTTCATTTGCTGGTTCTACTCGTGGGAACTGAAAATATTAGGGTAGAGTTATTAGGGCAATCCTGATTTGTAAATAACAAAGGTCTTACAACTGCGCTGACCGCTGGGCTATGCAGTCTCTGGGACATGAGGGCAAATGGAAATGATGTCCTGATTTGGAGTTTCCCAAGACCTTTCAGTGATTAGTAAAGCTGAAATAGACGACTTCCCTTCTGATTTCCAGGACCTTTAGCAATCTACATGTAGGGTATGTTTGAGACATTTAACCTAGTCTGACAGTGGGTCTCGTTCTTTGTGTGGGTATGTGTGTTCATGTGTGGGGCACACGTGTGGAGGACAAATTCAATGTGTTTTCTTCAATCACTCTACATGTTTTTAAAACTTTTAATTGTTTTTATTTGTTAGAGAAAAGAAAGGACAGAAAAAGAGAGAGAAAGAAAGAAAGAGAGAGAACAGGCATACCAGGGCCTCCAGCCACTGCAAATGAACTCCAGACATATGCGCTACCATGTGCATCTGGCTTACATGGGTTCCAGGGATTTGAACCTGGGTTCGTAGGCATCATAGGCAAGCGCCTTAACCACTAAGCCATCTCTCCAGCCCCAAAGTGTACACGTTTATTGAGACAGGGTCTTTCACTAAATCTGGAGCTCGCTGACTCACCTAGACTAGCTACCCAGTAAGTTCCAGGGATCCTTTCATCTCTGCATCTCCACTGCTGAGATTGCAAGTTGCAACGCCACACCTGCCTTTTGCCTGAGCGCTGGAAATCTGAACTCAAGTCCTTATGCTTGTGTAGCAACCACGCTTCAATTTTATATTTCTACTTATATTAACACACGTCGACTGTAGTTGTGCCTGTTCCCTGACCCTGCTAAGTGGTCCCAGATTCCAAAGCAGAACCACTCATGAGTAAGGGGAGGGTTTTGTCTTACTAGTGTAGAATTTTGTATGCTGTTGAATATCACCTTCTACTTTTTAGGTGGGAGAGAGCAGACACTATTTTTATTATAAAAATGATAGTATGCTCATGGAAACAGATTCTAACACTAATGAAACGTGAAAATTAAACTTTTTCCATGACCCCCATCTAATTCTCTAGGGGAAATTACTGTTAATAGTTTCTGAGTGATCATTCCAGGAAGCAAGTATATACTGAAACAGGAATGGACCACCATTCATACCTAGCCTCTCATTTCTTTTCTTCCTTCTCTTTCCTTCTTTTGTCACATATGTCATGTGTGAGAGTTTGGTTATCATTAAATACAGATCTCCTTCAAACTTTAATGGCTAAGTATCTTATCACATGGATATGATGTAATTTTTAATTACTTCCATATGGAGGAATATTAAAGCTTTTCAATGTTTCTTTTTGTTACAATGCTGTAAATACTCTTGACCATCAAATTATATTCCCTTACAAGATATGTAATTTTTTTTTGTTTTGTTTTGTTTTTCGAGGTAGGGTCCCACTCTAGCTCAGGCTGACCTGGAATTCACTTTGTAGTCTCAGGGTGGCCTCAAATTCATGGCAATCCTCCTACCTCTGCCTCCCGAGTGCTGGGATTAAAGACATGTGCCACCACGCCCGGCTAGATATGTAAAATTTGTACTTCCTTTTGCCCCGTTTTTTTAACTAATGTTTCAAACCTATAGCAAAGTGTACAAAGAAAAACACAAAGACCACAAAGAATCCTTAGATTTCTTTTATCGAATCACCCATGGTGACTGTAATATTTTACCACTGGCATTTTCTCTCTGTCCTATAAGTATACAGATATCGACACATTTCAGAATCATTGTAAAGTGAATGCCTCATGACACCTCCTCCACGGAGACTTCTGTATATTTGTCAGAAGTACTAGACTCCTCCCCTCTACAGCGGTAACACAATCGCTACACTCTAGAACTTTAAAACTCACTTGGTAGCCCCATCCTGTATATGGGGCCTAATCATGTCTTCTTGTCTTTCTCCCAAATTGCTACCCACAAAGGCTGCTCTTGTCTATATCAGATCTAGGCAGACCAACCCTGCTGTCATTGTGAAATTCTTATTCTAGTCCATGTTTTGACATTTCATGTTGCCGTTGTGACTTTGACCTTCTTTGAACATGTTTGGGTCAGTTATCTTATAGGATGCTCTACACCTATCTTTTCACCACAAGGTTTTCCTGTGATCTACACAGCCAGTGGTGGCACCTGCGTGACTGTACTCACACATATGTGCACACACACACACACACTTACATGCTCACCCATGGGTGTGCCTATAAAGTTTGAAAATTTGTAGATATTCCCTTAAAGTCCCTTCCTAACTCTATCTCTGAGGATTGCCTGGTCCATCTCTACCACCTTGAGACTTGTAACAACGAAGCAGCAACATGGGGTTCATGATGAGTCTTTGCTCAACTATCTTTACAACAGAAAACTCCATCCTGTTTGATAATGTAACCACAAATCGAGGGCATCAGGGTTGGTTCATCACAGAAGATGACGTAGATGCCGTGGCAGAGGTCTGTGAACTATTCTCATGTGGTGAGTCATTCAGTTATTGTTTCCAGGGCTGTCCTTCTGGGAAAAAGTGATCCCACCATCCCTATCCATCAGTTCATCAAGGGATTTATCAAGGCTAGTCATAGTCCAGAATGCTCTGTTAAATTACTTTTGACTTCCTCATAGATAAGGTTACTGTCTTGGATAAATCTGTCATACATAGCTGACAAGTCACTTGTTTTGGACCTATATCTATAGTAATTGACACTCCATGTTCTAGGAACGGACATCATCAACAATAACATTACACCTTGATCTTTATCCAACATGGGTCATGGAGCCCCACTAACAACCAACTCCAGATCTACTATTTCCAGAGCTATGATCCAAGGATTTGCACTGTTATGGAGATCAATCATTGTTTTATTACGGTCAGCTTCATTATCCACCTTGCTGGTCATTTGGTTCCATCACTCCTTGCTTACACGGGCCACCATCAAATTTCACTGAATGGAAATCCCATGATCTGGGAGACACTCTGAGAAATCTTGGCCAGGGAGTTCAAACATTTGAACCTCATTTTACTTTCTAACCCCATCATACATGTCATTTCCACTCTCTGATACTCCTTGCTCTTGCATGTAGACATGGGCTCTTGCCATTTCTTGAGCATTGTAGCCTGAGTCCTTTCTATTCCTGCAACTGTTCCCCAACTTCTAAGGAATATCACAGCCCACGTCAGCTTGATAGCATCATGTAGCTTTGATTCCCTGGTGAACACTAGCACATAGATATCAGTGCAGTGGAAGACAGACAAGTAGTCATTGGGACCCCTGAGACTGTGTTGGACTTCTTTCATACAGCTCCTCACGTTGTCATCAAATCACCTCGTGCACCATTCCCTTTAGGGTTGAGATAAAGCATGCAATGTCCACTGGAGTCCCTCTACTGTGAACCAGAGCTGCGTAGAGAATACAATTTGAATGGCCCTTGAAGTCTAATTTTTGTCAAAAACTCATGCATTGGTAGTTATTCTGGAAACTCAAATCTATCAGTGAGCTCGAAATTTTGTTCCATCTGAGGGTGGTGAAGGTATAACGCTACGGTAATGTTAGGAAGGCCACACTTGCCTCTGCTTCCTGCTCTCCAGCATCCTATTTATTATCACCATCCTGTGGTTCTACGGCCACGCAATCCACAAAGAATGCAGATGCCTTGCTATGTCCTGTCATCCTGAGCCGGATATCATCACATCCTCTCTTCTATCATGAAAGTGGTCTGTGTACTCCTTCACACTGAATACAGGGCATCTTGAGCCTCGGAATGACTTTAGAATCATGCCTTCTCCACGCATGCCTTTCATCTTTTCTTCCACATCATCAAGCAACATTCCATGTAGGTCTTGACTATAGTGAAATGGTTTAAATTTTCCCTCCCCAGTGACATTGTGAATATTTTGTTGTTGTTGTTCCTATGGGCTTATCCCTGTGCTGGGTTGTAATTCCACGAGCTCTCTTGGCAATACTAAAAGGATCTCCTTGGACCAATCTTCAGCCTCTGCTGGCCTGACTGACACAGTGTGTTATATTGTTGATGTCTGCGCAGTTACCAAGTGACTGACTCCCTGATTCTTGAAGCCTACATAGCCCACATGCCTCCTCGCATACCATGCAAATACACAGGAGCAGTTACCTACGCATAAACCTTCAGAGGACTCTGGCATCATCTGAAAATCCTCACCCAGAATCACTCTTCTTACTCTGGGTCATAAAATGGAGGATCCCCAGTCATTGTCCTTAGGGAAGAACAGATGACTAATACAACCATGACTGGTCACCTTGTCGTCGTCTCTGTACTTGAGCATCTTCAGCACTATGTGTGCATGACAAGGCCAGGTCATGGAGTCAGACAGAAATGCACTGGAGAAAGAATTCTATGCTTTTTGTTCCCTCTGTGGTATGCCTGGATCTAAGCTTGCCTTCACCAGAATCTTCCTTGGCAGATTTATTTATTTATTTATTTATTTATTTATTTATTATTTATTTATATTTATTTTTGGAGAGAGACACAGAGAGAGACAGACAGAGAGGGAGAGGGAGACAGAGATGGGCGCGCCAGCAGACTCTCAGCTGCTGTGAATGAAATCCAGATGCTTGCGCCCCCTTGTGGTCAAGTGTGGCATTGCGCCCTTGCGTCACTTTGCATCTGGCTAAACGTGGGACCTGGAGATTGGAATCGCTGGAGATTGGAACCCGGTTCTTAGGCTTAGGAGGCAAGCGCCTTAACCGCTAAGCCATCTCTCCAGCCCCCTTGGCAGATTTTACATAAACCACAGAGTGCCAAGGGCCAGCCTACTCAGCTGAAGTTCTGGACAGTGACCTGGTTGGTGACAGACTGCCTGCAAGCCCTGTGTACTATTGTATCTTTCACCCCGCGCCACATTCCTATTGAAGACACCATCTAGTTTTTTTTTTTTTTCCACTTGCTTCACCTCCAGGAATATGTAGGGAGCAGATTTATGGACCTTAGCTAGTGCTGGACTCATCTGGGGGTCACTCCCACAGGCATTAAGGGACAGACTGATATTTTTATCAGTCAGGATTGAAGCTACTTTTTTATTTTCCAAGAGTGCCTTGATCATGGGGTGGAGAGTGTCATGAGTTCAAGTTATCCAGGGCACCATATCAAAGAGAGGAAAGCAAACAATATGGGGATAGTTTTAATGAGTTACTGGCTACATGAAATCATGCCGTATGCACACACAGGAAACCATAGGTTACTGAAGAAGTAACACCACAGAAATATAGTGTTTGCTGTGACAGGCTCACTGGTAGAATACTTGTTTAGCAAGCTCACTGCCATGGGTTTGACTCCCAGAATCCCAAAACAAGTCATAACAACATAAAGAAATGAAGTGATGGACCGAAGTATTCATTAAAATATTAGTGAATGTGTACACATACGTACGTGGGGTCTTATGTGAGGGGCTAACCACTCCACCAGCACACACTGGTGTTCTCCCCTGAGAAGCGTTGCCTGGAATCAGGCAATGGTGACTTCATGTTCTCTTTGACCCTTCAGGAAGGGTCAAGTGGCCCAGGAAAAGTTAATCACAGAAGACCAAGCATGGCAGAGCACACCTGTCACCCCTGCATTCAGGAGGCCAAGATAGGAAGATTGTCATGAGATGCCCATCCTGGGAAACATTGCAAGTTCCTGGGCAGCCAGGGTGACAAAGTTAGGATTTCTTTAAATAAAAAAAAAAAAAATAGCTGGGGCTGGAGAGATGGCTTAGCAGATAAGGCACATGCCTACGAAGACTAGGTTCGATTCTCCAGGTCACAGGTAAGCTAGATGCACATGGTGGCATATGCATCTGGAGTTTGTTTGCAGAGGCTAGAGGCCCTGGTGCGTCCATTCTCTCTCTCTCTCTTTTTCTCTCTCTCTGTCTTAAATAAATAAATAAATAAATAAAATAGCTGATGTGTCCTATGACTGTAGTCCTATCACTGGTGAGATGCAGGCAATAAGATAAGGAATTCTAGATCATCTTTGGCTATGGATATCACTACACACACACACACACACACACACACACACACACAATATATATATATATATATATATATATATATATATATATATATATATATATATATATATATATATATATATATACACCAGCCTAGGACACTTTGTGCTTCTGGCTTTACATAGGTACTGAGAAACTGAACCCTGGACCCACAAGGTTTTCAAGCAAGTGCCTTTAACCACTGAGCAATCTCCCCAGCCCCACACTGGCTTTTATTCCTCCAGAAAGGCACTGTTTTGTACTCAATAGGCCTGGACTGGATGTCTGGACATGTCACTGTCGCCCTTTCCAGGATGGAGCCCAAGGGGCAGGACCGACCTTCTGGAGTCTCAAGCTGAAGCCTGTAGAAAAGGACACACTTGGAACCGCCCCCCAACTGCCCCAAAGCTAGGGACCATGATTTGTGTCCAATTCTCTTCAATCATAAACCTGGGACCCAGCTCCTGCCGCATTCCCACTGCTGCTGCTGGACCTACCCAAGCTATCCCAGGAGTGCTGGCTTGGAGGAGGTCGACTGCTCAAGTCTGATGTGATCCTGGTCAGTCCCTGTGGCTTCTAGTGCTTACAGGTCCCAAGTCAGCTGTCTTAGAACCCAAAGCATCTGAAGGGGACCCAGTGCCTTATGTTTGTACAGGTGACAGCTTCTGGCACCGTCTCTGCACAGAAACAAATCGATTTCTAGGAAGAATGAGATGTATGCATTCATAGAGAAAGTACCTGACCAAACTGTCCCTGCAGATTAAGCCAGATACCTGACATTGTGTCCACCTGGAGATCTAATCTGAGGAGCTCATATGAGCCACTTTATTATTTACATGTTTTATTTTTATTTATTCATTTGATGGAAAGAGGGAGAGACAGAGAGAGAGGCTTCCAACTCCAGTACACCTTTCCTGAAAGGCCCACCTGCTCCAGGAAGCTTTCCCCATTCCCTGCGGGGAGGTCACTACACTTTCCTCAGGACCATTTCTTCCTTTCTTCCTTCTTTCTCTTTACTCGCTGGTCTCTGGATGTTGCCCTGACACCTTGGCAAACCTTGCCTATATGCCGACAGACCAGCCCAGTGGGCACTGAACAGATCTTCCACCAGGAGCATTTATGCCCACAAGGCCTGGTGACATCACAAAGCCAATTTTCAAGGGCTACACTGGGAAGACAGTGCTGAGGTCATAGCATGTCACAGGGAACTATCTTTGCCTCCCTGGCGATGGCCTCCCTCCCCTCCTCACCTTCACCCCCATCCACCAGAAGCCCAGCTTCACTTTTCTGTAGCCTATCTTTACACACAGAAGACCTTTGCCTCCGCCTCCTGCCCACAGGCAGAGAACCACTTCCCCGATCCATGAGAATCCTGCCAATCCCTCACCTGTGGGAATGGAAGGCTCATTTTCCGAGAGCACTTCTCAGGAATATTCTTCTGTAATCAGTTCTGTTAAATCCCTTGTTCTCATCCAAAATGAGGAAATCAAAGGCTACTGAGAAATCAGTTCAAGTTGAATGGAGAAAGAGATTTGTCTGAAGCAAACAGGTGCCTCGGTGAGTCCACAGGGCTGCTCATAACAGGGTGATGAGAGCACTCCGAGAAGCCAGAACCTAACGAGGAAGATTCCAAGAGACATCGGCAGAAGGACGCTGTAGCACTTAAGGTTTTGGACAATGTGTGATGAGCAGCTGACAGGTTTATCTGGAGACCATCTAATGTCTGTGGCTCCCCAGGAGGGTCCTCATGTACTGGCCACCAAGAGAAAATGCTCCCAGGCACAGTGGGGCAATGTTGCAGTCAGGGTCGCAGTGCTGGCAGAAATCACCCGACCAAGAGCATCTCGTGGGAAAAAAAAAAAAAAAAAAAAAAAGGCTTATTTTGGGTTACAGGATGGAGGGGAAGCTTCATGATGGCAGGGAAAAATGATGGCATGAGCAGACGGTGGACATCACTTCCTGGCCAACATAAGGTGGACGATAGCAACAGGAGAGTGTGCCAAATACTGGCATGGGGAAACTGGCTATAATACCCATAAGCCCGCCCCCAACAATATACTGCCTCCAGGAGGCGTTGATTTCCAATTGTCATCAGCTTGGAATGTAGCATTCAGAACACCTAAGTTTATGGGGGACACCTGACTCAAACTACCACATTCTGCCCTGGACCCCCATAAACTGATAACCCTACATGATGTAAGATATAATGTATTCTTCCAAGTTTAAAAGTTCCCATAGTTTTTATCAATCCTAATGATGTTCAAACATTCCCATAGTCCAAGATTTTTTTTAACTGAGCAATAATACCAAAAAAAAAAAAAAAGAAAGAAAAAAACATCAAAAAACATAATGGCACAGAATGCACATTCACACTGCAAAAGATGGCATTAGGCATAGTAAAGAAATATTCAGCCAATACAAGATATAAAACAACCAGGGCAAACATCAAACTCTGTAGCTCCAAGTCCAACAATTCTAGCCAGTGACAAATCTCCAAATCCGATAATTCTAACGAGCAACATGTCTCTGGAGTTCCAATTCCACCCCTCCAGCTAGGCTACTCACAGTCCTGGAAAACTTCATCCAGGGCCGGCAGCTCTCCTTGGAAGCCATCTCATGGTCCTGGCATCTCCACTGGGTCTCCACTGCAACCCATGCTCCATCCTCATGGCTCTAATGGGTCTCCATGCAGGCATCCAACTTGCTTCACACTGCCCATGACCATTTCCAAAACACAAGACTGCACTGCAAATTCAATGATCCTCTCTTTAATACCAGGTAGGGTGCCAATTTGTTAATCCAGGGTGGGGAATAAATCAGACTTTGAAGAACAGGCCACTCCTTGAGCACACAGACTCCTTCAAAAGAGTCTACATTCTTCCTGTTGCCCCAGTGCAGGTCAGCTGGCCCATTCTCAAAGGTTGTAATCTCTCATATAATTGCAGCTGAACAGGCAGAAGTTTCAGCCCAAAGATTTCGTTTCTGTGCCATATCCTTCTGCTCACACCAGTCAATTTCTACACTTTTTTTGTGGGGAAAGAAAAGGTTTATTTGGGGGCTGGAGAGATGGCTTAGTGGTTAGGTTCCTGCCTGCAAAACCTAAGAATGATTGTTCAAATCTCCAGGTCCCATGTTGAGCCAGATGCAAAAGTGACTCAAGCATGCAATGTCGCACATGTGCACAAGGGGGCACATACATCTGGAGTTTGTTCTCAGTGCTTGAAAAGGCCCTGGGATGCCCATTCTCTCTCTGCCTCTTCCTCTCCCTCTCTCTTTCCCTCCCCCCCCGTCTGTCTCTCTCAAATAATAATAATAATAAAGGTTTATTTTGGCTTATAGACTCAAGGGGAGGCTCCACGATGGCAGGGGGAAACGGCATGATCAGAGGGGGGACACCACCTCTTGGCCAACATCAGGTGGACTACAGGAATAGGAGAGTGTGCCAAACACTGGCAAGGTGAAATTGGCTATAACCCCCATACGCCCGCCCCCTGTGAATGCTGCTGTTGAGCTAGCTTTCTCCCTCTTATATAGGCCAAGATCGCAGCCCGTGGAATGGGGCCTTCCACAGGTAGGGGGAGTCCTTCCAGACCTCAAGGTAATCTAAACTCTCTTCACAGACATGCCCTGAGATTCATATCCAATATGCTTTTAAATCCCATCAAGTTGATAATTGATCAGTGTAGAGGCCTTGAGTCAGGAAGACATAAAATTTAATCCAGCTGCTATCAAGGGAAAGACATCTTGATCATTCTGAAAATTCCCTCAATTTTAGCTTATCGTTGTTATTATTTCACTTTAAACTGATGATGAAGTTATGGAATTGGTAGTAGAGATCTAAATGCAATCAAGTAAAACACAATGACCAACACTTTGTCTGTCCAGTGTAGGCATATGTGCTGAATGAAATGAAAAAAATAATAGATGGATAACAACTAGGTTATTGGTGAATGTTTATGCACTTGTTAGTAGCAGGATTTGAGTGTGGGGAAGTAAAACATAACATATGTACATGTTAGTTGATGTCCACATATTCAGTATTCATGAAATGATGTCAACATGGAAAATGTAATTCAAAATGCCACAGTGAAAGAAGATAGCAATTTAGTTGGAAATGTACGTTCAGGCTGTCAGAACTGGTTTCCTGTAGATTATTGATAGCAATTTGAGATATGGAAAAACACACATAAAATGGCATATCCCCCAAATTATATATATTTGGAGAGCTTGCTCAGTGCTTATGGTGCTTGCTTGCAAAGCCTAAAGACCCAGGTTTGATTCCCCAGTATCCACATAAACCAGATGCACAAGGTGGCACATGTGTCTGGAATTTGTTACTAGTGGCTAGAGGCCCTAGTGTGCCCATTCTCTCTCTCTCTCTCTGCCTCATTCTCTCTTAAATAAATAAACAAACAATAAAATATTTTTAAAAGATAAAGGAAAAACAAGATTTCCACTCTCTTTATCACTTGATCTCTTCCAAGGTGTGGACAGTGTCATTGTCAAGATTGCTAAAATAAAATATCATCCTAAAACTCATATGGATTTTGAAAGGAGGTGGTTTTATCCCCATATTAGTAAGGAAACATTGTTCAAGATATTATATTACTTATTAAAGATCAGGTAATGAGCATTTGACCGTATGATTGTCTCTCTATTGAGCTAGCTTTCTCCCTCTTATATAGGCCAAGATGGCAGCCCATGGTCTCCAAGCCAGTGGTCTCTCTTTGCAGATTGCAGAGAGATTTCTGCAGCTATTTTCCTCAGCACATTTGCAAGTGACATCAAGAAGGGCTTTTGTGCCTTCTGTAAGGTTATAATTTAAAGTGGGAAAATTCATTACCTTCTGTAAAGTTTTAATTTAAAATAAAGTGGGAGAATTCAGTCCGCTGCAGTTTCAGGGAGTTCTTTGCCTCTGATTTGAGCAAGCCTACAATCAAACAACCACAGTGACAATGAAGAGACTGTTGTCATCACCCTAACCTTGGAATGTGGGCTCCACATTTGTAGCTGGGAAACATGACGGTTCTTCAAGCACTCTGCATTTATATGCACAAATTGCTTGCTTGCTTGTGATAAAAACGAGCTGACATCCTGTGGCTGTTTTTGCATCAAATTCAGGACCAGACTGTCCTTAGTTTACAGGCCTCCCTACTTTTAGCCCATGTGCATTTTTCCCCCAGTGTAGGAATTAGAATTCTTGAAGACTCAGCAACTTCTTTTAGTTTTTTGGCACGCTCTCATACTTTTCTGGCTTCATATTTATGGTATCACCTACATAGAGAAAACTGCATAAGTCCCAACTATCAGCTTTCACAGGCTGTAAACCCTTGCACTTCTTAACGTCAGCTAGATGAAGAACAGCACACGAGGATGTGTGCTCACAATGTGTGCACACACGTGGAGGCCACAGGAACTC
Organism: Orientallactaga sibirica; assembly: GCA_036365145.1. Lineage (NCBI taxonomy): Eukaryota > Metazoa > Chordata > Mammalia > Rodentia > Dipodidae > Orientallactaga > Orientallactaga sibirica. Next base: position 13,559,022 of record JAEOAD010000009.1, read on the forward strand.
AGGCATCCACTTCTATTGTTCTTCTGCCGTATTTTACAAGACAGAGTTTCACACTGAACCTGGGACTCGTGTCATTTTTCGGTTGGTCTGGCTGACCAGGGACACTCTGCATATCTTCTTGTCTCCACGCAGCTCAGTGCTTGGGTTACACGTATGCATTGCTCTATCCTTCATTTTATGGGGGTGCTGAGGATTGAACTCACGTCCTCATATTTGTGCTGCATGTGCTCTTACCCATTGAGCAATGTCCCTAGCCCCTCATTTTCACTTTTATATTCTTGAATATAGTATTTAAGCATTTCGGTGTTCTAACCATGTGTTGCTGGCATACGTAAACAAAACCCTTACATGGAGTTTTATTAACGTGAACCTGGTTCCAAAACTCTCTCCCTGTGGATTAATTAGAATGATTTATGAGCTTTATAAATTCTCGTGTGTCTTGTTTTACTTCATTAATATTAAATTTAGGTAATCCATTCAACTGCATTACTGTATTGCATTCTCTTATAGGTATGCGCCACAGTTTATCTATGGGAATATTGTTTGTCGCAGGTGTTGACTATTCACTATTGCATAAGCATGCTATGCACGTGTATGTTTAGTGGATATATGTGTGTATGGATAGATATGTTTGATGGTTGTGTATGGGTATGTGCCATGGTGCATGCACGTGTGCAGGTCAGAGGCCTCCCATTGTCATAAGTGTGTTGGCATCATAGACGCAGGAACCAGTTTGTGCCTGGGTTTACGTGGGTGTTGGGAAATCAAATTCAGGTCAGCAGGCTTGCAAGCAAGTGCCTGTAACTGCTGAGTCATCTCCCCAGGCCCACATAACATATCTGTATTTCTATCTATATCATCTGTATCTATCTCTCATTCTATCTATCTATCTATCTATCTATCTATCTATCTATCTATAATTTATCTTGGAGTAGAATTGTTAGGTCACAGCACTTGCGTATGTTCGTCTAAAACAAAT
>JAEOAD010000009.1:13565000-13627500 GCA_036365145.1 Orientallactaga sibirica
AACAGGTTAAGTTACCTTGCCCCTGTCATATGTGAAACCTGATGGATGTCAAGGGATGAGGCCAAATTAGTTCAACAGGTGGCAGGGCACCTAGGGGAGAAAGCAGCCTGCTCCACATGGATATGCTAATACGGCTCTCTGAGCTTCATTATTATTCCGTGGTTCAGGAATAATTGAATTTGCATATCCCCAACGTTTAAGAATTGATTTCCTAAATGAGGAAATCTGGGGCATAATGACCATGTGCCTATGCATCGCTGCACATTATTTCAGGATCCAGAGGAATCTGCAGAGAGTGAATTACACAGTCCCCTTGGATAGATGGTGTTTTCATGTTATCTTAGGAAAGCTATGGGCATTTATATCTCCTAATCAAATGGAATCATTCTCTGTTCTAAACATAGGATCCGAAGTGCCTTGGAGGCTGCTGGGAGGGTAAATAATTAGCTACTGACTGCCTAGAGAGATAGCTTAGAGGGTTTTAGAGAGTCTGCACAAATGGACTGGGACATTATGCAAAATTAGTTTTGGGTTAGACTTTAATTTATCTAATTTAATATAATTATGAGAAAAGCAAACTGCGGACAGTTAGGAGCAAGGAATCAAGAGCCTGTGCAAAGGAAGTTGGCAAGGTAATTCTACGAAAAAGATAATGAACTTCAGGTACGACTGGACTTTGTGCTGCCTTTTAACATCGTCCTTATAGAATTCATCTCTTGGCTCCTGATGTAGGATTCAGTTGTTTCTTTGTTACTCATTAAATTGCAACTTTATCAAGTTCAAAACACTTGGAATTAAGGTTAATTATCAAGTACTTCTAAGTACTTCTGAATAGATTTCTTCTTTTCTCTCGGACAAACCTGCTATAGACAGAAAATGACAAATATAGGTGCCTGAGGAAAGACGACATTGTGAAGTAGAAGACATACTTAGAGGGACAGGTGTTTTGGACATGATATTCACAACCAGTCAAGTTCATCCTCTGCTGTGGCTCACCTGACTCGGCAGCAACACAAAGAAATGATAAGGCACACTGGGGGCGGTTTGGACACTTAGGTCCAGCTTGTGTAGTTATACACTTGTTAGGGAAGTTGAGTCACAGGACTTTGTGGTAGGAGTCACATGACATAGGCTTTGAATGAGATTGGGGGAGTGGAATCTAAAGAAGATGAAATACCAGATTTAGTTACAAGTGAATAACCAGCAACCTTGCTTGGTGCCCCACGTCTGGAATCCCAGCACTCGGGAGATGGAGGAAGGAGGACTTTGAGTTTGAGGCCGACCTCGGATGCATAGCTAGGGTCTGTCACAAACAGACAAGCGGGCAGTTACCAGAGATGAGTCCTTGGGCACAGCTCACTGAGAAGCAGCAGGCGTGGCTGGATGGCTGGATGGACATTTGAAAAGGTGAGGGCTGGTGATTTATATTCCAGGATTCTTTTTTTTTTTTTTTTTTTTTTTTTTTATTGATTTTTAATCTTACATACCAAAAACCCCACCTGATATTTCCCCTCCTCCCCATTCCACTTTAGAACTCCAGTCTCCATCTATCCTCCCTTTCTCCATTAGTCTCTCTCCTAATTTGATGACATCAATTTTGAGGGTGTCATTGCTAGGGCACTGCAAGGCTTTCTCTCACCAGGTGAGCCCTTTGGCGGCAATGGTCCCTGAGCCACTGGAGGATGACATTCAGTGCAGGCACTCCTCCATCCCTTCTTCTCAGCACTATGTTGCAGCAGAAGTTCAGGCTGCTGGTTAGAAGCTGGTAGGACCAGTCAAAGAGGTGTGAGGGGTAGACATTCTGAATAAACATCTAGGCTCCTGGCACTCAGCAAAGCAAAATCTGCAGACAAAGAGAAAAGCTGCAGAGTTGTCACGTGATTCATGGAGAAACCTGGAAACTCTCAGACTTACTGATGTTATCTGCCCAGCAATGTGACAGTGTTTACTCTCGAAGCATTCCTAAAAACAGCCCCGCGTATGCTATGTCCTCCTACTTTAAAAATCTTATTTATTTATTTATTATTTATTATTTGAGGGAGAGCAGAAGAGATAGATAGAGAGAGAGAGAGAATGGATGCATCAAGGCCTCCAGCCACTGCAAATGAACTCCAGATACATGCACCGCCTTATGCATCTGACTTATGCGGGTACTGGGGAATCAAACCCAGGCCCAGGTCCTTAGGCTTCTTGTTTGACCTGCGCAGTATGCTTCATGCTTAGGTCAGATGAAAGTGATGGGGGTAAGTTGTTATCCAAAGCCACCTTAGACTGTACATCTTGCTATATGCTGTCCCCATGGTCATCTCCACTCTCCTTCATAGACAGATAGAAAGAAGGAGGACCTGACGGTTTAGTTACGAATGTACTGTCATTCCTCAGCCCATGCTTTTCACAGTTGGTTTCTCTCAGTTTGGATTCTTCTATCACACCTGAAACTCACTGTGAACTACTTCCACATTTGGAAAATGGGCATTTCTGAGCCTTAGCTTATTGGAAGTTGAAGTTGTATTCTATAGAATTGACCACAACTTTGGTGAAATGTTTTTCTTTCTTAGGCTTGCACATTGAAATCTCTCAGTAGGGGAGGTCATGAGCCTTAGGGTTATACAGCCTGCTCTTGTCTGGCTAAATGTATATATTCCTCCCACCGAACTGCCCTGAAAGCACTACATGTGATGTTCCTATTCATATATTAATGCTACTCTCACTTCTGGTTAGAGAAGCTTCTCTTTTCAGATGGCAATGACCACTGGAATGACCCAAAAGGCAACATAGTGCTGAGAAGAAGGGACAGAGGAGTGTCCAGCACTGAACCATCTCTGTCACACCCTCCAAGGCTCAGGGTCCATTGGCGAAAGAGGTGGCGGAAAGAATGTAAGAGCCAAAGGAAAGGTACGACTCCTTACAATGCAACTGTCCAGATAGAAATTGGCCTCAATATCCATGACCTTGCAGTGCCTAGCAATACCTTTGCAAGACCCTCATAATAGGAGAAAAAGATGATGACATTAAATTAAAAGAGAGACTAATGGAGAGGAGGAGGGGATATGGTGGAGAGTGGAGTTCTGAAGGGCAATGGGGGGAGGGGAGGGAAATGTCATGGTTTGTTGTCTGTGAGTATAGAAGTTGTCAATAAAAAGAAATTTCTCTTCCTTTGCATGTCTTTATTTCTCTGCTAACTTTGAAGTCTCTGGCTCTCTAAACAATCTCTCTTCAGATAGGATGTTGATTCTTAAAGGCGAACACTTCTGATTGTTACTGTTGTGGTTTAAATGTGAACTTCTCCCATATAGACTCAGTATTGAACATGGTTCTCAGACAGTGGCACTGTTTGTGAAGGTTATGGAAGCTTCGGTAGGTGGAGCTTTGCGGGGGGAGTGTGTCACTGGGGATGGGCCATGAGGTTTTATAGTCTGGCTCCACTTCCTGTTGGTTCTTGCTTTCTGACCATGGATACAAAGTGACCACCTGGCCACCTCCTTTTCTGCCATGATGGACTTCATCCCCTGGAACTGAAAGCCCAAAAGACCACATCCTTCTGGAAGCTGCTTCTTGTCTGGCATTTGATCACTGCAGTAAGTAAAGTAACCAGTACAGTGATCAGTTTCTAATGTATAGCGGAAGGGATGGCTGAGCCCACAGCTGTAGAGGTATGTTCTCAATTCCCTATCACATCCTTATATGAGTATCATAGGGCTGTTTCATACTTAACATAACCATCCTTAACACTGATGAACTATCAAAACCTGATTGATTAGGCTTATGTGTCTTCTCATTTCAATAAATGACCAACATCCATACTGCGGTCAGGCTAGATGAATAAAAATAATCCGTGGCACACCCCTCCCCTTGACCCAACCACCAGCACCATTGTTTCTTAGCTGGCACAGGCTGACCAAATGACCTTTCTTTTCATCAGGTCATTGTTCAAAACCAGCAAGGTTGACTCTTGCAAATGCAGCTTTTCTAATGTAGTGAGTCTGCCAAAAACATCATAATCTTTCTCCTTTCTGCCTTTTAATTCCCATCTTGTCGTGTGGGTCTTTTTGTCCTGAGTCTTCCATTGACCTGCTCACTGTGAGTACTATAACCTCATAGATAGCCATTCACTTTCTGATTGGTTGTGTTACAGATACTTTGTTCTTCCAGTTATCAACTGACCAAGTGATTTCTGCTCTCAAACACTTTGCATAGGAAGTTTTGTTTTTCTTTCTGCCTAAAATGTTCTTCCTTTTATTTCTTATTTGGCTATCTACTTGACCTCTCTATATCCATGTGAAAAGATATGTCATGTGCTACTGTCACCCAGCCCTATACACTTAGCTAGATAATGTGGTGGATTCTTACCACTGCAATGAAAATCAGGGTGATGTGTCATTCTTTTAAGTTAATCATAAAATACTTGCACAGTCATGGTTACACCCTGATGTGTTTTCATTATTGAGCTGAGGCAGAAATTACCATCTGTATTCTGAGAGATAAACAGTACCTTGGATCTGTAAGGAAGAGAATACTGATTCTTTTAACATTAGTCATTAAACCACAATGCTCTCGGACAATTTCAGACAATTTTTTTTTTTTTTTTTTGGTGTTTTTGAGGTAGGGTTTCACTTTAGCTCAGGCTGACCTGGAATTCACTATGTATTCTCAGGATGGCCCCGAACTCACAGCGATCCTCCTACTACCTCTGCCTGCCAAGTGCTGGGATTAAAGGCGTGTGCCACCATGCGCGGCTCTCAAACAATTTCTATTGTAACATGGATATATTGAGATAACCTGCAATTCTTTTTTTTTGTTTGTTTGTTTTTTGTTTTTTGAGGTAGGTTTTCACTCTGGTCCAGGCTGACCTGGAATTAACTATGTAGTCTCAGGGTGGCCTTGAGCTCACGGTGATTCTCCTACCTCTGCCTCCCGAGTACTGGGATTAAAGGCGTGCGCCACCACGCCCGGCTGCAATTCTTTTTAAAATCATTTCATCCTCTGGTTATATCTTTGTTCATTTGACAATCTTTGATGGAACTTTGACACTTACATCTAGCTGTAGATTGAGCAGGTCATGTAGGAATTTTTTGCTTAATTGGTCTATATAAATTCTAGTATTTATTCCATTTTAAGAACTGTCAATTGTCAATAAAAGTTACTCCACTGAAAACAGATGAAGGAAATTTCTGGAAGTGTGTACTCAAAGCCCAAGTTCTTGAGAGGGTCTCTGTGGCACCATTCAACTTTTGTGGATGAATCAGTTCTCACAAACGAGTCTCATGGTTTCAAGAGTTTATTAAAATGAGCTGTTGAGACAAAGCACACTCATGCAGCCAATGACAGTGCTCTTCCACATATTCCAGGTGGGTGCTGTGCAGGTATGTCAATGCACCCTGTGATGTGCACATAATGATGAAATCACCCAGTCACACATTTGTCAACACATTGCCCATCCTTATGTGATGTACTATAGACTATGTGACCTTAATAGAAATTTAATTCTCATATTCTGGAAATGAGGAAGTCTGAGATGAAGGTGACAGCTCACTTGGTGTTTAGTGAGCTCTTCCTTCCTGGAGTACAGACATTTCTATCCCTACTATATCCCCAGATGGTAAATAGAGGCAGAAAAACTTTCCCATCCCCTTTTTTGCTGCATATCTGCATGTATGTGTTGTGTGTCAATGTTCATGTATGGGAAGTACAGATACATAGACATCAGAGAAGTTAACTGACATGGTATCTCACTGTTTTCTCAGCTTTAACTTCATTATTCCTCTTCATAAATTATGTGTGTGGCTAAAAGTATGAGAATTTGTGTTCCTATAATATAGCATAATCATTGATAAAGACAAAAAATATAAATAATTTATCTGAGCTCGGCTGTATGACTGTGTCCAAGTCAGAAGAAATGGTATAATTTCACAAACAAAATACACACATTACATCTATGTGTTTCTTAACCATAATCCTTGGTCACTGATGTGCTATGTAATTGTCAGCCATTCCTTTCGCAATAACACTGGTGTCTTAGATTTGATTTCTCTCTCTTACAGAAGTCATTATAGCTGTTTATCCTGGCTAAGAAATTGAGTGTACATACCTTTAATTTTTGCATCTACAAAATTAATGAATTCATAACATTATGGCTGGTGCCTGATTTTTCTGTTCAAAGAAAGGACTTTCTGAGAGAACAAAAACGTGTTGAATATGGTACTCATGATAGCATAAAAAGCACCAATCAAAACACCAATATCAGCATGGGTGGCAATAACAATTCATATCAATACAATTAAATAAATATCCTTGCAGAAGACAAGAAGAGATATGGAAATAAGTGACATGCATGCTTTCTTCTTTTAATTTGTTTAAAAAATATTTTATTCATTTATTTATTTGAGAGAGAGAAAGAAGCAGAGAGAGATGGGGGGGGATGGGCCAGGGCCTCCAGTCACTGCAAACGAGCTCCAGATGCATGCGCCCCCTTGTGCATCTGACTTATGTGGGTCCAGAAGAGTCAAACAGGGATCTTTGGCTTTGCAGGCAAACGCCTTAACCACTAAGCCATCTCTCCAGCCCAACCTTTCTTTCTTTTTTTTTAAACAAATATTTTCTTTATTAACAAGGAGAGAGATAAAGAGAGAGAGAAAGAAAGAAAGAGAATGGGCACGCCAGGGTCTCTTGTCACTGCAAAAGAACTCCAGACACATGCACTATTTTGTGCATCTGGCTTTACGTGGGGACTGGGGGACCAAACCTAGGCCAGCAGGTTTTTCACATGCAAGTGCATTTAACCTCCAGGCACATGCCTGTCTAAATTAGAAAAATGCAACTATCTTTAACAGAAAAGCCACTATTGATGCTCCTCTTTGAAGGGGAAACAGAGCATCTTGCTAGACATCATTGCACTTTAAGACTGGAGATAAAGTTATTTTATTTTTTGCCTATGCACGTGTGTGTGTGTGTGTGTTCATATGTGTGTGGACACACTTCTGTGTGTGTGCCTATATCTGGAGGTTAGGGGTCATTTTCAGGTGTCTTTCTCAGTAACTTTGCATCTGAATTTTTGAGACAAGGTTTTCTGCTGACTGCAGATCTCACTCATGGACTAGTTAACCAGAAAGCTGTAGGGTTCATCCTGTCACTGTTTCCTTAGCACCAGGATCATAGGCATGTGTTATCAGCATTAGACTTTTACATGTGTTCTGGGGATATGAATCCAGGTCCTTACGTTTGCAAGCACTTCACCGAACCATTTCCCTAGCATACTGTGCTACTTTTAGATTAGAGACATGAACTTGGAAGGTTCTTAACATTCTCAGGAGTAGTGCATGAAGGAGAATGAACAAATGGATGTTTGGGGGTGGATAAAAAATGTTAGGGAAGCAGAATCTGCTTCACAGGGTCCTAACCTCATGCTGTAGGACTGACAAGCTATCATAGGATCCGTACTTCTCAAACTGGGAGAATCCAGACAGTTGGCAACAGTGTAACAGACTTGTAACATTCTTTTCTATAAAAAAAATAAGTATTACTCCACTTTAAGTAATTTAAAACATTAATATAAAATGAAGAAAATATTATAAAGAATATGAATTTTGCATGAGTTCTTTTTAAAAAATTTATTTATTTATGAGGAAGGGGAGAGAGAGAGGGAGAATATGCATACCAGGTCCTTTTGCTACTACAAATGAACACACCACTTTGTGAATCTGGCTTTATGTGGGTACTGGGGAAATGAACCAGGGGCCATCAGGCTTTGCAAGCAAGTGCTTTTATCCACTGAGATATCTCCCCAGGCCCTACATGAGTTATTTTTTAAGATAAGTATGGATATCAAAGAAATGTCACAGCTGTTATGAATGATTCAGACATTATCCCAAAGAATGACTACACTAACCTTTCTCCTGTCACTAGAGAGATGCTGATGAAAACTAAGGGAAGCACAGTAGGGAAAAGGGAGATAATGGAGGGTCCAGAACTTGGAGTTGGAGAGAAATGGAAGCTAGATAATGGATGATCAAGGAATAGAAGGGATAGTTAATGACAATTAATTTTAAAAATTACTAAGTAGAACTGATCAAAACTGTTAATTTTGGTAGCAACTTTGAGCAATGAATGGATAACAGAAGTTCAGAATGCTTCTGAAGTCATCCGTTGGACTGCACAAACATAATAAGGAGGGTCAGGAATGTGGCTCAGAAGTGAAAGACACTTGCTTGTAAGCTTTATGCCCCAAGTTCAATCTTCCCCATGTAGGACCCAACACAAAGTGAGCTAGTCTGTGATCCCAAAGAGCCTAAGGCAATGTGGGGCAGGGCCAGGAGAAAGGGAAGCTCAGCAGCCAGCTAAGCTGATGCGCATAGTGGCAGAACAGACAAGAAGGCAAGACAGAAAACAACTAGAGACCCTGCCTCCAAAGAAGGGAACAAAAGAGGATGGATACCTTCAGGCTGTCCTTTAACCTCCACATGAGCTCCATGCCATGCATGTGCGCGCACACACACACACACACACACACACACACACACACACACTAAGCTTGGCTCTGCTTTTGGTTTTTAAAAAATATTTTATTTATTTATTTCTAAATACACACACATATTTTTGGTTTTTTAAAAATATTTTATTCATTTATTTGAAAAAAATACACACACACATATGACAAAAAGAGAGAGAGTGTGTGTTTATGGGCACATCAGGGCCTCTAGCCATTGCAAATCAACTCCAGATACATGTGCCACCTTGTGCATCTGGCTTACATGGGTACTGGGGAACTGAACTCAGATCCTTAGGCTTTGCAAGCAAGTGCCTTAACTATTAAGCCATTTCTCCAGCTCTAATTTTAATTTTTGAACTTTCTTCTGCCTTTACTATGAGCAGAAGTTCCTGGTCCTATTTCTCTTTTACTTACCTCTCCCTTCTAATTCAGGTGTTAGCTCGACCACAGCAGGGGTGGGTTAAACTCACTCCAGGCCACAATGAGGCCAGTAGCATGGCTATATCAGGGCCAGAGACATGTTTACAGCCCCTTGTTCGTCTGTGTGTGGAATAAATAATTTATTTATGTAAGCCATTTCTCCAGCTACTAATTTTAATTTTTGAACTTTCTTCTGCCTTTACTATGAAGTTCCTGGTCCTATCTCTTTATTTCTAATTCAAGCTCGACCACAGCAGGGGTGGGTTAAACTCACTCCAGGCCACAATGAGGCCAGTAGCATGGCTATATCAGGGCCAGAGACATGTTTACAGCCCCTTGTTCGTCTGTGTGTGGAATAAATGTGATTTATTTATGTAACAACGTGTCTACGGCTCACTATATACCATGAACTATGCCAATTCTTTGACATCCGTTAGCTCTGTTAATTCAATGAGTGTCCTCTCTTTATACACCATAAAGGTGATAAGTCATTTGTTTACTTAAACAGTAGGTTCAGTCCCTTATAAGTCTAGAACATAAGATGTGGGGTCAGAAAAATGATATGTGCATGTAAATAAATGAAATGAGACAAAAATTCAAGTTTGTAATAAACATTATCTTCCTATATAGTGTAGCCTTCCAAAAATTACTGCATGAATGAGCCAGTAAATAAATAAAATTCTAAATATGCTTTCCAGTTGCAAAACCCTTTTGGTTAGAAGGTTAGTGATGTCAGTGGTGATGTAAGCAACGTGGCTTGTGTATGGTTTTCTTTTTGCAGGTGTGTAGTATGTATGGTGGTGGTGGTGGGGTGTGTGTGTGTGTGAGAGAGAGAGAGAGAGAGAGAGGGAGAGAGAGAGAGAGGGAGAAAGAGATATTTTGGTACCCCCCTCTATCATTCCCTTGCCTGTTTTTTGACTTGTGGTGATTTGCTTATAGATTCTTGAATTCCCTGTTCATGTGCATGCATCTAGCTTTATGTGGGTACTGGGGAATTGAACCCAGGTCCTGGCTGGAGGCAGTGTCTCTGGGTGGATCTCAAGGTGTGGTGGTGGGTTTGAGATTTCAATCTAAAGGCGTGCAAAGTGTGCCTAGCTGGAGTTCCTGAACTGTGCTGTCCTGTGTGGCTTGTGGCTTTTGCTCTCTGTGTTTGGTCCTGTGAAAGCAGGCCAGTTTCTTCTGCCATTGTGGAACTTCCCCTGAACCTGTAAGCTTCAATAAATATTCCTTTCTCCATAACTGCCTGGTCTGGAAGTTCGTCTCAGTGGACCTGAAGCTGTCTGCTACAGTAGTGATACGATGTGATTCTTGCTTACTCATCCTGTGCTTGGTACAACCTAAGCTAGATGGACAGAAGGTCAGTGAATGGATGATGGATGAGTGGGTAGATATGTAGACAGATAAAAAAGAATGAATTCAAGTACCATAGATTGCATTCTAATTGTGTTACAGCCATGAGTTTTCTAGTCATTGGTATGCTGATTGCATTACAATAATGCAGACTTTTACCCAACAGCAAATAGCACAAGATGATTTGATAAAACCTCAGCAGTGCATTTCTACCTTTCCTTTGTTTCTCTGAAAATATGTAACAAAATCAAGGAGAGCAAGTGGTGATACACTTTATTCTTCTAGCACTGAGTCATGCTTGGCATAAGTGATAACATTCAAAAATGAAGGAAATTTTTCTATGAGGTCACTTGAAAAAATATAGGGTTATCTAAACTGGATTTATTATTTATTGACACGTTCATTTAATGCATTTTTTTCCCTGAGTGCCTCTCACAATTTTTTAAGTACTGAGAAAATGAAGCGGAATAAGAAGTGGTATCTGATGTAAATTCACTTAAAGAGCACTATGGAATATATTATTGTATGCGGTGGTTTGATTCAGGCGTCCTCCATAAACTGAGGCCTTCTAAATGCTAGGTTCCCAGCTGATGGAGATTGGGGAATTAATGCCTCCTAGAGGCCATGTATTGTTGGGGGTGGGCTTATGGGTGTTATAGCCAGTGTCCCCTTGCCAGTGTTGGGCACACTCTCCTGTTGCTATTGTCTACCTTATGTTGGCCAGGGGGTGATGTCTATTCTCTGCTCATGCCATCATTTCCCCCTGCCATCGTGTAGCTTCCCTTAAGTCTATAAGCCAAAGTAAACCCTTTTCCCCCCCTAAAAGCTCAGGTGATTTCTGCCAGCAATGTGAACCTGACTGCAAAAGCAACTGAGAGTCAAATGTATGATTAAAATATTCATTTGGCTTTAAATGACAGACTTGAAAAATATAAAATTAATATCATATTAGATATAATATTTTGAATTTTCATTTCTTTTTGAACTCTGTGACAGACTTGCTTAATCTGTCTTTATGAAAAAAAATTACCACATGTTTATCTTTAGTTCCAAATATGAGCTGTTTCCTTAGGAGCAGTGTCTTGAGTTTGCAAAGCATTATTACTCAGCTGGCTTTGCAGTTGACTTTTTGAGCGTCTATGTCACCATTCTGTGAGGCATACTATTTCTGAAGGAAAGGGTACACAGAAAAAATAGACCTATGGGTGTCAGTCTTTTAAAGTCAATTATATTATACATTTTTTTTTAAAATCAGAAGCATCACTTTACATGATATATTAATATTATAAGGTGTTTCAATGATGTGCACACAGCATGGTTAGCACGTAAAAAACTGGAGAAGACTGTGAGTGATCTAGAGTGAGGGCAAACTACCCGTTCTTCCATGAGTGAAAGAAACCCGTGTAACTATCTTGCCTAGGAAACTGACCAATGTTCTCAGAGTATGGTGTGATGTGTAGAGCTCCCTCTTGGACATTACATCCACAAACAGTAGCAGATAAGCACTGGCAACGAATAGCATACTGTATATTTGTTTTTGAGTGTATATATAGTTACTGCCTCTGCTGTTATAGTCATATTTTTATATCCTCACTGGGTAATTGGGAAAGGAAAGGTCATAAGCAGACACAGGGCAGACCCTCCTGTTAATTAAGACTCATCTGCACCAGTTCCAAAGGCCTATTTACAAGTGGCATGCTCACAACCCATTTCCCCCCAACATTTCCTCATCAGCTCTCTGCCCACCCTGCTCCTTCTGAGGATGTGACCACTCACTAGTAGGTATAAAGGCATTAGTCCTTTGAAAATACTCCCCTCCAAATCCAAGTGGAAAATGAGTCATGACGCCAATGCTTCTGCCCACCAGGAATACTTCCTTATCCCAAATTCCTTTATACTCACTTCAACTTGGGGTGTGATGACAATGTTGCAGCTGACCACTTTACCTGTACTTAGCATATTGTGCAGAATTTCCTATAAATTGAAGGTTTTTTTTCCTATGTAATTCAAAAATCTTCAAAACCACAGAACTATTGGTATTTTAGGTTGGGCAGATCCTTCATAGGGGTGGGGAGGGGGCACTTTGTGCATTTTGGATGTCTGACAGTGTTCACACTTTTGCCCACTAGGTGCACATTGCATACTTCTCTGTGTCTGTGATAACCTCGCATGTCTCCAGATCTTACTGGATGGTTCTATGGTGGGAGGGAGCGGGGCTGCTGTAAACACCCCCAATTGTATACTACTGAATGATAGGTAGTGTGACAATGTATCAGGATTTAGTAATGATAGACCCTAACCAGAACCTGAACCAGCAGACTGATCCCTTCTCCTTATGTTAATCTCCTCCAGTGAGCAGACTACATCTAGCAAAGCAGTTGAATAAAACTGATTAAACATATGACTATTAATAGCCATTCTCATGGATCCTTCCATGTGCTATAGACAAATTAGTGAGTTAAATGGCAATGTGAGGAGAGTCTTTCTGCTGGATCTCTTAAGTCTTGAATGGTGATACAGAGTTCTAAGATTTTCCCTAGGATGCCACTAGGTTTGGTTCGGTGTTTTGGTACAGAAATATTGTTCAAGGACCTTTCATTTACCTTAACCCCCCCAAAAAAAAAGGTGTCAGATTATGGCTGGGATTGTTGACCAGCTACTGAGGCCAGCTAGTCTAAAATATGGGAATGCACTGAGGAAATACAAATGACGTAAGTTTAAGAGACAACTGTGACCTCCATGAGGTAGGCTCAGGTTACAAGCTATTAAATAGTTGATTTAATACTTGACTGTTGTAAAGCCCTCATTACGTCCTATACATCACCATGATATTGTGGGTCTCTAGGGAGAAGATTTAATTTAAATCTAAATTTTTATAACTTTTCAGTGTCTGGGTGAATCTATTCACCCATTGATAAATCGCCCATGAGGCCATTGTTGGGGGGGGGGGATGAGTGAGTGGAGACGTGTGGCAAGCATCTGTGATACTGCTGAGAATATCTGGTTTCTTTTAGTTCCAGTGAGTCTGAATCTAGTAAAGAACTCAAGTATGTAGGGGTCCCATCATAACAGTTCAGGCTTTGCCTCTGCCAGACACAGAATATTTGAGGTTATAAAGTTCAAATAGAATCTAGCGGATTGATCATCCATTCAGACCTGTTAAGTCTTCTCCTCATTTAGCCATAGCCATGAATTCCTGTGAACTGGACCCCCTCAAGATCATTATTTTACTCCATTCATACTTATTTTAACCCTGTATATAGTTTTTCTTGGACAGCTATGCCTTGTTCAAGGGTCATGCCATTCTAGTATCTAAAAGCCCTATTATTAAGCACCAAGCTGCCCATTTCAAACACAGCACGTCTCACTAAGAACTCCAAGGATTTCCAGTAGCAATGCTGGTGTCTCCTGTCCAGTTTCCTATAGTTGGTGAGGGTCTTTCTTCCTGTCCCTTTTGCAGAATTTTAGAGAGCACCTAGGGAGAACAGTGACTAAAAATAAACTTACTACAAAATTCTTATATGCCAAATACTTTTAATAATTAAAATTGAGCTTTGTTGGGGCTTGTTCTCAGGACTCACATTAAAAATAAAATGCTGGGAATGATAGCACACATTTGTGATCCCAGCACTAGAGAGGCAGAGATAAGCAAGTCTCTGGGGTTCACTGGCTAGCCAGTCTAGTGTACTTGACAAGTTTTAGGTCAGTGAGAGATTCTGTCTCAAAAAAAAAGTATTTGAGGGCTGGAGAGATGGCTTAGCAGTTAAGGTGCCTGCCTGCTAAGCCTAAGAACACTGGTTCCAATCTCCAGCAGTTCCAATCTCCAGGTCCCAAGTTTAGCCAGATGCAAAGTGACGCAAGGGCGCAATGCCACACTTGACCACAAGGGGGCGCACACAAATGGATTTCGTTCTCAGCAGCTGAGACACTGTTGGCGCGCCCATCTCTGTCTCCCTCTCCCTCTCTCTCTCTTCCAAAAAAAAAGTATTTGAGGGATAACATCAGAGAGTGTCTTCTAACCTCCACACACATGTGTGCACCTGCACACACTCAAACACACATACACACACACGTGACTGGACACATACACAGTTTTATTAAACTTATGACAAAATAGCCATTGTCTGCAGTACTGTACATATTCCTCATTCCTTCTCTTTGGGGGGACAGTAAAATTATTGGGAATGCAGGCTTGGGAAGGACGTGATGGCGGTGAAGACCCAATCACATCTCCATAAAGGGACACTGTGCTAAGCCAGTCAGCCATACTGCAACACTTGCCTCCCCACCATTCCAAGGCCAATGTCACCATGGACGGAGCAGCCCGGGACAGTGAACCTAGAATGCATTCTCTGCTCTGTGCTGTCGATTTGACTCTTAGCCACACTATGGCATTCTAGATGTCTGCATCCATCTCCAACTTTGATAGCACTCCCAATACTCAGAATCCCAAGTGAGAGCATTGGACAGGGCAAGTGTTCTGCATACCTGTACCATAATGCATGGCTGGGATGGTAATAGAAATACACGTTGAATTTTATAGAACTTCTAAACCATCAGTGGAAATATGCTACCTTAAGCTTATCTTGAGATAGAAAGCAAAATTGCTAGGAAGCAAAATTATATATATATATATTCACAATATGAAGCCCACATGGAAAGTGATGAAGAATTAATGAGGGTTGATAGCCATTTGTCCCTTTCCTCTGTGTGGTAGGTGAAGTGTAATCTGAGGAGACACGGGGTCTTCACTCCAGATTTCTCTCCAAGAAGTGCTATATTCTTAAATTTAGAAGGATGGCTTTCAGCTGCCATTTGATGACAGTTATATATTTCCTGCCTGGGAAAACTTGATACTGCTGACTCCAAGCCTTCACCTTGAGTAGAAATGGTTTGGCTTCTAGTTATCCAGTCTCCAAAGAAAGTGACTGTCAAAAGCAGGTCTGAGATCAATGGTTTGAACTACCTGCGCGGGATTTGAGCACCTTCTTGGCTATACATCACCTTACACCAAAATGTAGAGGTTCTTCTTGCTGCTAACCCCAGAAGGCAAGCTGAACGTGCATGACTTATTTTAGTGTTATACGTACCATGGGGACACCTAAAGAAACAGAAATGCCCTAGTGAATCTGAATACTGCTTGACTGTAAACATTCTTTAAAATTTATCATTGAACTAGAGGAAAAGTTATAGTGAAAATATACCCTTGGCTGTTGGCAGGGTAATCATTATAATAAATGAACCCCAGTAGTGTTTCAAAGAATCCAACCACCGTTAGGATTATCACCTGCCAATCTTATTTTTTTTTTTTTTTCTGAACAAAGTCTAGGACGAAAAGGTTATATTGATCCTTCTCAAAGAGGTTTAAGAGAAATGGCCAGTTGGACTTTGGATTCTCAGTCCATTAATTGGAAACAAAACAGGGTGGGTCAGGTTTCTCTTCTAAAGAGTCAGAATGGCGAAGTCCTCCGGCTGGTCAGATCCAGAGACCCTTTTGCTTATTTTTTCTAAGCTTGGATGAAAATTCACTGAAGTGCTTTGTTGCATTCTATTACTTAATCTGTAAAGAATCCTCATGAGGAAGTGTGCCAGGGACTTATTTTGGTCTACACTCTTTTATGGCAACGGAACTCTGCCATTCTTTTAGGAAATGGCCTTTCACTCATCTGGTTGTGTTTACTGAGTTCAGTAAAGTGTCCTAACCACACTGGGAACAGAAAACAAATGACACCACTTTGGGCTCATCCAGGGACTATACGTCTTGCATTGAGCTTTCACTGGGCTTTTGAAGTACTGAAAATTGTTGGCACTGCTTCACTTTGTGAAATCCAATCTGAGGTTGCAGCACTCCTGCTAACTTGCCTGAGCATTGCTTCATTTCTTGGGTTCTGAAAATTTGTTAATTCTTAAAATTTTTAACATCATTCCAACCAGTGTCCATTTAAAAATATTTTATTTATTTGCAAGCAGAGAGAGACAGAGAGAGAATGGGCATGCCAGGGCCTCTAGCCTCTGAAAACAAACTCCAGATGCATGCATCACTTTGTGCATCTGGCTCTACATGGATACTGGGGAATCAAACCCAGGTTGTTAGGCTTTGCAGGCAAGTGCCTTAACTTCTGAGCCATCTCTCCAGCCCAAGTGTCTACTTTTGTTTATCTCAGTTAAAATTAAAACAAATATGTTTTTATTCATACTTTTATTTTAGGAAAACTGAGTCTCAATAAAATTAAATCTTTAACATGAGTCAGTTAATGTTGACACCTGAATTCAAACTCACACCTGCTCCCAATCCTCTGTCTGCCCCTACTATTTTGTTTTTTGTAATACTTATGTGTGCATATTTATGTATGTGGGTGCATGTGTGTATGTGAGTGCACATGGAGGCTGAAGGGTGACCTTAGGTGTCATCCTTAGGGACATCATCGACTTTTGTTTGAGACAGGCTCATTACCTTGGAGACCCCCACTTGCGGTAGGCTGTTTGTTGGCCAGAACACCTCAGAGATCCCTCTGTATTCTGTGTTTGCCTGCCAAGCACTGGGATTACGAGTGCACGCTACTGTGTCTTTCATTTTTAAGTAGGTTATGGGGGTCAAACTCAGGTCCTCATACTTCCAGCCACTTTTAGACTGATCTATCTCTCCAGTATTTTACCAATTTGTACATGAGTCCATGCAGTGGTTTGATTCAAGTGTCCCCCATAAACTTAGGTATTGTGAATGCTAGGTTCCCAGCTGATGGAGATTTGGAAATCAAAGCCTCCTGGAGGCGGTGTATTGTTGGGGGCAGGCTTATGGGTGTTATAGCCAGTTTCCCCATGCCAGTGTTTGGCACACTCTCCTGTTGAAATTGTCACCTTAGGTCTACTCTCTGCTCGAGCCATTGTTTTCCCCTGTCATCATGGAGCTTCCCCTCGCGTCTGTGAGCCAAAATATCCCCTCCTTTTTCTCCCCCAAAGCTGTTCTTGGTTGGGTGATTTCTGCCAGCAATGAGAACCTGACTGCAACAATTCACATGTCTCCTCACTGATATACCCCAAATCAAAGATTGCTTTTTCAAGAGTGGAATCAAATATGGACTCTTGCAGAGAAAAATATCATTGCTCACACGTCTCCCTTTTGATGTGGTGTATCTTCTCATATATGTGGCGATTTTTTTAAAATTTATTTTCCACCACAGTTGTAGAGGTGCTTACCATGAGCTAAGTTACTTTACTTTTTTTCAGAATTTTTAAGTGTCCCTTCCCTCTATTTCCTTCTATTTTCTTTCTCCCAATATCCTTACCCAGGAATTAACTATCAGAAGTGAATGAAAATAGGGATGCTTAAAAATCGAGAATATTAGAAAGTTCCTGGGCTTTGGAGGCAGACAGAGTTAGACCTCATTCTTAGCACCACAAGGTTTTAGCTGGTTACTGAGTAAATTTCTTTTCCATTTGTGGCAATTTTACATGTACTGTTGGGTTTTCTGTCAACTTAGAGACACAGGAAGATATTTAGAGGAATTTAGAGGAATTCAGCTCCAAGATCCAGTCCACCTGCTGCGCTGAGAATGCTCTGCTTTGACATCTCAGTGCTCCCCGGGCTGCCTTTCCAAATGTCCTCTGGTGCTTGTGGGAAAAGCCAAATCCCAAAGCAGAGAGATTTCCCTGCAGATGGAGACCTGTCTCAGTCAAGCTGTGAACTCACACATCATAGAATCAATAAATACTCCATCTTTTCTTCCCTTTCACTGGTTCCCTTTCTTCCCCCATGTAGTCACCCTTCAGCTACTTTTATGTCATGCACATGGATATATGCACATATGTTATGTTTGTATGTAGTAGGTGACCTTTGACAGCTAGATTAGAAACTTCAAAGGACTCTGTGATTTGTCTATGACCTCTTTCCCTGTAAGTTCAAGGATGCTGAGCCCGGAGTATTCATATGAATTAACTGGGTCTCTGTGCTTTCCGAGTCTTCTTGCCTCCTGCACAGGAGCTGAACAATGCCAGGCAGGGATATTTATTGCCTTCTGGTTTTTCTGAGAGGATTCTTTCTCACTGAAAATCCCTTTATGCTTCAAGTGAATGGCTAATAGCCTTCATTAACCCTACAGTGTTTTTAATTTTTTTTATTTTTTGTTTTTTTGGTTTTTCGAGGTAGGGTCTCACTCTGGCCCTGGCTGACCTGGAATTCACTCTGTAGTCTCAGGGTGGCCTTGAACTCACGGCGATCTTCCTACCTCTGCCTCCCGAGTGCTGGGATTAAAGGTGTGTGCCACCACGCACGGCCTCACAGTATTAAAAAAATTTTTTTTAAATTTATTTTTGGAGAGAGACACAGAGAGAGAGAGAGAGACAGAGAGAGTGGGAGAGGAAGAGATGGGCGCACCAGCAGCGTCTCAGCTGCTGCAAATGAAATCCAGATGCGTGCGCCCCCTTGTGGGCAAGTGCGGCATTGTGCCCTTGCGTCACTTTGCATTTGGCTAAACGTAGGACCTGGAGATTGGAACCGGGTTCTTAGGCTTAGCATGTAGGCGCCTTAACCCCTAAGCCATCTCTCCAGCCTGAACCCTATAGTCTTATTAGACCTAGTTTGGAGGTGTTTGCAGATTGTGAGTTAAATATTTATGTTTTGGTCACCTGCACTGGTGGTATGTTTCTGAGCTCAGAGTTCTCTCCTCATCCTCTTGTGGTGACTCCTCTTTCATTATATGCATTGGAAAGGAAATCTCATTTGTTGCTCAGTAAGTCCTAGCCTTTTTTTTTTTGGCCTCAAAATGGTCCTTAGCCAGTCTTTATTTCCTTCTTGGTTTTCTACTGTCCTAACCGAAGCTCCATCCAACCTAACTTCTGCCCTAGGTGGCATTTGCCTCAACACTGATTATTTTTTTATTTGTACTGATTAAAAATAAATAAAGGTAATGTTTGTAAAGTACCTTTGGTGAAGTAGAATCGAAGAGTAATAAGTTTAATGAACATTTTAGTTGAATTAGGCTTAACATATGCATACACTTGAAACAATAACCCCATATTTAATATAGTGAATACATATGTAACTCCAAAAAATCACTCCAGATTGCTTAATAACTTGTTTAATCTCTTAATGCTTTTCAAACCTCTCCTCCCCAAAATAACTCCTTGTCATTAAGATCAGTTTTCATTTTCCGAAGTTTTATATAAATATTTTGGTACAATATGAATTTTTATTGAAGGATAAAGGGATTAGATAATTAATCATAAGAAGATTGATTCACAAGGAAGATATAACTATCTTAATCGTATGCACATTCAACAAAAGAGCTTCAATAATTTAACTTGTCAATTGATTAACCTGAAAGGAGAAAGACAGCTACCCTCAGTTATAGCTGCAGAGATCAGCATTGTTCTTTCAATCATTGCTAGAAAAATCAGGCAGAAAACCATCAAAATCACATAAGAAATGAGAAATATTATCAGACAACTTGACCAGGTCAACATTTGTAGAACATTCCACACAATGAAAGCAGAATAGACATTCTCTAATGTGCATATGTAATACTCCCCAATGTACAAAATCACTTTGGATATGTACCAAGATAATTGTTCTTTATATAGTTTTTTTAATTATTAATGATTAGGCTAATCTTCTGTATGAAATAACTCAGATCAAATGGGTCAATTCTGTGAGACATGATTCTTCAAGCAGGACTGAAACTCACATAAGAACACATAGATAACTTGAATAGTCCTGAATCGTTCACATGGTTTCCTAGTAAGCATAATAAATGATTTTTTTAACATAAGTATTAATAATAATTTACTATCAACTGGGGAGGTGTGGGAGCTGGTGAACAAAAGGAAGGAAGATCTGATCAGGGCATGACATCTCTTTTTGCAACGTGTGTCTTTAACACCTTTGACAAAATTTAGGTGGCTACTGTTGAAAAGCTTTATTTTATGAGTCCATCGTTTTATTTACTGGTCTGCAGGCATATTTTTATGCCAAATGGCATGCTTTTGTTTGTTTGTTTGTTTGTTTTTGTTGTTGTTTTGTTGTCGTTGCTATGGGTCTGTGGTACAAGCTGAAATCAGGTATTATGTATGATACAGCCAGCATTGCTCTTTCTGCTTAGAACTGTTTTGTCTATTTGGAATAGGAATAGCACTTCATAGGAATTATATGATGATTTTGTCTATTTGGAATAGCTTGCACTTCATAGGAATTATATGATGATTTTTTTTTCTAGTTCTGTGAAGAAAATCATTGGACTTTGATGGGAATTGCATAACATCTATAGATTATTTTGAACAACAGCTATTTCTACTATAGTAATATTGCCAACTCATGAGCATGGGAGGTCTTTTCAGTCTTAGTATCTTCTATTTAGTTCTTCAAGGGCTTTAAACTTTTCATCCTTTCTCTCACTTGGATAGGGTTATTTTTAGATATTTTACTTTCCTTGAGGCCACTGTAAATGAAATCTTTCTAAGGAAGTTTATTACTGGTGTGTAGAGAAGCTACTGAGTTTTTTTTTTAATTTTAATTTAATTTAATTTAATTTTTTACAGAGAGACACAGAGAGAGACAGACAGAGAGGGGAGAGGAAGACAGATAGATGAGCATGCCAGCAGTGTCTCAGCTGCTGAGAACGAAATCCAGATGAGTGCGCCCCCTTGTGGTCAAGTGCGGCATTGCGCCCTTGCATCACTTTGCATCTGGCTAAACGTGGGACCTGGAGATTGGAACTGCTGGAGATTGGAACCAGCATTCTTAGGCTTAGGAGGCAGGCGCCTTAACCCCTAAGCCATCTCTCCAGCCCAGTTACTGAGTTTTGATGTTGACTTTGTGTCCTGTTACTTTATCAGATCTTAGATTTCTTTGGGTGGAGACTTTAGGGTATTTAAATATAGGATAATGTTATCCTAAACTAGGAATAATTTAAATTCTTCTTTTCCTCTTTCTATGCAATAATAGTAATAGTAATAATAATGAGAAAGAGGAGGAGGAGGGGAAGGGCCTATTACTCTAGTTAGGACTTCAAGACTATATTGAATAAGTGTGATATGAATGAAAGCACATCCAATTCCCAACTTTAGAGGAAATGCTTTCAGTTTTTCCTACTTTATATAATGTTGGTGATACGTTTGTCACAAATAGTCTGTATTATATGAATATATTTTACCTCCATTTCTTGAATCTTCGGTACCTTTTATCACGAAGTAATATTGAACTTTGTGAAATTCTTTTTCTGTAGCTTTTATGATGTTCACATGATTTATGCCTCTGAGACTATATATTATGTTTATTGAGTTGCATATGTTGAACCATCCTTGCATCCCTGGAAGGAACCCACCTCGCATGAATGTGTAATATTTTTGGTGCATTGCTGAATTCCATTTTTCTAGTCTTTTATGAACAACTTTGCTTTTATCCTCCTCAGACAAACTGGTCTTTAGTTTTTCTCCAGTTGTTGCATTGTTCGGCGGTGGTCATTAAATGATATATAGAAAAGACAGAACTAGCAGAGGAAAGTACAATAGTTTGGTTGGAAAGCACTCATTAACAGAGACAAAATGATTTTCAAAAGGCACCACAAGAGACTTGTTTGTTGTGACCAAGGTATTCTATACCCTGATGGCAGAGCTGGACACACAACTATGTATTTATTGAAACACTATGCACAACCACAGTAACAAGGTGAACCTTATATAATAACTAAACAGTTAAAAGATCAAAAACAGTTTTATATGGTACATTTTTTGAAAGATCTTTTTTTTTCTATTCATTTATTTTCTTTGTTTTTCTTTTTAAATATTTTATTATTTATTTAGGATGAGAGAGAGAATATGCATACCAGGGCCTCTTGCCATTGCATACAAAACTCCAGACACATGCTACTTTGTGCATCTATCTTTATGTGTCTACTTGGGAATCAAGCTCACGCTGAACGTCTTTGCAAGCAAGTCCCTTCAACCTCTGATCTATTTCCTCAGCTATTTTTTTCTGTTCCTTTGTGGGTTTTTTTTTGTTTGTTTGTTTTGTTTTGTTTTGTT
Source organism: Orientallactaga sibirica (assembly GCA_036365145.1). Classification (NCBI taxonomy): domain Eukaryota; kingdom Metazoa; phylum Chordata; class Mammalia; order Rodentia; family Dipodidae; genus Orientallactaga; species Orientallactaga sibirica. The sequence continues at coordinate 13,587,274 of JAEOAD010000009.1, forward strand.
TTTTCCTCCGAGAGCTCCCACCTCATAAAATGTTACAATAAGCAGAACCACATGAGCAAAGTACGGCTTCTAAGATTTATGGGGTTCTCCAGCTGTTCCGGTTCCCTTCAAATGATGGAGACAAGACTGTCCAATGTGATCGAAAGAAAAAAAAATCGTTGTTAAAGAAGGGTCTCTCCTACCAGAAACAATGCCTGCAACTTCCTGTTTCAGGCTGCGAGCACATGTAGGAGGGGATGGTGTTTTATACTGAGAGGTCAGTTAGCTCAGATGAAGTCAGCAAGGCCCACTGGTGCATATCACCAGCACGTTTTAATCAGAAGAGCCAAGGATTAGTGGGAGGCTGCCCATTTGGGAGCTGCCTGCTGGCAAGATAGAATTTGGGCAGTTAGCCCTAGCTTTCCAACCCTGACAAGTCCATTATCTGTGTTCTAGGCATGGCTGTTTTTTTTTTTTTTTTTTTTTTTTTTTTTTCCTGATCCTCTCAGTAATGTTCTGTCCAAATGTGTATTATTGCCTTGCTGGATTTCCAGCATTGATACTGATTAAAACTTGCTCACCAAAATCAGGTCCTGTTGCCATGGAATATTTATTTGGCCTCTCTAGAGATGACTAGAGACTCTGAAACCATCATTTAGACTAATTGGGATCATTTAGAAGGGAAAGTCTGATGAGGAAGCCAGGCTGCTTGAGATGTCGAAGGAAGTTGACCTGTTGTCTCTCTCAAGCTGGATTTTCTATCCATGGAAGGCAACAGCTAAAGTGCTAAACGCTTGCCTTGGTTTATGCAGAACTAGGCCTGCTGGTGATGCCCTATACTCATCCCCATTTTAGTGTGTGATCCTGACAGAAAAGGAGCCAGATATACTTGGGCGTTACCACCAATGACGTGCTCAGGATGCTGGCTCTGGTACCTGAGCTGCCATTGGCCATTGAGCTAGCTTAATTGTTCTCTTACTTAGAAGGCTGTTCTAGTCATTTCTTCACTGAATTCTGGCCATCCTTCTATTTTTTGATTAGCGTTATTTTTTTTTCTCCACTCTATACACCCTTCTGTCTTCATCCCAATTGTAGGTGACATAGAATCATTTCCTGCTTTCATGTAGAAAGATTGTTTTGGCTCTGTTTCGAATACAAATGGTACTTTTCAGGAGTAATTTTCATGTGGGATTGTTCACGTGGGACCTGGGTAAAGTTTTCTGCTATACCATTTGGGGCTTGGAGAAGGACCCTTACAAAAAGTGGAGACAGCAGCAGGTGACGGCAGCTGAAACCTGACACTGAATTGGATTAAGTTTCTTATTGTGGTCCTTACCTTCTCGTGGCTTGGACCAAACCAAGAAAAAAAAAAAAAAAAAGCAAAAAAAATCAGTTGAAGGAAGGAAGGAAGGAAGGAAGGAAGGAAGGAAGGAAGGAAGGAAGGAAGGAAGGAAGGAAGGAAGGAAGGACGGAGGGTTCATTCCAGCTTCCAGTTGCAGGTCAGACTGATGAAGGTATGGTGGTAGGCACCCGAAACAGAGCAATTCACATTCAGCTCATGTTGAGACTCAGAGTGCTGGTACTTCACCCAGATTTGTTGCTTTTATACAGTCCAACGTCACAGCCTATGCCATGTTGCTGACTATAGTTAAGGCAGATCTTCTCAACCTAATTAAGCTAATCAAGATAGCCCTTCATAGACACATCCAGAGACCAATATATAATCTATGCAGCCCCTTACAGGTGACTCTAGGTCCTGTCCAGCTGACAGTCAATATAAACCATACATTTAAATTTCCTTCAAGTTACAACAGTATCACAGTCAGGAGTCTCAGAGGTCTGCTGTAGAAGAAATTCTGCCCTCGCAAATGCAGCCTTTTTTTCCTCTTTTTTAATTGTTTTATTTTTATCTATTTATTTGAGAGAGATAGAGGGTGAGGAAAAGAGAGAGAGAGAGAGAGGGAGAATGAGTATGCCAGGGCCTCTAGCCACTGCAAATGAATTCCAGACACATGTGCCACTATGTGCATCTGGCTATCTGGGTTACATAGGTCCTGGGGTATCAAACCGAGGTCCTTTGGCTTTGCAGGCAAGCACCTTAACTGCTAAGCCATTTCTCTAGCCCTCAAATGCAGCTTTATGTGTACTGTATCCTTTAAGTGGGCCAGTGTACCCGTTCTCCAGATGTGTGAATGTTGTCTGCTAATGGAATCAGCTCCACTTTCCCACGGAGAATCACTCCTGGCTGATTGTGTGCTGCTCTTTAAAGTCATGGGACCTAATGGGCCATAACTGAGTGATGTCGAGAATCACAATGGAAACCTGCTGCCTTCAGGTAGGGTTGGCTCTGTCTTCATATTTGTGCTGCATAGCCTTTGTGTACAGGATTTTTTCTTTTTTTAATAAAAAATATTTTATTTATTTATTTACTTAAGATAGACAGAATGAGGGAGAGAGAGAGAGAGACAATGGGCATGCCAGCGACTCTAGCTACTGCACACAAACTCCAGATGTGTGTGCCCCCTTGTGCATCTGGCTTATGTGGATTCTGGGGAATCAAACCTGGGTCTTTAGGCTTCATGGATAAGCATCTTAACCACTAAGCAATCTCTCCAGCCTAGTGCATAGGGTTTTACCTGAGACCACAGATGTGATGATACATTTTATATGTCTACTTGATTGAGTCATAGGATACCCAGATGTTTGCCTGTTTGGCAAAGCACTCCTTCTGAGCTTGTACATGAGCATGCTTCCAGAAGAGATTAGCATCTGAGTCTGTATATTAAAGACAGAATATGTCGGGTGTGAAAATGAAAAGGCAATATGGAAGTTGGATTAACTCTCCACCTGACTGCTGGGACATTGTCTTTTCCTAAGCAGAGGCCGCCTTCTTCTCAAGCCCTCATACTTGATTTCTGATCCAGTCCACGCCATGGGCTTTCAAGGCTCAGGTCTTCAGCTCACACCAGTGGCTCTCCTGAAACTTCAGTTTGCAGATGCCAGATCATTGGAACTCCCAGCTCTATGATCATAAAATCCAGTAGCTTACAGTTGATGTGTCAGTTAACTTTCTTCCTACTGGGTAAAAAATACCAGAAGAAACTCAGTGAAGGAGTTGATTTCAGCTTACAGTTACAGAGGATAGAGTCCACGTGGGAGGGAAAGCATGGCAGGAGCCAGAAATCAGCATCACAATTCCACATCAACAGGAAGGAGTCGGGATGGGGGGGCTGTGACATCTCAAGACTCACCTCCCAGTAACACATGGACGCACTTCCTCCAGCAAGGCTCTACATTCAAATCGTTCCACAACCTTCTAGAACAGAGCCATCAATTGGGAATTAAGTATTCAAACATATAATTCTGGGGGTTGGCATTTTACATTCAAACCACAATAGATCATATACATACATATATATATATATTACATATATATATATATATATTTCATATATATCCATTATTCTGTCTTTATATATCTCTTTCTAATCGGTCACCTCTCTTTACACACACACACACACACGCACATGCACACCCTTACTAGTTCTGTTTTTCTGTAGATCCTCCAATATGAAATATGCCTTTCTCACATTCCTCTATAGCATTTTTCTCTAGCTGTCTTCCAGACCACTTACCAGCCCTGTAGACTCAGCTTTCTGTCTGGGGCTCTGATTTCTGAAGAGGTTTCCCTATTCACCATCTTTTGGGGCTGCTGACCACGTCTATCCTATCAGACATGCATGTTTACCGCCCTCATCTTACAGCACTGATGGCATTTCTTTACTACAGGGGGTATGAAGTTGTGCTGGGTCCATTTGGCTTCATTTCCATTGGACGTATGCTCATTCAGACCCAGGCTGATTGAAAGTCATGAATCAAGTCACATGCAGAGAACACATAGAACTGTCATGGAAAGATGAAGAGGACGCTATTTTAACTATCAAGAGCACAAAATGGATAAGAAATGGGACAAGTCCTCATGACGTATCCAGGAATGTGCCAATTCTGAAAGCAGAAAAACCCCAAGTGATGTCTGGAGAAAAAGACACTTTATAGGCAAGAAAGACATATTGCGTAGGGGGCAGTCCTGCACACCTCCGGGGGCCAGACCGATCTGTCTTCTCTCAGACTTACTTGTGTTCTCTTTCTTTCTTTCTTTCTTTCTTCCTTCCTTCCTTCCTTCCTTCCTTCCTTCCTTCCTTCCTTCCTTCCTTCCTTCTTTCTTTCTTTCTTTCTTTCTTTCTTTCTTTCTTTCTTTTTTTTTTTTTTTTTTTTTTTTTGAAGTAGGGTCTCACTCTAGCCCAGTCTGACCTGGAATTCACTATGTAGTCTCAGGGTGGCCTCGAACTCACTTTGATCCTCTTACCTCTGCCTGCAAAGTTCTGAGACTAAAGGTGTGTGCTACCACATCTGTTTTCGCCTGTGTTTTCAAATGAATTCTTTTTAAATATTCCATTTAGTTATTTTTAAGCAGAGAGATACAAATATAGTGAGAAATGAGATTGAGAGAGAGAGAGAGAGAGAGAGAGAGAGAGAGCACACCAGGGCCTCCGGCTACTGTAAGCAAACTCCAGACACATGCTGCATGTGCCACTTTGTACATTGGGCCTTATGTGGGTACTGGGAAATCAAACCTAGGTCATTAGGCTTTGTAGGTGAGGGCCTTAGCCCCTGAGCCATCTCTCCAGCCCCCAGCTGACCTCTTTTGAATAGCTGGTTATAGGCTTTGGAGCACTAATTTTGGACACTTCACAGTCAGCACCTGCAATTTGATTCATGTATGATGTGTCAGGTTTCTTTATGCTGCAGATGTATTGCAGAGCCCATACGTCAAACATGTGTGTTTATTCTTGAAGCACTCCTACTGAATAAACTCTGGTTGCATCGTCTCTCCCAGGCTCTTCCCATGCCAAGAACTCAAACACAGGCCAGCTAGAGCGGAAGCGATAAGAAGCGGGAAGGGAAGGACTCACGGGTGTCAGTATGTTGAGAAAATTCAAGTCAGCTCCATAGAGATATCAAGTAAGATGATAACTGAAAAGACAGAAAGAAACAGCTATTGAAAGTGTATGGACAACTTTGAAGTAGAGTTGTCAATGCAATGACAAAAGTAATAGACCCTTTATTATTGAATTTTTTTTCAAAGCCTCTATTTTTTTTTCTAGTGTTGAGCTTCAAGCACCCTTATCTTCTTGAACCTGTAAACCATCCACTTGAAGCTTTCCAAGCTTCCCAGATAAATATTCTGTTCCGAAACTTAAAATTGACTGGCACAATCATTTTGTTCTCCCCTAATTTATTTGGTGTGATTTTATGTTATCACCAAAAATCTCCCACTTGGTTTGGAGATTCCCCAGCTAATTTTCTGACCTTTCCCTCTACTTCCTGTCTGCTCTTGTCCTTCGCTAGGAGCAATGACTCACTTCCTTCCACCGGAATTAGTTTTCCTGTTTTATCTTTGGATTTGTGAATCATCTTTATCTTGACCGTCTTATCAGGAAGTGTTTCTGAATTCTGCATTTGGTTGTGCCTACTAGAAGGATATTAAAGAAAAATGCATTCTTAAGGGCTTGAGCTCATTTTCTGATCTTAAGGAATGAAGCAGGAAGATTCTTGCTATTCATTTAGAGAAAGCATCTAGAAAAGGAAAATTCAATGATGATGAGAATTATCTTGTAGACATAGGCAAGACAGTTTCTTCAGCATTTTTTTAAATTCTTTAATTTGATATAGTTTCCTTCTTCACAGTGTCTCAGGAATTAAAATTGTTTAATTGAGAGAGAGAGAAAGGCAAATTGAGAAAGAGAGAGAGAGAGAGAGAGAGAAAGAAAGAAAGAAAGAAAGAAAGAAAGAAAGAAAGAAAGAGTGTGCCAAGGCCTTAAGCCATTGCAAATGAATACAAACACATGTGCTACCTTGTGCATGTGGCTTACTTGGGTCCTGGGGAATCAAACTTCTGTCCTTGGGCTTTGCGGGCAAGTGCCTTAATTGCTAAGCCATCTCTCCAGTTCAGGAAAGCTTTTTGGTCAATGTCTGATTCACCTTTGAGTCCCCACTATAGCTTGTACTCTGACTGTCTTTTATGTCTACGAAGTCAGTTGTACACATTGTACATTCTATTGGCAGTGAGTAGTAAGTGGGTATGTTTGATGAATAATGTGGAAGCCTTGAAAATGTTCCAGACAGTCTATAAATAAAAAATGTAAGGAGTTGTGCAAGGAGACCACGAGTGGTCTCAAAAGTCCAGACAGTGCTTATCTCTGCAGAAGTGGGTGTTTGTGGCTGAAAGGACTTTTCAGAGGATTTTTTTGTGTTTTGTGAATACTTGGTTTCTTGATGTGAGTGCTGACTGCATAGGCCTATCTATATTTGAGAATTCAATCTGTTTGACATTTACAGTTTGCATAAATTTGTGCAGGTATTTTATATTTCAAAAAAACTTCCAGAAAAAAAACACAATTATGAAACCACAAAATTATTAGCAGTGAATATAAATTATTTTCCAAGTATGGAATGACAAAATCCTCTCTATAACTTATAAATCAAATATCAACACATAAGTAACTCATTAAATTGGCTATAAAAAGGGAAACATTCCAAACCAGGTCAAAAGATAAATTAAAAATCAGAAAATATATTTGCAACTCACATGAAAACAAGGGGATAAAACTCTTGGATATAAACAGTTCCCTGAACTCAGTAATCAAAAGTACTATCTAATTGAAAATGCATTTGAATAAATATTTCATATTTCCAAAGTGAGATAGAAAAGGCTCTTAAATATATGGAAAAAAATGCTCAACATCTGTTATAGTAAGAGAAATGCAAATGAAAAAAATGTAAGAAAAATAGCACTTTAGCTTATTATATAAAAAGATGCCCTTACATATTCATCCTATGTTGATAGAGATGTATGAAAACAGGTAATCCCGTATGCTATTGTGAAACTGGCTTGCACATGTGCCAAAAGTCTGAATTATGAGGGTATTCATAGAAGTAGCAAAAGTAGTAGCAAAAATTTTAATTTTTTAATTTTTTAAATTATTATTTTATCTATTTTTGGAGAGAGACACAGAGAGAGACAGACAGAGAGGGAGAGGGAGACAGATAGAGATGGGTGCACCAGTAGCCTCTCAGCTACTGGGAACACACTCCAGATGTGTGCGCCCCCTTGTGGTCAAGTGCGGCATTGCATCCTTGCATCACTTTGCATCTGGCTAAACGTGGGACCTGGAGATTGGAACCAGGTTCTTAGGCTTAGCAGGCAGGCACCTTAACTGCTAAGCCATCTCTCCAGCCCGCAAAACTTTTAAAATAAGGATAGATTTTTCTTCATATAGTTTTTGAGATATATACAGAAACTCTGGAAGAGTTCAAGGGAGAAGTAGATGATTAAAGGCTAAAATGAAAATTTAAATTTACCATCTTGTTGCTGGGATAAAACATCTGACCAGAAGCAACTTATGGGAGGAAAGGGTTTATTTTAGCTTAAGGGGTCAAGGAGAAGTTTCATCATAGTGGCAAAAGCATGGTATAGCAGGAAGTTGGTGTATCACATCTTATCACAGCGGTAGGAAGGAATTAGTCTGAGTGAGCCAGTTCTGAACATCCTGTAACGCTCCGTTCATAAACCTCAGTCCATTCCCAGTGACACACCTCAACCGATAAGGCTCCACCTCCCCAAAACTCCATAACCTTCCCAAATTCCCACCAGCTGTGGACCAAGTATTCAAAACACATGAGGCTATGGGGGACAATTCAAACCATCATGGAGAGATTTCATTGTCTACATACACTTGTATTCAAATTTACTTAATGGGAAGATTAAATAGGAGAGCCAAATAAACAAACAAACAATAATAGTAAAAAACCAACCAAACAAAACTGAAATCCAATATAGTTATATTAAATAGCAATCAATTATCTTAGAAGTATATTCATAAGATATAATAAATGCTACTAGTTCCAAGGAAAATGACAATTCTATTCTAATTGAATAATAGCATAACAATAGAAAAACAGAATAATAATAAACAGCATTTTGCTTACAGTGCCAATGGATGGCTGTATTTAGGGGAAACATGCAGTCTCATGTATCATTCTTACTGACTTGTGGATAGTCATAGCCATTTCCACAGACAATTTAACTACAGGTATTTCCACATCATGTCATCCCACTTACAGTAATTTAACCCAACAGTATAATGGGAAGAGGCACACAGTACTGTGAACAGTATTATTGTTTGCACTGTTACAATTATTGGTTGGTCTTTTTTGTTTTCTTCAGTTTTTCAAGGTAGGGTTTCTCTCTAGTCCAAGCTGATCTAGAATTCACTATGTAGTCTCAGGGTGGTCTCTAACTCACAGCAATCCTCCTACCTCTGCCTCCTAAGTGCTGGGACTCAAGGTGTTAGCCGCCATGCCTGGCTGCACTGTTTTTTTTTTTTTAATATTTTATTATTTATTTATTTATTTGAGAGAGAGAGATACAGAAATAGGCAGGTAGAGAGAGAGAGAGAGAGAGAGAATGGGTGCGCCAGGGCCTCCAGCCACTGCAAACGAACTCCAGATGCATGCACCCCCTTGTGCATCTGGCTTACGTGGGTCCTGGAGAATCAAGCCTCGAACCGGGGTCTTTAGGCTTCATAGGCAAGCGTTTAACCGCTAAGCCATCTTTCCAGCCCCATGCACTGTTATTTTTAATAACAATGTTAGCACTGCATAATGAGTCATCAATAAGGAACTAAAAATAAATTAGTGTGCATTATAAGCAGATGTTACAAAGCCATTGAAAGAAATCCTGCTGGTAGAGACGATGTGACGATGTGAGCTTAAGCTCTGATATAGGCTAAGTAGTCAATACAGAGTTATTACATAGCACATCACAATTTAATAAAATTTTGAGGAGCTTGAAAGGAAATATTGTTAACTGGTAGGAGGATGAGCAACATTCTTTTATTTTTTAATTTTAAGTATTTTGAAAATGCTATCGATTGAACATATTTTACTTTTTCATCAGAGAAATGTACAAAACAATCTGGTGAATTCAATGTCCATGTTCCCAGGCTGATCTGTTGCTGTTCTCTTGCTGTCTTCCTGCAGGCAACATAGGGACCATTGTGGATGGACGGCTTTCTTCTACTCTGAAGGGTCTCGGGCAGTAGTGATTTTCACAGAGAGGGAAGTTTAAAGACTGATCTCAGAGAAGTCTTTTCATCATCCATCCAGTGCAACACTTAGATTGATCTTTGGCACAGTTTCCAGAAGGGGGGAGTGGATTCCTCCTTTGAGATTCCCCCCAATATACATACTCTGATGCCACTGGTAAGAGAAGATGGTCCTGGGGCTGCTCTGGGCTAATGCTGATTGAGATGCACCCATCTCAGCTCTCACTGCTGGCCTCTCCTCCTAGCTGAGCAGTAGCCCAGGGTGGGGTGGTCCCTCTTACATGCCCAGATTGCCAGCTCAGTCACCTCCCAAAGAATACCCAAGAAGTGGCACACAGAGTTTAGAGACAATGCCTGTGTGTATGCTTTGTTGGACTAAACTAGTGATAATATTCTATTTTAAACAGAAGTAAATAAATGCCTAAAAGTCAGAAAGGCTTGTGTTTGGGTTCCCATTCCTTTACAACTGAGACATCATTTTTTTCTGGCATATTTCAAAAGGTAAACTATAACCATATATATATATATATATATATATATATATAAATTATATATATGTATATAGGTATACATATATTTATTTATTTATTCATTTATTTATTTGAGAGAGAGAAAGAGGCAGATAGAGCAAAAGAGAGAATGGGCATGCCAGTGCTTCCAGCCATTACAAACGAACTCCAGACACATGTGCCACCTTGTGATCTGGCTTACATGGGTCTTGGGGAATCGAACCAGAGTCCTTAGGCTTTGCAGGCAAACACCTTAACCACTAAGCCATTTCCCTAGTGCATATAATCATATATTTTTGATGCGACTGGGTTTGGATGTATTTGGATTTCTTTCATTGGAAATGTCCTGACATTCTTGGGTCTATAAGTGTATGTCTTTTATCCATTTGGAATATTTTAGGCATTCTTTTATAAAATGGATTTTATTATAGGATACTATATTTATGTCTGGACCACCCATAACATAAAGAGTTAATGAATGTCTGATCAGATTTTTCATCTCTATTTATTTCATTTTATCATTGATTCCTTTCCTCCTGTCTTCAACTTTGCTCATTCTTTCCTCTCTCATCTCCATTACGTGGTTGAAACAACTCAGTGAGGTTTTTGTTTAGATCACTGCTTTTCTCAGTTCTAAAAGATGTAGTTGGCTCCAATTCATGTCTTTTTCTCCCCAAGGTTTTCAATATTGCTATTTGTTTGCAGATAATTTACTGACATTAATTTTGGGTATATAGCTCTTTTGTTAACCTTGTTGAATAATTTCGACATTTAATCATTTTTTCCTATTGTCCTTCATTGCATAACTTTTCCCAAATAGGCTAAGATTTATTTTTCTTTATATAACTACTTTGAAAGGTATTCTGGACTTTTTGAGTGCTATATCATGAAATTGAGTCTTACTTAAATCTTATAAAGAAAATAGTTTTGTGTATTTTCCAAAAACAGGTCATTTCTCCAATTGGCTTCAAACCACATATTTGGAACAAACTCCTTCCTCTCAGAGCTCTATCTGCTTTCTCTTCCTGCCACTTTGCATCTCATTTCCTTGAATTGAAAGTCATTAATGGAATCTTTTAGCCTCTGAGCTGGTGTCCACTGTTCTATGGTGTTTTCATCAGCACTTACCATGAGCAAAGTTCTTCCTTCCTTGTAAACAGAAACACACACATAAGTCTTGATCCTAAAATGCCATAGACTCTTTAAAGGGGACATTTCCAAGAACTTATCAGAGTTATTTCAAGAAACAAGCTTTTAGGTGTAGTAATACACTCACTGGGAACAGTAAGACCAAAATTATTTAGGATGCTATCATGTCTTTATTCAATACTGTTATGTGCAGGCAGAGAACCAACCTAGTGGGCTACTTAATCACATGACTTCTCTCATATAATTGCCTTTATCAGCTTTTCTGTACTCAAGGATGGAATTTGAGGAATGAAAGAATACTAAAAAAAAAAAAGCTTTATTATTAAATACTATAGAATAAATGTTGCCTCGTATTCACAATTAATGAGGTTATATGATGCAATTCAGTAGGTTAAGAAATTTATCAAAGGGTGCCAAAGCCATCAAACAAGAATAAATTGGAGAGGAGGAAGGAAGCATCACTGTGCCTTTCTTCACACTCCAGCAGATTTTCAACCCGCTCTCATAAAAATGATTAAACACGAACTCGGTTTGATGTAGAGATTTTGGTCATAACAAAGCTATTTCTCTCCTATGGCTTGTGATAGATGACACACATGTTTTCCCCTGTCCATAATCTATGTCTGTTCTTTCTTTTTTTTATTTGATAGAGACAGAAAGAGAGAGACAGACAGAGAGAGAGAGAGAGAGAGGAAGAGGCAGAGAGAGAGAATGTGCACTCCAGAGCCTTTTCAGGTGCTGTGAACAAACTCCAGATATGTGCGCCCCCTTGTGTGTACATGTGACATTGCGTGCTTGCATCACTGGCTAAACGTGGGACCTGGAGATTTGCACAAATGTTCTTAGGCTTCGCAGGCAGGCGTCTTAATCGCTAAGCCATCTCTCCAGCCCTCATTGTCCTTTCTTGGTGACTTTCTACCTCCTAAAGGGTGAAGTCTGTCTTCCCACTGTTTAAATCTGGTTTGGACCTGGAGTTTTCTCTTACCAAATGAACGTGGCACTTGGAATGCTGTGGCAGAACCAAGAGTTAGGCCAAAAGAGTCTTGTATGATTTCTACTCCTTCCCTGGGAACCCGACAGAGCCACCCCACCCGTCAGCTCACACCTCTGTAGGTGAAAAGAAAGGCTATATGGTACAGAGATGAGCCCTCCAAGATCAGTCCGGTCTCCACCCCAAAACAGTGTGACTGGAAACTCATGAGGGGACTCAGGTAAGATGATCCGAGCCAGGCCCATATGTGTAGAATTTCCCGGTTACTGTACAGATACAAGAGCCCTCCTCATATGTTGTGTGGAGCCAGTGGTTTTCAGTGCTCCATTAGACATGAACCCTAAATGACACATGAGACAAAGCCACTGATATCTAGTGATGAAACCTTTCCTTCCCACACACAGCAACATGCATACACATGCACATGCATGGAGACAGAGAGGGAGGGAGAGAGAAAGATCTTCTTAACTGAGCTGTGCTTAGAGACCTCCAAGTGCAGTTCCTGATAAAACAGCACATCCAGCTACCCAGCTCCCTTCTGTGACCATTAGCAGAGCCACAGTGGACAGGTTCCCATCTTTTACACCACATTTTCTTTCTGAGACCAAAATGAGCTTGGCTCGCACAGAATGGCTCTGTTTATTTGAAGGAGCAAAAGCAACCTGTAATTGAGACTCTGCAGACTCTTGCTGTCCAGACTCACATTTTATGTTCTCAGCCGTAATTAGCTCTTTTGGAGCAGATTGTTTGCAATGAGCTACAGAAACTTGACTATGATTTACTTAAGGCAAACAAGGTCCAGTTGTTAACCTTTCGGTATTTAACGAGGCAACATCTTAAGGACGAACAACAGTAAACAAGGAAGCTTGTCAGTAAGAATCAAGACTGTGTGCCAGAATCCAATTTTATACACAAGTCTCTGGAGAAAAAACAAAACAAAACAAAACAAAACAAAAATGCTTCTGTGTCTTGATGTGACAATGTGGGAACTCCTAAAACACATCAATCATGCACACTAACATCAGGTTTGGGATATCTATGATTGAGAAGTAGATATAAAGCAAGCAATGCTTTTGTTTGTTGCAAAATCAGTAGAGAAATGATAAACAGAAAAAAGTGGGAGAATAGGTTCCTGGCTCAGAATTATGAGAGAGGGCCACTAGCATGGTGAGTTTCTTTGATATTTTATTTTTATTTATTTATTTGAGAGAGAGTTACAGAAATAGGCAGGTAGAGAGAGAGAGAGAGAGAGAGAGAGAGAGAAAATGGGTGTACCAGAGCCTCCAGCTACTGCAAATGAACTCCAGATGCATGTGCCCCCTTGTGCATCTGGTTTATGTGGGTCCTGGGGAATAGAACCTAGATCCTTTGGCTTTGCAGGCTAGTGCCTTAACCACTAAGCCATCTCTCCAGCTCCAAGTTTTGATTTTTACAGGAAGAATATTTGTATGGACACAACATGTGTTGATACCATCATTTCCCTCCTCCCTGCCCCACTCCACTGAGGGTCCTCCTCAGTGGGATTGCTGTGTTCGCCATGTCATTGAGGGTTATGAATTGCGACATCAGTAGTCTGCCATTGTGGAGAGGACAATGTCTCTGGATATTCCTTCTCACCCTGTGGCTCTTACAATCTTTCCGCCCTCTCTTCTACAAACTTCCCTGAACCTTGGTAGTTGTGCTTCAAGTCTACTTTATTGTTAAACTGTCAGCAGCTTCTGGCTTTCTGCATTGGTACATTTTGAGTCTCCTCAGTGTCTGTCTCCATCACTCTGGACCAGGCTGTCAGGCTCGCTGTGGAAGCAGCACACTTGCTCATCTCACCAGCTCCTCTGTGGCTTCACCTGGGCCCTGGCTGCTGTGTGAGGGGTGGTTCGTCTCCTGTTAGGAGTCAGCTATCTATTCTTGTCTTGTTGGTAGATTATGGTTGTCCTTATTTCTCACTGCTTTCTGAAAAACAAAAATGGATTCTCCAATGGACAGTGAGATCAGGGTAGGGGAAAGGGGATAAGCATTGCTAATTTAGAAAGATTTTACTGGGTGTAGCCTCACTTTTGGATGCAGTCTAGTGGGAGCTTCTCATTCAAGTCCATTATCTTGGTCACCATAAGGTTCTGACTTGGTTCCTAGTCTGAGTTATGGGCTCCTTTCCAGTGAGCAGATTTCATAGCCAATCAAAGAGCCATTGGTTACCACCTAGGCTGTGTGCCACTGTTGCACAGGTAAGTACATCTTGTCATTTTTTTTTTTTTTTTAGATCGCAGTGTCCCCCTGCTTGTTCATGACATTGCTGGCCATTTCTCCCCCAGCAGCTCATGTAGCACTGTTCAGTACTATAGTGGCAGACCATCTGGGAATTTGCTTCCTTTCAGATTCAGCTGGGTCTCTCCATGATCTGCATGGGCAGTGAGTGGTGTTTTCAGCAATAAGGTCTTACCTTTTACCTAAGGCAGGTAATCAAGAGCTTTGACAGAGGCCTGTCTTATTTTGGGGACCTTGTAGGTCTCTCTGATCAACAGCTCAACATGGATTATAAGCAATTTCTGGTAGTGGGAATTGCAAGCCAGAGCCAAATGTTTCAGAGTTAGGCTTCATCTCACTCTCTCCAGTGCCCTATGACCAGAAGATCCCTCCATGCTGCTATTGAGAGTTATATCTTTTTAAAAAAATCTTACTTTTATTTATTTATTTTAGAGAGGGGGAAAGAGGAAGGAGGAGATAGAGAGGGAGAGAGAGAGAGAATGGGCACACCAGGGCATCCAGCCACTGCAAAGAAACTCCAGACACGTGGCCACCTTGTGCATGTGGCTTACGTGCGTGCTGATTATAACATCCCTAAGTCTGCTCCCAACAATATACCTCCTCCAGTAAAGTTGCACCGCCCAAACTGCCACCAGTTGGGGACCAAGCATTCAAAATACAGGAATTTATGGGGACATCTTATTCAAACCAACACTGAAGGATTATGATCAAAATATATGAGTATATAAAATTGTCAATAAATAAAAACTTAAAAAATTAAAGAGAAAAGTGAGTTTCATATTCAGCACACAAAAGAGTTCTCTTTAAAGAATATGAGTTAATATACATTTGCAAAATTTATTTTGCTTTTCAAGTCAGTTAATATTTTGCTAGTTTGCCAGGCATGGTGGCACACGCTTTTAATCCTAGCACTTGGGAGGCAGGGGTAGGTGGATCGCCGTGAGTTTGAGGCCACTCTGAGACTACATAGTGAATTCCAGGTCAGCCTGGACTAGAGCAAGACCCTACCTAGAAAAACAAAACAAAACAAAGAAAAATTGCTAGTATAGATAATTCTGCGGATACTAATGCCTACAGTATAATCTAATTCAAAAGCATTAGCCTTTTTCAAAAATCCTGTAGGTTTCATGTGCTGTAGTATATTTGACCATTTTGGATAATCAGTACCCAGTTTTCCATATCCTTCATTAATACATAAAATATTTGAGGAACTGTAATACAAATTCTACCAAGCCTTTGACAGGAAGTTTTCTTTGATTAATTATAGAATTGTGGTTAAGAATCTGTTCTTATGATCTTATTATTTTGAATAGTTAAAAGACAACAATTCTTATGAATTTAAAATAAAAGCATAAATTAATGCATTTCCCAGTATAATTCCAAACATATTGCAATGTTTTTGTTACACAAATCATGTAGTCAAACTATTTGAGGGAAGATAAAAGTTAAAGAAAAAAAAAAAAAATCATTAATCATAGAAACACAGTAATCCAAAACACCAAATATAAATTATTGTCTTAATTCAGTGTCTTTTAATTCTTTCTCATTATTATTATTAGAATTACTTATTTACAGACGGATAAGGACACATCTTTTCCCCATGAAAAGTGGATTTTTTAAAATGAGAATGGTCATGCACCAGGTTCTTGACTTCCAGGTACCTTGTCATTGTTATTCTGGTTTGATTTGTGTGTCTGTTTCCACCAGGAAATGTAGGATTTGCTTTATTCAAGATTATAAGCAAGGGGCTAAAAGGTGCAATTCCTGTTTGCAAGGATCTACTCTCTCAGTATAAAATCTTGACTCAAAAAACCTTGCTTTTCATCTCATATTCTCCCACTTTCTTTCATTTCATAGTTGTATTTTTTTCTTATGTTTCTTAGCAGCAGGGCTTTATTTTCTCTTATTTCTTATTAGTTTATACAACTTCTTTAGATAGTTTTTTATGTAAGTTCTTTGCTATATATGTTCCAACTCTTCTCTTTCATCTACCAGTTTTATTTTATGCCTATGTTTGAAAGAATTGTATGACTTTTATTTAAATAAATTTAGCAACATCTTCTTATAAGTATTCTTACATGTCTTTGCTTATTAAAAGAGTTTGTGAAATTGTGATTCTTTAGATAAACGAGGCATTTATAAATCTTAGATGCTCTCCATTTTAAGGATCTTTTACGTTTGAATTTCTTTACAGATGTTTGATTTTGTTTCACCTTTCCTTCTGGGATTCTTCTACTTTTCTTTGCAGAGTATGGCTTGTTTCCTGTTCAGGAAATAATGTGGAATATGCTTATCTGTGTGATGCACCTAGGGCTATTACTGACAGGAAGTCTGTTCTCTGCTCTTTTTGGATTTCACCACCACTTTGACACTTTGTGTGTGTGTGTGTGTGTGTGTGTGTGTGTATTTTACATGATCATACACATCGCTGCTCAAGGTTTCTGTCACCAATCTCAAAGATCAAATGGTGTAAATTTATAATTCTACTGACGATCACTGTGATTAACTGTGTGTGGATTAAATTTATAATTCTACTGACCATCACTGTGATAATGGTCAGTGTGGAATGCCTTGCACCCAGCTTCTTGTGTCCTTTATCTGTGACTGGGATAGCCACAGATGTGCCCCTGCTTCATGCACCTGTCTCCCTTTATATCTTTGGGTTCGTAGTTTCCCATCAGTCTAAAACTTTCTGTACTTACTCATGGATTATTCAAGTTTGAGTCACTAAAGACACTATTTATTGTTCACTGCTAATGTTATAATTGCATTTTCCTTAACCCAATTCTTTGTGTCTTCTCTAGGGGAAGACAAAAAGATAGGCATTTGTTTGCCAGACTAACGTCTTGATCTAATTTCCGGTGCTTTTTAAAAATTATTATTATTCTTACCACACGTTTTTATAATAGGATTTGAGGATCCTTCAAAGATTTCAGTTAAAAAGCAGAAGGTTTGGCAGGCGAGGGCTTGGGCCTGGTAATTGAAAGGAAAAAGGAAGAATCGCCTAGGAAGTTGACCTTTGACTTACCTAAAAGTAAGCGTCCAGTGGTTTGTTTTGTTTGTGCCACTTTTCCTAGGAAAATGTGAGCAATTGGGTACCAATGACGAGCCAAAGACCTGATTCTGCCCAAGTCTCATTTGGTGAACTCTCATAATGAGTTTATTGAGGTTGCTTAGAACAACATGGACGAGGCTTACTTACAGGAGCATGGATGACTCAAATACAGCTGTTATCACCCCAAAGCCCGCTCCAGTATGATGATGGTGACTCGACAGAAACGGTGTCCCTGAAGCTCCCCGCACAACTTGCAAGCAGCTCCTTGGCTTTTGTTTACTGCTTATATAACCTGGGGGAGAGGGGCCTTTTGAATGGTGGAAACTTCCCAGGATTCCTAACCCTTGTACATGTCCTTAGCTTTCCGAGTTTGATGAGCGTCCCTCTAGGAGGGAACGCTACCATTTGGAGCAAGTAGCTACACAAAACTGTTGTACGGTGATCAGAAAGAGCTTAGGTTGGGTTTCCAGAAAATTCAAACTATTCCATGAGAAATGAGAAAGAGGTAAATTCTCATTATTGCCAAAACTTTATTCTACAAGGATGGCGTAAAGAGACTGCAGGCATTTCAGAGAGGACTCCTGGAAACATAAGTCAGTATATTTCCACATCCTCTGCTGGTAAATTACACACAGCTTTCAGGGTGCCGGTATCCTTCAGCACCCCACAGCAGTCCTAGGATGAGAGAAACCAAACCATTTGACATAAAACTCTTTATCCTTCATAACAATGCATGAGCTGAAAATATAGAACCCGTTTTGCTAAAATACATTCCATGAATAAAAAGGTAGGATATAAGTAGATAAATACTTGGAAATTGATGCTTTCTAGTGGATTTAAAAAATAAAAAACAAGGTCTGAGGAAGCAACTACCTTGTAGATACTTTTTTAGTTGCCGTGGTGAAAATTATTTAAATATTTCATTATTTTTGACAAGTTTTATACATCTACATAATGCATTCTCATCATAATCTCCTCTGATTCTATTGTTCCCCATCCCTGATCCACTTTCACTGAACCTCTTATTCCCATCTAGTCCCTCTCCTACTTTGATCTCTTTCTTCTTGCACGCGTGTGTGGGTTTGACCCATGAGTTTAATTAGAGCGGTCTGCATGAATACAAGTTGGCGATTATTTATCAGAGCACATAGGTCTTGCAAGCGGGCACTTCACTGGCGGAACCTGTTTCCCGCTCCCTCTGCACAAATCAACTCTCGGGGACAGAAGGGGATCTTGTGCCCTCCTCCATCAACGTGACATCTATTTTAGTCCCATGCGTTTATGACATTGTTTATTCTGTTATACTTATATAGGTTCCATGATAGAAGGACATGCATCCGATTTTTCTTCATGCTGTACAAGACTGTAGTAACACCTGTACTAAGGAGTTCATTGACAGAAAACGAACAGTTGATTACATTAGCTTTTGTTAGCAATTGGTGAGATTACCTGGTTGTCTGTCTTTGCCCTGGGGATTTTGACCAGGCCTCTTAGGCAATTGCTTCAGAGGACTGGGCAATGGAGAGAGAACGAGAAGAAAAGAGCACAAGGAACCTCACATTGCAGCATCCTCTTTGAAAGCCATGCTAAAATGTAACTATCAACTAAGGCATCAAAGGCCCCTTTGATTCAGAATGATCAATTCTAATGGCAGGTCTTTAATTATCCTCTGAATAGCCCCTGGAAATTCAATTATTCTTTTATTTATTCATCTAGAGAAAGAAGTAAGAAGAGACGCTAATGTTGCCTTTAATGAGGTTAAAAAGAGTTAAGGGGAAAAATAGAGTCTAAATGAAACTTTTGAAATGGGAAATCACTTACTTGTCATTCTTGACAGATTCATGTTCATTTTGTGACAACTTACACTGTTCCAGCCTCAGTGTGCTTTCAAGCAGGGCTCAGTGTTTTCAGGACTCAGTAGCTTTATCACTTATTATTTTTCCAAGTTCTAATCCATGTCATATCCCTGAGTTACTTCTGAGTAAATGTCTTTTCTATTCTGTGCTTCAATAAATCCTCCCTCAGAATTGGGTTTGCGACAGGAACTGCTTGAAAGAAGAAATGAGTTCAAAACTTGAATTAAGTTTCCTCAGGTAAAAACAAGTTTTTTTTTTTTTTTTTTCTCTCCCTAAAGAACCATGTGGAGCATGTGCTCACTTTTAAAGAGAGTTCTTTGTACTTGAAGAGGTAATTGACCTGGCTCTAACATGAGGCCCCATGGGAGCACCATTGATGGATATTGTGAGGGTGTGAAGTGTGGTATAGAAGTTAGTTATGGAATGAATCATGGTGGGAGATCAATTTATTTATTTATTTATTTATTTATTTATTTATTTATTTATTTATTTTCACTCATCCCTTTTCGTGCCAATACTTGGGAGTGGTTATATTACTCCCTCGGTCTCCCTGAGCAGAATTGATTGTTCCTGTGTCGACATTCAACCAGGATCTTGTGCAGCTGGGGCTGCAGTCTCCGTGAGATTTAGCCAAAAGGATGGGCTTTGGAGGCAGAGGAGTGGTTTCAAGAACCCTCCCCTATTAACCAGCTACATGACAGAAAAGCAGAATGGAAATAATAATCGTGCCTACAGCTTGACGTGACAGCTAAATGTCGTAGTGAATGTAAGTCCTGCAGTGAAGTACTGGGCAACTGGCTGGCATGCTGGCAGTGGGGTGTCATTTCTCCAATAGGATGGGACGAGAGAAATGGAGTCTGAATGTCTAGGTACGTAATTTACAAAGTGTGATCCAGAGTCAACTCCTCATGGCTGCACTGGCCACAACCAAAACAGGGAGCATCATAGTTGCCCTCCGTTGCCTCTGAAAATTGTAAGTCAGAGGAATAGAAAGATAAGGGCAAGAATACCCCAAAGCCCAGCACAGCTTCATGGGCAGGAAATGGAAAAGGAAATGGAAAAGCAGATGGGCAGGTCCGCTCCTCATAAGACTTGCTCACGCACTCTCCATAATGCTTACTGAGAGTGAGGATACCATGAAGGCCAATTATCTTACCTTTGAAGTTCCAAGCCAGTGCAATTATAGGAGAAAAAGCAAAGAACCATAAAAGTGAGCAAGGAGGACACTAAATTCCTGTTATTTGCCAATGATATGATTGCAGACTGTTATAACTCATGAGAATTGTCTGGAAAACAATTAGAAATAAAAAAAGAGAGAGAGAGAGCATTCAGAAAATTCCCTGGCTGCAAAATTTATATCGAAATCATTAGTTTTCTTACAAGCCAACTATAAACAGAAAATTTAATGAAGAAAATATCATGTTTACAATGCCAAAGAAGAAGAATAAATACCAAGTGTTTATGTGAAGGAAACTTGAAAACTCTTTTGAGGGCTATAAAAGAAAACTTGGAATGGTACTCATAACTTATGCTTTGAAAAGCTCAATATCATAAAGATGATATTTTTCAAAGTTAATCTATGAAGCCTATGTTATCAGAATTAGAATACCAATGAGATGTTTTGTGGGAAGTTTTACAAAACATGTTCTGAGTAAAACATGTCAAAAATTGCTCTGATGATTTTGGAAAATAAAAAGAAATAGATTGAATGGGATCTTCAAAATATCAGAAACACAAGAATATGTTGGCATTTTATTCAGTGAGGGAAGATTTGTAAAATTAAAATAGCATTGTGACAATAGAAGTGATATTTGTAAAAGAAAGCAAACTTAGATTCTATATCAAGTTCACTGGCAAAGTGAAATGGAGATCTATTAATTGTGTGAATACAAAAAAAAAAATACCCTTAGAAATATTGATGGTTAAACATCCTTGGTCTGGCAGAGACACTTGAGATGAATTTCACTTTTAAGATTAGAGCTTTGTTAGGGAGATTTTACTGCCATGCTGCAGGCAGCATGATGCATTCCAGAAGCCAGGGTGGGGTGGAAGTGGGAAACTTTGTTTATCTGAAGAAAAGCTTTAATGGAGTTTGTGGTTGTTGCAGTCAGCTTCGTCTAGGTTTCTTTGCATAGTTATGGAGATTCTGGAAATTTGGGAGGGACTAGTTAGGACAAAAGGCAAGAGATTAAGAGGCCTTTTAGAGAGGGGGTACTTGGCAACAAGGGGCTGGTCTTGCTTTTCATTTGGCCTTGATCCTTGGGCAGTCGTGGCTTGGTTTGTAGTGCTACCCTTGGACTGTGTGTTCTATTGTTTACTATTATTCTATTGTTTATTGGGGATTTTGTAATTTTTGTGTGTGTGTGTGTGTGTTGTTAGTTGTGTATTTTAACTGGAAGAATAAATAAGACATTTTCTTTCTGCTGTTTGTTATGTTTTTAAAGTTATTGGAAATTGGATAAATGAGAGACTGTAAGGTGGAAAAAACCCTTTCCTTGTGTAAGCTTCTTCTGGTAAGGTGTTTTGTTCCAGCAAAGAGATGATAGCTGTTACCAATGCCCTATCTCCCCAGTGCTGGGATCGTAGATGGGTATCAACTTGTCATTAGATTGGAATTTAAAAATTTTAATTTCTATTTTTTAAATTTTATTTATTGGAGAGAGAGAGAGATTGAGTGTGCTAGGGTCTCTAGCCATTGCAAATGAACTCTGGACTCATGTGCCACCTTGTGCATGTGGCTTAAATGGGTACCAAGGAATCAAACATGAGATCTTAGGCTTCTCAGGCAAGCACCTCCCCTTAACTGCTAAGCCATCTCTCCAGCCATATATTGTATATTTAAGGTAATTTTATGTTAATAACAAGATTGAGCAGAAAGCACAAAAATTTCTCACATAGTTCCTGCTCTCCATTGAATTCCTTTTTGTGGTTTCTCTTCCATTTCAATCATCCATTTGTTTATGGCCTCCTTAAGTCAATTGAATATGCTTATTGTAATTGCATTTTGGAATTATTCATCTGGAGTTTCCTCTAAAGTAGTTTTCTTTGGAGGCTTCTACTTCGTGTCCAGGCATTCTTTTGAGGAATCTTGCCTTGGTTTCTCGCGCTGTTTTGTGTTGGGATTTTCTCATCTGGAAGTTCTTCTTTTGTCCTGCTGAGAGTGTAGCACCTGAGGCTCCTGTGGTGCCTGTGTTGAGTGGTCTTGTCAGCCTGATCAGGCCGGGTGTGGGCAGGCCATCTACCTTCAGGTCAGGGCTAGACACATTGCAAGTTGAGTGGGCTCCTCCTTGTGGGTGCATTGTTCTCCACGTGGGTCTGGGCTGGCCACTGTGACCAGGCATCTCTACTTAGGGTGTCACAGGTAGGCAGGGATGGAAGCTGGGATGCACTCCTTTGGACTCTGGGTAGTCTGCTCTGGGCTGGCTCTGGTGAATGTGACCAGCTAGGAAGTCCCTACTCAGGTCTATGCAGCTGGGCAGGCTGGAGAGTCTATTTCCTGCTCTCAAACAGGAAAAGTGATCCACCTCCAGCATCCTTTATTAGAGTAATATGTGAGTTATTATCAGTGAATCAATTATTGACACAGCCTCACCAAATCCCATGGTTAATGTAGACTTGAACCTTTAGAGTCCCATGTGATATGGGCTTTAACAAGTGCATAATGACATCTATCCAGATTTCTAGTAGGATATGGAAGAGTTTCAGTGCCTGGGAAATAGCTTGTGGTCTACCTTGTGCTATTTAAATGTCTCTTATCCTTGGTGACCCCTCATCTTACTTTGTTAACATCTCCATAGTTTTACCTGTTTTTGAATGTCACATTGTTGGGAAGGACACAATATGTGGCCTTTTAAAGAATTGTTTCCTTTTGATATAACACTATGCATTTAAGACTGGGAGATTAACAGAAACCCCACAGAGGAGGAAGCTCAATGTAATGGGGACAGGGAGGAGGGAGAAGATAGCACCAACACAAGATGTGTCCCTATAAAGTACATTCTTTTCACTTTTGATAATGCATTTCTTTTTTAGCACCTAATAATTCCTCACTGTGACAGATCCCATAGTTTGTATGGCCACCTATTAAAGAACATGTTGGCCTTGGATTGCTTGTTAGAACTCTTAGTGTTGAGTTCTCAACAGCCTTTTAGTTTCTGCTTTGATGAGTTTTAGTCGTTCTCAGCGTCTTTCTGCCATCTTTCTAAAGAAGGTTTTCTGGCTAGCAGTAAGAGCAGCACTCATATTAAATCCACCACTTCTCTGCAATGTTTCCTGGGCCTGGCATGTCTGATAGAGGTGACTTGTCTGTCCAGTGTTAGGTACTTGGCTTTCTCTCCTTATCATTTTGATGGGTCTTGGGTTTCCTTGGGCATTCACTGCCATCTGTAAACACCAGGTTCTCTAACCAAGAGTGACAACAGCATTCATCAAAGGGAATAAACATACACCTTTAGAAGGCATTTTGATGGATATAACATCTCCACTTAGCAAAAGAAGAAAGAAAGGAAAGAAGGAAGGAAGGAAGAAAGAAGAAAGAGAGAAAGAAAGAAAGAAAGAAAGAAAGAAAGAAAGAAAGAAAGAAAGAAGGAAGGAAGGAAGGAAGGAAGGAAAGATTTTTCCCTCTAGATCTGTGGCCTACTAAGTTATAGGATTTTAACTTGGTTCTCAGTGCCAGGTCGAAATTCCCCCAAATGAGCAGGCCTCGTAGCCAAAGACGGTACTAAAAGAATTTGCAAACCACAGGGTGGTTGGTGCAGTCATGATCCCACAGTGATTACCAATATCCCCACAAGACCTGCACTGTTCTGAGCCCATCAACATTTTGACCTAGGGGTCGGAGGAGAACATAAAGAATGAGACAACAAACCTGAGGAAGGACTCCCTTGAAAGAGAAGAGTCCTCGGTGGAATGGGGGACAGGGGAAAGGGGACAAAAGAGAGTCACCTGACAGCAATATAACCAAATTACAGTAGGTTCTATATATTAAACTTCTCAACAAAAAAATTAAAACAAAATCTTGGTATTATCCAGGTTTGGAAAATTATGGATGTATGTGCTGAAAACACCTGTATAAATGTTTTCATCTGGATACGAATTTGTAAGACACTTGGGTAAATGCTAATAAGTATAAGAACTCAATCTTATAGTCAAGGGTATTTTCAGGGCTGGGGAGATGGTTCAGTGGTTAAAGGTGCTTGCTTGAAAAGCCTGCTGTCCTCCTGGTTTGATTCCCCAGAACCTACCTAAAGCCAGATGCACGAAAAGGTGCATGCAGCTGGAGTTCATTTGGGTGCCCATTCTCTCTCTCTCTCTCTGCCACTCTCTCTCCCTTTCTCCCCCTCACAAATAAATAAAAATATTTTTTAAAGAGCATTTTTTAAGCTCACAAGAAAAACTATCAGATCATTTATTGATATTGGAAGTAGCACTTTTCACTTCTACCGAAATGGCAGAGTTTATGTTCCTCCATGGCCTTGCTAGAATTTCATGTTAGTGCTTACAATTTTAGATATTTTAAGGTAATAGAAACTCATGATTAATTTGTGATTCAATAATTATGCATGATATTATCTTTTATATGCCTATTTGCTATCTGTGAGTTGTCATTCCAGAACTTTGACCTATTTTTAATCAAGTTTTAAATTTTCTTATTGTGGCATTTAAAAGTTCTTTATTTTAGGGCTGGAGAAATTGCTCAGTGGTTAAGAGCACTTCCTGTGCAAACACAAAGACCGGAGAGACTGTATGAGTTTGATCCCCAGTACCCAAACACACCTGAAACCCCAATCCTGTGGGAAATAATAATGGGAGAATTGCCAGGACTCAAAAAAAAGAAAAGAAAACCAAATTGGGAAGAGGCAGTCTCTGGAATAGGTAAGAGATTCCATCCCTAGCCATTAGGGAAATGCAAAATTAAAACAACTATGAGATTCTACCTTATCCTCGTCAGGATAGCAAACATTAAAAAAATCAAATGAAAACAAATGTTGGCAAGGATGTGGAGAAATAGGAACACTCATTCACTGTTGGTGCAAATGTAAGCTGGCACAACCACTATGGAAATCAATATGGAGACTCCTGAACAGGATGGATATAGAGTTATCAACTGATCCTCTTAGTCCCTTACCGGGCATTTATTTTACAAGCTCCACATTGCAGTTAAGCTCAATTCATAATAGCTAAGAACTGGAATCAACCCAGGTGACCATCATTGGACAAATGGATAACCAAGATGTGGTATAGCTACATGATGAAATTCTATTCAGCAATAAGAAATAATGATACAATAAACTTTGTAGAAAAATGGTCAAACTTGGAACAGATCATACTAAGTGAACTCATATAATCACACAAAGATAATCATCGCATGGTCTCACTCATCTGCAGTTCCTAACCTGGATCAGCCTGAGTTGCTGACATACCTGAATGGCATTTCAAGGCTTGGACCATAGGGAGGGTAGGGCTTGGGGGAAGGGAAAAGGGGGGGCACAAAACTGAACCCAAATTGAACTGGTACCATAGAATCCTATATTCTGGAAGTTAGACTAAAAAATTGTTGTACCCTCAGCAGCATCTTAGGGGAAGCACCTGAATCGAAGGGCCCTGGAGGGGGTGAGATGAAGTCTAACCTTAAATTTTTCCTGCTTCTCTTTTTTTTCTGTCTTTTTCTTTTCCCTTGGTGCTGGCCTGTAATTCCCTGAACCAGGACGTGCTTAACATCCACAACGAGCTGTTGATCAGAGACATAAGGTCTTCCAAAACAAACAAGACAGACTTCTGTCAGAGCACTTGATTGCCCACCAGAGGTTAATGATAAGATCCTACTGCTGAAGACACCATATGTTGTCAGCATGGACCACAAACAGATCTGATTGGAATCCAGAGGAGAGCCAGTCCCCAGACAATTAGCTCATCTAGTGCTGGAAGGAGCTACATGAGCTACTGAGGGACAGTGGCCAACATCTGTCCAAGCAACTCAAAGTCTAAGTGACTCAGAAGCAAACAGCCTGATGTGATGCTCACAGAAGTGCAATAGTGGCCCACAGCCATGGAGGGTAACCAACTGCTCTTGGATTGGCTAACAGATCTGCTCAGTAGAAAGAAACCATATCTGGATCTGAGAAACAAGTCAGAATCATATCCAGATAACAATTTGTTTTCCAATGTCAAGCTCCCACTAATCTTGGGCTATAAGAGGGTCTACACTCTTTAAATTCTATCTAGATTAATAATAGTTATCCCATTTAACTGGTGCTGAATTCACTCTTTGTTGGAGAATCTGCTTCTAATTTTGAGATGGGAGCTGTACCAGTGGAGATAAATAACCCATCACAATTCACCCCAGGCCCCAGCAGAAACCACAGTGGAACTGCGGAGATGAGCAAGAGTGCTGCTTTCTTAGTGAACCTGATATCAGCACAAGGGTGAAGGAGACAGACACTGAGGACACTCAACACCTGCCAAAGCAGAGATCCAGAGGCTCCTAAGAGCCCATCACTGAAGTAGACTTAAAATGCACCCAACATGGCTCAGGAAATTTCGTGGAAGAGGGGGTGGAAAAATTGTTAGAGCCACAAGTTGGGACATTATGCACAGAAACAATGCCTCACCCCCATAAGTGACTGCTGTTCCCACAATGAGTGGCCCACAATCCCCATGGGGTGGACCTGCATCTGAATGAGGAGGGCCTCTTTGGAAAAGGGGCAGGGATAAGGGAAAGGATAATACCAATATGTGTTGTTTACATACTAAGTATGTCCATATGTAATAAAAATAAATTAAAAAACAGAATGGGAAGATGATAGAGAGGGACAGCCAACATTTCCCTCAGATACTGCAGACCAGTGCATAGGGCACCACTGGGGCACATACAGGTGCAGAGTGCCCTCGCCCCAGAATTTTTTATTTTGGGAAAATCCTTTATTAGATATCCTCTTTTCTAATACTATTTGCGATTGATGTAGAATTTCTTCTCGTTTTTATTATTTTTTTGTTTATTATTCAACCTTTATTTATTTTATTTATTTTTATGTTTGCATGCAGAGATTTAGTTATCGTTCATTCTGGCATTTTCAAATGACATTTGTTTAAGTTGATTCTCATTCCCTCTTATCTCCAATCTTGTCAGTCTTGGAACAGGCACTTTCACAGATTGAATGTCCTTTATTTAATTTTTAAAATATATTTCTTACACTTTGGAAAATTTATTTTTGACTGATACATTAAAAGATTAAAATTGTACCTATCCATCTCCATGATGATTAACGTTTTATTCATAGTCAAAACATGTGTAAGTCCATCCTTGTAGCTTTCTGAAATACACAGCACATCACCATTATTGATAGTCACACTAGTGTACAGCCATGAACCACAGTTTCACATTGCAAAATGCCCTTGATATTCTTGATCGCACAGTGGCTGATGCTATAACACAAGACCTGCATTGTAGGAGGAATTAATCATGGCATCAAAATAGAAGAGAGAGTAATTGAAAAAAAAAAGAAAGAATTCAGTGGAGGAAGGATTGGGAGGGGGAATAGAAAGGAAATAGGAGGGGAAGTATGATCATGGTATATTGTCTATATTTATAGAAGTTGTTAATAAAAAAATTTAAAAAGCCTCAAGAAACAAACAAGCCTATGAACAAACACAAAAGCTTCTACACAGCAAAGGGAATGACTAACGGTTTGAAAGACAACCTAAAAATGGCCGAAAAAAAATTCCAAACAACATTTTCAAACTTAACAAGTAAGAAATGTTCAGAGGATGTAAGGAACTCCACAAAGCTCAATAACAATAACTCACCAACCAACTACTAAATTGACAAAATATATAGTTGGTAGATACTTCTCAGAAGACATACCAGTGTCCAACAAGCATATGAAAATACTCTGTTGAACTAATTTCCAGGAAATGCAAATCAAGCCTATAAGATGTCACTTTATCAAAACAAAACCAAATAAACACTCAAGAGAAAATCAGTAAAGATAAGATCTGGCCAAGGTGTAGACAAAGAAGATCCTTGTACACTACTGATGACAATTTATGTTGACTTAGTCATAGTGATAAGCAGCATGGAAATTGCTTACAAATATTAAAAATAGAAGCACTGGTCAGGCGTGGTGGCACATACCTTTAATCTCAGCACTTGGGAGGCAGAGGTGGGAGGATCGCAGTGAGTCTGAGGCCACCCTGAGACTACCAAGTGAATTCCAGGTCAGCCTAGGCTAAAGTGAGATCCTACCTCGAAAAAGCAAACATAAACAAATAAAGAAAGAAAGAAAGAAAGAAAGAAGGAAATGACATCAATGTTTTGAAGAGCTATCTGTGCCTCCATGTTAATTGCAACATTACTCACAATAGCCCAACATGGCAACAGCCTGTGTCCATCAACTAATGAAAGAATGAAGGAAATGTAGTGCACATTGCACCACTGATACTATTCTCCCACAAATGAAATCTTGTCACTAATGGTAGCTTCGATGGAACTAGAGATCATGTTACATGAACTAAGCCAGATATAGCAAGACAAGTAGCAGTCATATCTGAAATCTAAAGCAGTTGATCTGCTAGTAGTTGAGCATAGAGTGGTGGTTATTAGAGGCATGGAAAGATCGTTGGTAGGGAGGTGAAGGGAAAAGCTGACCACTGTAAACTATGTGACATCTAGGATGTTTTGGTGCTGTGCCCACACAATACTTGCCACATCCAAGGACAGCAAAAATTTCTTCTGTGTTACATCTAAGGAGTTTCATGCTTTTTGCATTTTTTTTTTTTTTTGAGAGAGTCAGAGATAGAGAGAGAGACAGATAGAGAATGGACAAACCAGCAGCCTCTTAGCCCCTGTGAATGAACTCCAGAGGTGTGCGCCCCCTTGTGGGCAAGTGCAGCATTGAGCCCTTTGTGTCACTTTGTGTCTGGCTAAACATGGGACCGAGAGAATTGAATGGGCGCTCTTAGGTTTAGCAGGCAGGCACCTTAACTGCTAAGCCATCTCTCCAGGCCGCTTTTTGCATTTTAAAATTTATCTGCATGTGTGTACGTATGTGTGTATGCATGTGCCATAGCACGTGTGTGGAGGTCAGAGGACAGAGGTGTCTGCGCTCTTCTTCTGGCTTTAGGACAGAGTGTCTGCCCTACCATTGTAAATGAGTGCCCAGTCCATGAGCTTTGGATTCTCCTATTTCCACTTCTTAATGTTGTAGGTGCATGGGTATGATAAGATCTTCACACTGTTTTGTGTTTGGCTTTACCATGGGTGCTGGGGAATTGGACTCAGATTGGCAGACTTTGCAAGCAAGTACCTTGAAATGATGAGAGCCCAGTCCTGAGTTTCATGGTTTATGTACTTTATGTCTATGATAAATTAATTTAGAGTTTTTTATATTTTATTATTTATTTATTTGAGAGAGAGAGAGAGATACAGAAATAAGCAGGTAGAGAGAGAGAGAGAGAGAGAGAGAGAGAGAGAGAGAGAGAGAATAGGTGCTCCAGGGCCTCCAGCCACTGCAAACGAACTCCAGATGCATGTACCCTCTTGTGCATCTGGCTTACATGGGTCCTGGAGAATCGAGCCTCGAACCAGGGTCCTTAGGCTTCACAGGCAAGCGTTTAACCACTAAGCCATCTCTCCAGCCCATAATTTAGAGTTATTTTTATGATAAGTATAATCTGGATTGCAATGACTATTATTATTTTTTAATATATTTTATTTATTTATTTATCTGAGAGAAAAAGAGGGAAAGAGAGAGAGAGAGAGAGAGAGAGAGAGAGAGGGAGAGAGATTGGGCACACCAGGGCCTGCAGCCACTGCAAAAGAACTCCAGATGCATGCACTCCTTGTGCATCTGGCCTGCATGGGTCCTGGAGAATCGAACCAGATCTTTAGGCTTTGCTGGCAAATGCCCCAACTGCTAAGCCATCTCTCCAGCCCGTGACTATTATTTTCTATCTTCTTTTTGATAACCTCCAACATATAAATATTATACCATGATAATAACCCCCTTCCACAATTCTCCCTTTGACCCCTCCCAAGTTCCCTCTCCATGAACCCCTTATTTCCAACCAGTCTCTCTTCTATTTTGATGTCATCATTTTTTCCTCCTATCATGCAGGTCTTGTGTTAGTAGGTTCAGCCACTGTGAGACCATGAATACCATGGCCACTTTGTGTCTGGGAATGATTAGTTTTGACATATGAATTTTAGTTGTTCTAGCACTTGTCTTTTTCAAAACACACTGTTTTCCTCCATGGAATTGCCTTGCTCTTTCTTCAGCGATCAGAAGACTGTCCCATGTGTATCTATTTTGAGGCTATTTTCTTTCCTCAATCTATCATTTGTTCTTTTTCCAATATCACAGTGTCTGCCTTGTTTTGGTTTTGTAATATGTTTCCAAGTCAGGTAGTTATCAATTCTCTAACTCTGTTTTTCTCTTTCAATATCATGTTTATTTGCTAGAGTTCCATAATGAAATACCATGGACTAGGAAGATTTATCAACCAAAATTTGTTTCTTTATAGCTCTGGAGGTGCAATGTAAGGATATGGCAGAGTTGGCCTCTCTGAATCACCTTTCCTGGGGTTTAAACTATCACTTTTCTGTTGCCTTTTCACATGTTCTATTTTTTTTAAATTATTTATTTATTTATTAACTTATCTGAGAGAGAGAGGGAGAGAGAGAGAAAGAGAAAGAAGTAGATAGAGAATGGGCATGCCAGGCCCTCTAGCCACTGCAAATGAACTCCAGACACATGCGCCACCTTGATCATCTGGCTGACGTGGGTACTAGGGAATTGAACCTAGCTTTTGCAGGGAAGCACCTTAACCACTAAGCCATTTCTCCAACTCTCACATGTTCTATTTCGACCCATACATTCACATCCCTGGTATCTCTATATATGTTTCAATGACTCCATGTAAGCAGACCAGTGAAATTGGATTAGAGTCCATCTTCATACCTTGCTTTAACTCAATTATCTTGTTAAGGATCCTATCTACAAATATCATCACATTCTTATCTGCTGATGTCTAGTACTGAGGATTTATGGCTTAAAAAATGAAAACACAGGAACAAAATTCAGTTTATAATACCTCATCCAAATCTTTCTCCTTTCTATGTAAATATTAGAATTAATTTGTCATTAGTACAAAGCTTTCTTTTTTTTTTTTAAAAAAATTGAGACTCACAGAATATCTATGCCATTTTGTGAAGTGATAATACTTTTTATCCATGAATATAGGATATCTCTCCACTGTTTACCGCTGTTATATTTCTTTGTTTTTTTGGATTAATATGTATGAACTGCACGTATTAATTGGGTTTGCTGTGGTGTTTCCACACATGCATACAGCATGCACTGATTTAACACAATTTCTGTATTCCTCCCACTTTCACCAATCTCTGTTCTATAGTCAGGTCAACATTTGTTTCAGCTTCTTCTTCTAAGAGATACCTGCAGTACTTGTCTTTCTGTCTCCAGTTTATTTTCCTTAATGATATCCAGTACCATCATCTAACTGCAATGGACCATATTTTGCTCTCCTTTATAGATGAATACTTTCATGTGTGTGTAATATAATATACTTATTCATTCATCTGTTGGTGATGGACATTTAAAATGATGGCATATATTTTACTTTGTGAATCATGTTGCAGTAAAAATAGAATCTGCTTTTGATTTCCTTGTATTATATAATTCAGAATTTAACTGGATCAAATGGTAGTCTAGCTTTAGAAAATTTGAGGAGTCCCAATAATGGCTGTAATAATTTGCACTCTCACCCACACTGTATAAAAGTTTCTTTTCCTTCATATCCTTGCAAGCATTTGTTTCATCTGTTTGTATAGTGTGCAGGTATGTGTATTTGTGTAAGTGTGCACTTGTGTGTGTGTGCTATTGTTGTGCAGGTATGCATATACTTGTGTGTGCATGTGCATCCTCAGGCATACATCCCTCCTCTTTGTGAGACATGGTCTCTTATTGGCCTGAAACCTGCCAACTCTGCTAGACTACCTAGCTTGTGTGGCCAGGGGCCTGACTCTTTTTATCTTTCCACAAATGAGAGTGGCATGTGATATGTAGAGAGAATGTGCTATCAGAGTACTAACTCACTGTAGGCATTTTACTTCCCTCTTGAACACATTCTTTATTTCTATTTTTTATTGACAACTTCCATAATTGTAGACAATATCCCATGGTAATTCCCTCCCTCCCCCCACTTTCCCCTTTGAAACTCCACTCTCCATCATATCCCCTTACACCTAAAGAGCAACTAGAAAGGAGGCCAGGCTTAACACAGAGGTAATCAGACTATAAGAACTCATTTGTAAGTGGTCACTTAGTATAAGAGAAATAAAGTTAGGTTTGGGTTTAAAAAAATAATATTTTATAGACTTTTTTCCAAGGCTGGAAAGATACCTCCTTTGGGTGAGGACCTGAGTCCGATCGTCAGAACCCAGTGCAGACAGCCAGGCGTTGTGGTAGTCGCTTGTTGTAATCCCAGTGCTGAGGAGGAGGAGACAGGCCAATGGAGTCCTGGGGTTTATTGACTAGCTAGTGTAGCCTACTTGGCAAGTTCCAGGCCAGTGACAGAACCTGTCTCCAAAAGATGGATATTTGACACCTGAGGTTGTATTCTGGCCTCTACACATGCTTGGAGACATGTACATGTGCGTACATACATGCCCATCTTTTTTTTTTTCTTCTGGCATTTTGCCTGTAAGACAGAACAAAGAAGCCTGTTATTTATTTAATTATTATTATTTTTTTTTTACAGGCATACTTCTCATAGTTTCTCCCAGATGACCAAAATAAATTTCTGCCTTAATAAAAAGAGAAATTATTTATATGGCTAAAATAATCTATACGCTACAAAATTATTTCCTGGTGAAGAAAGGCCTTATGAATTATTGGTAATTTGGAGGGTCTGTACCATATAGACCCTTGCTCTCTTTGAGAGAGCAAGAAATAAAATAAATATGGCAGATTTAATGGCAATCCCAAGCTACTGGTCTGACAAATGCTGCCTCCTGGAATATAATTCCCTATATTTTAAAGCTAATGCAAATCAGAAGGGAGCTTTGGTTAGAACTTTTCTTGGTGGAGCAAATTGTGGTTATAGAAAGGCAGCACATATGTGCAGAGTTTTGGGAACAGCACAGTTCACTCACAGGGTCTCAGTCATTACAGATGTGACTTCTGTTGAGGCCATGCTCACTTAATCCCCCCCCCACCGCCTTGCATGCTAATGTAATGCAAACACACATTGGAAGTCTGCTTTCTGACCATGCCTTAAGTACAAGGTTCTGTTCTGGATACAACAAGGATGCTGAGAAAAGCCAAGAGCAAATGAAGCTTCATCACCACAAGCCCTTTGTAGTCTAGCTGGAAAGTGAGTAACCTGACATTTCTCTAAGAACGGAGACTCCAGGGAGAGCTCGCTCTCTAGGCCATTCCATCTCTAGTTTTGAGATGCTTTATTGGGCCATACTATGAAGTAATACATTTCTATGGGCACTTATTTTCTGATTTTTCTGCATTTATGTGTGGTATGTGCATGTAGGTGTGTGTGTGTGTGTGTGTGTGTGTTAGGAGGTGTGTGGGCAGAGAGAGAGAGACAGAGACAAAGAGAGAGAGAGAGAATAGGCATGCTAGGGCTTCCAGCCACTGTAAATGAACTCCAGACACATGTGCAGCTGGCTTACGTAGCTCACTGGGGAATCAAATCTGAGTTCTTAGGCTTCACAGGCAAATGCCTTAACTGTGAAGCCATCTGGCCAGCCCTCCACCTTATCTTATTTTATTTATTTATTTATTTTTTTAAGACAGGGTCTTGTACTGAACCTGTACCTAAGTGATTTGGCACATGCCACCATTCCCATCCTTTACATGGGCACTAGGGGTCCAAACTCAGGTCCTCATGCTTGTGTGGGAAGCACTAGACCTAGTTTTTTTTTAATTTGAGAGACACAGGGAGAGAGAGAGACACAGAGACAGAGAGAGAATGGGCACACCAGCAGTCTCTCAGCCACTGTGAATGAAC
Source organism: Orientallactaga sibirica (assembly GCA_036365145.1). Classification (NCBI taxonomy): domain Eukaryota; kingdom Metazoa; phylum Chordata; class Mammalia; order Rodentia; family Dipodidae; genus Orientallactaga; species Orientallactaga sibirica. The sequence continues at coordinate 13,621,284 of JAEOAD010000009.1, forward strand.
TCCAGATGCATGCGCCCCCTTGTGCACATGTGCAACATTGTGCCCTTGCACCACTTTTGTGTCTGGCTAAATGTGGGACCTGGAGAATCGAACGGGTGTTCCTAGGTTTCACAGGCAGGCACCTTAACCGCTAAGCTATCTCCCAAGCTTTCCCCCTTTTCTTTTTAATTAGAGAGAGAGAGAGAGAGACAGAGAGAGAGAGAGAGAGAGAGAGAGAGGAGAGATCTGATTTTTAAATATCCATGTTTTGTGGTTTTGATCATATATTCATTATTTTAATATACCAGCCAGTGTGGATTATATAAAATGTATGGATTGGAGAAATGGGCTTATTTTTGGGGAGGATTGGTTTATTATAGATGCATATGCATCTTGGAAACCACTGAACAAAAGTGGTACTGGCTTATAAACCACCAGTGTTTTGCAGAGGATTTGACACAGTCAGTGCAACACTAGCTAGGAAAGTAGGTAGAGAGCAACACTGTGGAGATTTATTTCCAGTGAAAACAATTCTAGGGCTGGAGAGGTAGCTCAGTGGTTAAGGTGCTTGCCTACAAAGCCTAATGACCTGGATGTGATTGCCCAATACCCACGTAAAGCCAGGTGCACAGTGAAACATGCATCTGCAGATCCTTTGCAATGGCTAAAGGCCCTGGCATTCCCATTCTCTCTTATTCTGTCTCTCTCTTCTGTCTCTCTCTTTGCTTGAAAATAACTAAAAAAAAGAGGAACCTCCAAACTTGTCAACACAATTTCAATCTCATTAGCAACAGAATTATATGAAAGCGAAAATTTTAGTTTGTCAATTTCACATACCCTCCACTCACCTGACCTTGCTTTCAGAATTATAAGAAGCACTAGTGGGTAGACAGTACTTTGCTTGGAGTTTGTGTGACCTTTTTGCCAATTACCTGTTTCTGGATGCAAAAGTTAATCAAATCTATTTTGTGCATTGGAGATTGTAAATTAGGAAGACCAACATAGATACTCTGTTGCTCACCCATGAGATTTCTGGAAGGAAATGTCATTCCTAGCATCTCTCTCTCTTGTTAAACTGATAAACACCACGCAACATTTGGAAAACTGTTAGCAATGCCACAGACGTGAACTGGGGAAAAAAATTACCTTGACCCAATTTTAAGAAATTTCTGAAAGATGTCTTCTCCTCTTCTTTGTGTAACACGATCTCTGTGTCACTTGTTCACTAGCTCCAGGAATCCATGTCCTTTTGTGGAGAACCTGATATTTTTGTTGAGCTAAATTCTTAGTTTCCTAGAGAGTCTGATACATAAGATATTATGATAATACTATTGGTTGTCTGATTCATATATATTTTATATACGGATATGTATCTATTTTGTGTATGTGCAAAGTATGTGTTGTGTAGTGTGTGTTGTATGTGTGTGAGTGAATGCATGTGCCCTGTATGCCTGTGTGCTGTGGACAGAGGAGAAGTAGGTTTGGAGTCCTTCTGTTTTTGCTCATCCTCCTGTTTCCATTAATCTTTTTTTTTTTTTTCTCCAAACTACCCAGAAGCTCGTCATGACACTTAAAATACGGTCCATCCGCTTTTGAGGATCCGCAGCTCTCCTGGATGTAGCACAGCTTTCTTTTCAGATGTTGTCTATTATTTCAATTGCTTTTATTGGGAGGAAGGGGTATTCCAGTTTACAGTCCGTCATGATGGAGAAGACGTGGCAGCAAGAGGGTGACACAGAGCTGGTCACGTTCAGTATACGGTGAGGAAGCAGGGAGTGAAGGATGCTGCAACTCCCCCAGCTCTCTCCTTTCTATAGCATCTAGGACACCACCCGCTGCTGAGATGGGTCTTCCCACCTCAATCAACCCAGAAGAGACAATCCCTCACAGGTGAGTGTCACTCGTGTCAAATTGACAACCAATATTAACAACTATCACATCTGTCCTTCATTCAGTGACAAAGACCTCTTAGCAGATACTCTCCGTATCTCACCTAGAATGCCAACATCCCTACATCCATAAGATGGATTCTAATTACTAGATCAAGTTATTTGTTTGGCTAAAACTTTTTTTTTTTTTTTTTCCTGGCCAATGGAGACTGCTAGGTTTACAAATGGGACAGCCTGGAAGTTCCAGGAACTAAAGTAGCTTTAGAAACCATGACCATACAAGAATCTACCAGAAGTCCTGTATACATACTTCCAGTTCTGTCAGCCTTCTGATGAGACACATGTGTCCCCCCATCACTCTCTTCCATTTACCAGTAGCACAAAGTTGCCATTGCCTATAGCTCTAACTTGCTGAATCACAAACAAAAAAACCACCAATATCCCTTGGCCTCTTTTCCTTCACTTTATGATCTGCCCCACTCCCTATTTGTGTTCACTGCAATCGTCTTCAATGTAAAATACTATGATCAACCTTTTTCTTAGCATTGACTTCAAGAGGAAGGGACACAGATGAATATATCAAGGCAATTTCTACATAAATATTTCTTTCTTTCAAAAGCAGACTAGCTTCTTCTTGTCATTTTGATTTCATCATAAATGTCATGTCTTTAGAGAATGTCCCTGTCATCAATCAAAAATAGCAGCTTAGTCACACTCTAACATCAGAATTCTTTAAACCCTGCTCAGTAATGACTATCATGCCACTTTCTTAGTCACTTATATATTTATCTTGTCTCTGCAGAAATCTAACAGCAAATAAGGGCTCTTTTATTATTGATTATGGTAGGATTAATAGGGTCTAGAACCATCCAAGGAATATGCCAGGCCTCAATACATACATTTGGAATCAAGTATTGAAGTGGATAGTGAGTGAGTGACTATCACTTGCAAAAATTTAGTCAAATTCTAACATTCTTTTTGGTGGATTTTATTTATTTTTTTGGTGCAATACTTTTGAGAAAAGATCCTTCAATAAATACAAGACACTAGCTATTTAGCACCATATTTAAATTTTTTTATAATTATGTTATTTATGTATGTTTGCATGTGCACATATATGTGGTGTGTGTATGAGCGCATATGGGTGGTGTATGGAGGTCAGAGAACAACCTCTAGATGTTTCTACTCTTCTTCTACCCACTTGAAACAGGTTCTCTCTTGCTGTTGCTGCTGCTTGTAAACTTCAAAACTCTCTGGATTCCACCTCCTATTGATGTATGTGAGTTGAGATTATATAGGCATCTACTACCCTGAATGTGCCTGGTCATGTGTGATGTTGCAATCTAAGCAGTTCAGCTTTGGTTAGTACCTGGAAGAAGCATTATTGATGTGTGTACCACTTTGTGACATGGATTTATACAGAATGTCTCTCTTCCTCTCCCTCTGTCTCTCAAATAAATGATATATATATATATATATATATATATATATATATATATATATATATATCCATACTGAAAAAACAGTTTGGCAGTTTCTTGTAGAACTAAATAAATAAACACCACCACTGAGAAGCCCAAAGCAAGGGAATCTACATGCGCACATGAACACAGTAAAACTTTTTAAGTGATGGATCTTTGCATTACCTGGATTACGGTGATGTGTGTCATGGATATATGCATAAATGTATACACATTAAATTGCACACATTAAGCCTCATGAATCTTATTAACAATCACTTTGTGCATTTGGCTTTATGTGGATAATGGAAAATTGAACCCAGTCCAGTAGACTTTGCAAGCAAGGGTCTTTGACCACAAAACCATCTCCCCAGTCAGATCCACAATCAACAATCAAAGGAATCTAAGGCATGGTGGTATATGCTCGCAATCCAAGCAGTTATAAGGTGGAGGAGGAAGGTTCATCCTCAATTACATAGAAGGTACAGTTCAGCATGGGCTGCTTAAGATTCTGCCTCAAAAGAACAAAAGTGAGGGGCTGGAGAGATGGCTTAGCGGTTAAGGTGCTTGCCTACAAAACCAAAGGTCCTTGGTTCAATTCCCCAGGACGCATGTACACCAGATTCACAAGGTGGCTCATGCACCTGGAGTTTGTTTGCAGTGGCTGGAAGCTCTGGCACGCCCATTCTCTCTCTCTCTCTCTCTCTCTCTCTCTCTCTCACTGCCTCTTTCCCTCTCTCAAATAAATAAATAAAAATAATATTTAAAAAAAAGAACAGGGCTGGAGAGATGGCTTAGCGGTTAAGGTGTTTGCCTGCAAAGCCAAAGGATCCTGGTTTGACTCTCCAGGACCCACATAAGCCAGATGCACAAGGGGGCTCATGTGTCTGGAGTTCTTTGGTGATGGGACCCTTATGGGTCTTGATGGTAGTGGTGGTTACACAACTGACCCAGAGGAAGACACAGACCCCCACACACTGTGTTACTATCAGAGTTTTGTTTGATATTGTACTATAATTACATGTGATACAATCACTGAGAAAATGGGAAAAGTACATAGAATCTTTTCTGCTGCAATTTTCTGTGAATCTAGAGTATTTCATAGTATTTTTAAATATTTATTTGTTTATTTACTTATTTAAGATAAAGAGAGAGAAAGAACTGGTGTACCACGGTGTCTAGCCACTGCAAACAAACTCCAGTTGCATGTACCACCATGTGCATCTAGCTTACATGGGTCCTGGGGAATTGAACACTGTGTTCATAGGCTTTTCAGGGAAGCGTCTAAACCACTAAGCCATTTCTCCAGCCCTCATAGTAATTTTTAAAATTTACTTATTTGTTCATGCATGTGTGTGTGCGTGTGTGTGAGTGTGTGTGTTTCTGTATTGGCATACCACAACATCTTGCTGTGGCTGCAGATGAACACCAGACTCTTGCAACACGTCCTTTTCTTGATTAGTTATGTACATATTCAGTGTGGAAGCAGCACATATTGGTACCATCCTTAGCCTCTTCCCTGTCCTCCCCACAAAGGGACCCTCCTCACTGGGAATGTCAGTTATCCCCATGTGTATTGTGGATGGTTCATAGTTGGGGTATCGGTCCGTTATGGGGAAGAGTGTCTCTGTGCATAGTAAACCAACTTGTGGGTCTAACAATTTTTCCTCCCCCTCTTCCGTGAATTTCCCTGAGCTGTGTTGGGTTCGTTTTAGGTCTGCTTCAGTGATGAGGTCTTGGGAGCCTCTGTGTCTCTGGATAACTGGTTTGGTAGGAGGTAAGTGTTCTTTGTGTCTGTCTCCTTCACCCTAAAAATATGGACACACTTCATGAAGTTGTGTGCCATCCTTGCACAGGGCCTTTCTCATCTTCTGTGTATCGCTCCAGTTTTAGTATATGCGCTGCCAGAGCGAGCGCTCTTGCAACAATTTTTGAATCTGGCTAACGTGGGTGCCTTGGGCAAAGTTTGCAAGCAAGTACCTGTAACTGCCGTGCTATCTTCCCAGACCTTCCAAATAATTTTTTAAGTGTTTCAGTTTATTACTGTAATCATTGTTTTATGAGAGACTCCTTGATATAGTTGGTACCTGTGTAAATAAGTTTGATTCTTACATATTCTAATTATACATAACTAGAAATAAATATTTTTGCATCCATAAAATAACATTATACATCTCATATGTCAATATGTGTATGTGTTTGGACATTAACATTCCTGCAATAGTATGTACATGAAATTCTTAGCAAGTTCTTTCTAAGTACCTAGTTATATATCAAGTCATAAACTGTATTTTGTTTTGCAATCTGTATGCCTCTAGTGTTATCTAGAAGCATTAACTCATGTACATCTATTACTACTAGGTGACAATTAGATATATGTTATGATATTTAAAATGATTCCATTTTACAAGGGAAAATAAATTTAGATCCATAAAATTTTAATATTTCTTTAAGAAATTAGTAAATGTTCCATAACATCATATATTCAGTCGAATTAATCTGTTATTTCTCCATTTTATTTTATTTTTTATTTTTCTGAACTGCATACAATATAGCATTTTAAAAACCCAGCCATTTTAAGCATACAGTTTACAAATAATCTTTCTTTGAATTATTTCTGCTATATTATACATAACACTAACTCGAGAAGTGCCATAAAGTATATCAGATTTTGTATGGATTTGATATATTTCTAGAGTTAAAGTATTTTTTAAAGGGATGCCCAGACAGGAAATATGAAAAGAACAAGGGCAGACACTCTTCTGTAGGTAGTTAGACAAAAGATTTCATTATCCACAACAAGAGTTTGCATAAGTTAAAAAAAGACAGAAGGTGGGATTAGTTAGGAAGAAAAACTCAGGACAGAAAACAACAGAAACAAGTGTGAAT